>CANJKZ010000065.1:600000-1095000 GCA_947471745.1 Closterium sp. Naga37s-1
CCCCGTCCGATCTCTACCTGCCTATCCCCTGTCCGATCTCTACCTGCCTATCCCCTGTCCGATCTCTACCTGCCTATCCCCTGTCCGATCTCTACCTGCCTATCCCCTGTCCGATCTCTACCTGCCTATCCCCTGTCCGATCTCTACCTGCCTATCCCCTGTCCGATCTCTACCTGCCTATCCCCTGTCCGATCTCTACCTGCCTATCCCCTGTCCGATCTCTACCTGCCTATCCCCGTCCGATCTCTACCTGCCTATCCCCTGTCCGATCTCTACCTGCCTATCCCCGTCCGATCTCTACCTGCCTATCCCCTGTCCGATCTCTACCTGCCTATCCCCTGTCCGATCTCTACCTGCCTATCCCCTGTCCGATCTCTACCTGCCTATCCCCTGTCCGATCTCTACCTGCCTATCCCCTGTCCGATCTCTACCTGCCTATCCCCTGTCCGATCTCTACCTGCCTATCCCCTGTCCGATCTCTACCTGCCTATCCCCCGTCCGATCTCTACCTGCCTATCCCCCGTCCGATCTCTACCTGCCTATCCCCTGTCCGATCTCTACCTGCCTATCCCCTGTCCGATCTCTACCTGCCTATCCCCTGTCCGATCTCTACCTGCCTATCCCCTGTCCGATCTCTACCTGCCTATCCCCTGTCCGATCTCTACCTGCCTATCCCCTGTCCGATCTCTACCTGCCTATCCCCCGTCCGATCTCTACCTGCCTATCCCCTGTCCGATCTCTACCTGCCTATCCCCTGTCCGATCTCTACCTGCCTATCCCCCGTCCGATCTCTACCTGCCTATCCCCTGTCCGATCTCTACCTGCCTATCCCCTGTCCGATCTCTACCTGCCTATCCCCTGTCCGATCTCTACCTGCCTATCCCCTGTCCGATCTCTACCTGCCTATCCCCCGTCCGATCTCTACCTGCCTATCCCCCGTCCGATCTCTACCTGCCTATCCCCTGTCCGATCTCTACCTGCCTATCCCCCTGTCCGATCTCTACCTGCCTATCCCCTGTCCGATCTCTACCTGCCTATCCCCTGTCCGA
This sequence comes from Closterium sp. Naga37s-1, assembly GCA_947471745.1. Taxonomy (NCBI): domain Eukaryota; kingdom Viridiplantae; phylum Streptophyta; class Zygnematophyceae; order Desmidiales; family Closteriaceae; genus Closterium; species Closterium sp. Naga37s-1. Next base: position 601,050 of record CANJKZ010000065.1, read on the forward strand.
TCTCTACCTGCCTATCCCCCGTCCGATCTCTACCTGCCTATCCCCTGTCCGATCTCTACCTGCCTATCCCCTGTCCGATCTCTACCTGCCTATCCCCCTGTCCGATCTCTACCTGCCTATCCCCTGTCCGATCTCTACCTGCCTATCCCCTGTCCGATCTCTACCTGCCTATCCCCTGTCCGATCTCTACCTGCCTATCCCCTGTCCGATCTCTACCTGCCTATCCCCTGTCCGATCTCTACCTGCCTATCCCCTGTCCGATCTCTACCTGCCTATCCCCTGTCCGATCTCTACCTGCCTATCCCCTGTCCGATCTCTACCTGCCTATCCCCTGTCCGATCTCTACCTGCCTATCCCCTGTCCGATCTCTACCTGCCTATCCCCTGTCCGATCTCTACCTGCCTATCCCCTGTCCGATCTCTACCTGCCTATCCCCTGTCCGATCTCTACCTGCCTATCCCCTGTCCGATCTCTACCTGCCTATCCCCTGTCCGATCTCTACCTGCCTATCCCCTGTCCGATCTCTACCTGCCTATCCCCTGTCCGATCTCTACCTGCCTATCCCCGTCCGATCTCTACCTGCCTATCCCCTGTCCGATCTCTACCTGCCTATCCCCTGTCCGATCTCTACCTGCCTATCCCCTGTCCGATCTCTACCTGCCTATCCCCTGTCCGATCTCTACCTGCCTATCCCCTGTCCGATCTCTACCTGCCTATCCCCTGTCCGATCTCTACCTGCCTATCCCCTGTCCGATCTCTACCTGCCTATCCCCTGTCCGATCTCTACCTGCCTATCCCCTGTCCGATCTCTACCTGCCTATCCCCTGTCCGATCTCTACCTGCCTATCCCCTGTCCGATCTCTACCTGCCTATCCCCTGTCCGATCTCTACCTGCCTATCCCCTGTCCGATCTCTACCTGCCTATCCCCTGTCCGATCTCTACCTGCCTATCCCCTGTCCGATCTCTACCTGCCTATCCCCTGTCCGATCTCTACCTGCCTATCCCCCTGTCCGATCTCTACCTGCCTATCCCCTGTCCGATCTCTACCTGCCTATCCCCCGTCCGATCTCTACCTGCCTATCCCCTGTCCGATCTCTACCTGCCTATCCCCTGTCCGATCTCTACCTGCCTATCCCCTGTCCGATCTCTACCTGCCTATCCCCTGTCCGATCTCTACCTGCCTATCCCCTGTCCGATCTCTACCTGCCTATCCCCTGTCCGATCTCTACCTGCCTATCCCCGTCCGATCTCTACCTGCCTATCCCCCGTCCGATCTCTACCTGCCTATCCCCTGTCCGATCTCTACCTGCCTATCCCCTGTCCGATCTCTACCTGCCTATCCCCTGTCCGATCTCTACCTGCCTATCCCCTGTCCGATCTCTACCTGCCTATCCCCTGTCCGATCTCTACCTGCCTATCCCCTGTCCGATCTCTACCTGCCTATCCCCTGTCCGATCTCTACCTGCCTATCCCCTGTCCGATCTCTACCTGCCTATCCCCTGTCCGATCTCTACCTGCCTATCCCCTGTCCGATCTCTACCTGCCTATCCCCTGTCCGATCTCTACCTGCCTATCCCCTGTCCGATCTCTACCTGCCTATCCCCTGTCCGATCTCTACCTGCCTATCCCCTGTCCGATCTCTACCTGCCTATCCCCTGTCCGATCTCTACCTGCCTATCCCCTGTCCGATCTCTACCTGCCTATCCCCTGTCCGATCTCTACCTGCCTATCCCCTGTCCGATCTCTACCTGCCTATCCCCTGTCCGATCTCTACCTGCCTATCCCCCTGTCCGATCTCTACCTGCCTATCCCCTGTCCGATCTCTACCTGCCTATCCCCCGTCCGATCTCTACCTGCCTATCCCCTGTCCGATCTCTACCTGCCTATCCCCTGTCCGATCTCTACCTGCCTATCCCCTGTCCGATCTCTACCTGCCTATCCCCTGTCCGATCTCTACCTGCCTATCCCCTGTCCGATCTCTACCTGCCTATCCCCTGTCCGATCTCTACCTGCCTATCCCCTGTCCGATCTCTACCTGCCTATCCCCTGTCCGATCTCTACCTGCCTATCCCCTGTCCGATCTCTACCTGCCTATCCCCTGTCCGATCTCTACCTGCCTATCCCCTGTCCGATCTCTACCTGCCTATCCCCTGTCCGATCTCTACCTGCCTATCCCCTGTCCGATCTCTACCTGCCTATCCCCTGTCCGATCTCTACCTGCCTATCCCCTGTCCGATCTCTACCTGCCTATCCCCTGTCCGATCTCTACCTGCCTATCCCCTGTCCGATCTCTACCTGCCTATCCCCTGTCCGATCTCTACCTGCCTATCCCCTGTCCGATCTCTACCTGCCTATCCCCTGTCCGATCTCTACCTGCCTATCCCCTGTCCGATCTCTACCTGCCTATCCCCTGTCCGATCTCTACCTGCCTATCCCCTGTCCGATCTCTACCTGCCTATCCCCTGTCCGATCTCTACCTGCCTATCCCCTGTCCGATCTCTACCTGCCTATCCCCTGTCCGATCTCTACCTGCCTATCCCCTGTCCGATCTCTACCTGCCTATCCCCTGTCCGATCTCTACCTGCCTATCCCCTGTCCGATCTCTACCTGCCTATCCCCCTGTCCGATCTCTACCTGCCTATCCCCTGTCCGATCTCTACCTGCCTATCCCCTGTCCGATCTCTACCTGCCTATCCCCTGTCCGATCTCTACCTGCCTATCCCCTGTCCGATCTCTACCTGCCTATCCCCTGTCCGATCTCTACCTGCCTATCCCCTGTCCGATCTCTACCTGCCTATCCCCTGTCCGATCTCTACCTGCCTATCCCCTGTCCGATCTCTACCTGCCTATCCCCTGTCCGATCTCTACCTGCCTATCCCCTGTCCGATCTCTACCTGCCTATCCCCTGTCCGATCTCTACCTGCCTATCCCCTGTCCGATCTCTACCTGCCTATCCCCTGTCCGATCTCTACCTGCCTATCCCCTGTCCGATCTCTACCTGCCTATCCCCTGTCCGATCTCTACCTGCCTATCCCCTGTCCGATCTCTACCTGCCTATCCCCTGTCCGATCTCTACCTGCCTATCCCCTGTCCGATCTCTACCTGCCTATCCCCTGTCCGATCTCTACCTGCCTATCCCCTGTCCGATCTCTACCTGCCTATCCCCTGTCCGATCTCTACCTGCCTATCCCCGTCCGATCTCTACCTGCCTATCCCCCTGTCCGATCTCTACCTGCCTATCCCCTGTCCGATCTCTACCTGCCTATCCCCCGTCCGATCTCTACCTGCCTATCCCCTGTCCGATCTCTACCTGCCTATCCCCCTGTCCGATCTCTACCTGCCTATCCCCCTGTCCGATCTCTACCTGCCTATCCCCTGTCCGATCTCTACCTGCCTATCCCCTGTCCGATCTCTACCTGCCTATCCCCTGTCCGATCTCTACCTGCCTATCCCCTGTCCGATCTCTACCTGCCTATCCCCTGTCCGATCTCTACCTGCCTATCCCCTGTCCGATCTCTACCTGCCTATCCCCTGTCCGATCTCTACCTGCCTATCCCCGTCCGATCTCTACCTGCCTATCCCCCTGTCCGATCTCTACCTGCCTATCCCCTGTCCGATCTCTACCTGCCTATCCCCTGTCCGATCTCTACCTGCCTATCCCCTGTCCGATCTCTACCTGCCTATCCCTGTCCGATCTCTACCTGCCTATCCGTCCGATCTCTACCTGCCTATCCCCTGTCCGATCTCTACCTGCCTATCCCCTGTCCGATCTCTACCTGCCTATCCCCTGTCCGATCTCTACCTGCCTATCCCCTGTCCGATCTCTACCTGCCTATCCCCTGTCCGATCTCTACCTGCCTATCCCCTGTCCGATCTCTACCTGCCTATCCCCTGTCCGATCTCTACCTGCCTATCCCCTGTCCGATCTCTACCTGCCTATCCCCTGTCCGATCTCTACCTGCCTATCCCCTGTCCGATCTCTACCTGCCTATCCCCTGTCCGATCTCTACCTGCCTATCCCCTGTCCGATCTCTACCTGCCTATCCCCTGTCCGATCTCTACCTGCCTATCCCCTGTCCGATCTCTACCTGCCTATCCCCTGTCCGATCTCTACCTGCCTATCCCCTGTCCGATCTCTACCTGCCTATCCCCTGTCCGATCTCTACCTGCCTATCCCCTGTCCGATCTCTACCTGCCTATCCCCTGTCCGATCTCTACCTGCCTATCCCCTGTCCGATCTCTACCTGCCTATCCCCTGTCCGATCTCTACCTGCCTATCCCCTGTCCGATCTCTACCTGCCTATCCCCTGTCCGATCTCTACCTGCCTATCCCCTGTCCGATCTCTACCTGCCTATCCCCTGTCCGATCTCTACCTGCCTATCCCCTGTCCGATCTCTACCTGCCTATCCCCTGTCCGATCTCTACCTGCCTATCCCCTGTCCGATCTCTACCTGCCTATCCCCTGTCCGATCTCTACCTGCCTATCCCCTGTCCGATCTCTACCTGCCTATCCCCTGTCCGATCTCTACCTGCCTATCCCCTGTCCGATCTCTACCTGCCTATCCCCTGTCCGATCTCTACCTGCCTATCCCCTGTCCGATCTCTACCTGCCTATCCCCTGTCCGATCTCTACCTGCCTATCCCCTGTCCGATCTCTACCTGCCTATCCCCTGTCCGATCTCTACCTGCCTATCCCCTGTCCGATCTCTACCTGCCTATCCCCTGTCCGATCTCTACCTGCCTATCCCCTGTCCGATCTCTACCTGCCTATCCCCTGTCCGATCTCTACCTGCCTATCCCCTGTCCGATCTCTACCTGCCTATCCCCTGTCCGATCTCTACCTGCCTATCCCCTGTCCGATCTCTACCTGCCTATCCCCTGTCCGATCTCTACCTGCCTATCCCCTGTCCGATCTCTACCTGCCTATCCCCTGTCCGATCTCTACCTGCCTATCCCCTGTCCGATCTCTACCTGCCTATCCCCTGTCCGATCTCTACCTGCCTATCCCCCTGTCCGATCTCTACCTGCCTATCCCCTGTCCGATCTCTACCTGCCTATCCCCTGTCCGATCTCTACCTGCCTATCCCCTGTCCGATCTCTACCTGCCTATCCCCTGTCCGATCTCTACCTGCCTATCCCCTGTCCGATCTCTACCTGCCTATCCCCTGTCCGATCTCTACCTGCCTATCCCCTGTCCGATCTCTACCTGCCTATCCCCTGTCCGATCTCTACCTGCCTATCCCCTGTCCGATCTCTACCTGCCTATCCCCTGTCCGATCTCTACCTGCCTATCCCCTGTCCGATCTCTACCTGCCTATCCCCTGTCCGATCTCTACCTGCCTATCCCCTGTCCGATCTCTACCTGCCTATCCCCTGTCCGATCTCTACCTGCCTATCCCCTGTCCGATCTCTACCTGCCTATCCCCTGTCCGATCTCTACCTGCCTATCCCCTGTCCGATCTCTACCTGCCTATCCCCTGTCCGATCTCTACCTGCCTATCCCCTGTCCGATCTCTACCTGCCTATCCCCTGTCCGATCTCTACCTGCCTATCCCCCTGTCCGATCTCTACCTGCCTATCCCCTGTCCGATCTCTACCTGCCTATCCCCTGTCCGATCTCTACCTGCCTATCCCCTGTCCGATCTCTACCTGCCTATCCCCTGTCCGATCTCTACCTGCCTATCCCCTGTCCGATCTCTACCTGCCTATCCCCTGTCCGATCTCTACCTGCCTATCCCCTGTCCGATCTCTACCTGCCTATCCCCTGTCCGATCTCTACCTGCCTATCCCCTGTCCGATCTCTACCTGCCTATCCCCTGTCCGATCTCTACCTGCCTATCCCCCTGTCCGATCTCTACCTGCCTATCCCCTGTCCGATCTCTACCTGCCTATCCCCTGTCCGATCTCTACCTGCCTATCCCCTGTCCGATCTCTACCTGCCTATCCCCTGTCCGATCTCTACCTGCCTATCCCCTGTCCGATCTCTACCTGCCTATCCCCTGTCCGATCTCTACCTGCCTATCCCCTGTCCGATCTCTACCTGCCTATCCCCTGTCCGATCTCTACCTGCCTATCCCCTGTCCGATCTCTACCTGCCTATCCCCTGTCCGATCTCTACCTGCCTATCCCCTGTCCGATCTCTACCTGCCTATCCCCTGTCCGATCTCTACCTGCCTATCCCCTGTCCGATCTCTACCTGCCTATCCCCTGTCCGATCTCTACCTGCCTATCCCCTGTCCGATCTCTACCTGCCTATCCCCTGTCCGATCTCTACCTGCCTATCCCCTGTCCGATCTCTACCTGCCTATCCCCTGTCCGATCTCTACCTGCCTATCCCCTGTCCGATCTCTACCTGCCTATCCCCTGTCCGATCTCTACCTGCCTATCCCCTGTCCGATCTCTACCTGCCTATCCCCTGTCCGATCTCTACCTGCCTATCCCCTGTCCGATCTCTACCTGCCTATCCCCTGTCCGATCTCTACCTGCCTATCCCCTGTCCGATCTCTACCTGCCTATCCCCTGTCCGATCTCTACCTGCCTATCCCCTGTCCGATCTCTACCTGCCTATCCCCCTGTCCGATCTCTACCTGCCTATCCCCTGTCCGATCTCTACCTGCCTATCCCCCTGTCCGATCTCTACCTGCCTATCCCCTGTCCGATCTCTACCTGCCTATCCCCTGTCCGATCTCTACCTGCCTATCCCCTGTCCGATCTCTACCTGCCTATCCCCTGTCCGATCTCTACCTGCCTATCCCCCCGTCCGATCTCTACCTGCCTATCCCCTGTCCGATCTCTACCTGCCTATCCCCCTGTCCGATCTCTACCTGCCTATCCCCTGTCCGATCTCTACCTGCCTATCCCCTGTCCGATCTCTACCTGCCTATCCCCTGTCCGATCTCTACCTGCCTATCCCCTGTCCGATCTCTACCTGCCTATCCCCTGTCCGATCTCTACCTGCCTATCCCCTGTCCGATCTCTACCTGCCTATCCCCTGTCCGATCTCTACCTGCCTATCCCCTGTCCGATCTCTACCTGCCTATCCCCTGTCCGATCTCTACCTGCCTATCCCCTGTCCGATCTCTACCTGCCTATCCCCTGTCCGATCTCTACCTGCCTATCCCCTGTCCGATCTCTACCTGCCTATCCCCTGTCCGATCTCTACCTGCCTATCCCCTGTCCGATCTCTACCTGCCTATCCCCTGTCCGATCTCTACCTGCCTATCCCCTGTCCGATCTCTACCTGCCTATCCCCTGTCCGATCTCTACCTGCCTATCCCCTGTCCGATCTCTACCTGCCTATCCCCTGTCCGATCTCTACCTGCCTATCCCCTGTCCGATCTCTACCTGCCTATCCCCTGTCCGATCTCTACCTGCCTATCCCCTGTCCGATCTCTACCTGCCTATCCCCTGTCCGATCTCTACCTGCCTATCCCCTGTCCGATCTCTACCTGCCTATCCCCTGTCCGATCTCTACCTGCCTATCCCCGTCCGATCTCTACCTGCCTATCCCCTGTCCGATCTCTACCTGCCTATCCCCTGTCCGATCTCTACCTGCCTATCCCCTGTCCGATCTCTACCTGCCTATCCCCTGTCCGATCTCTACCTGCCTATCCCCTGTCCGATCTCTACCTGCCTATCCCCTGTCCGATCTCTACCTGCCTATCCCTGTCCGATCTCTACCTGCCTATCCCCTGTCCGATCTCTACCTGCCTATCCCCTGTCCGATCTCTACCTGCCTATCCCCTGTCCCGATCTCTACCTGCCTATCCCCTGTCCGATCTCTACCTGCCTATCCCCTGTCCGATCTCTACCTGCCTATCCCCTGTCGATCTCTACCTGCCTATCCCCTGTCCGATCTCTACCTGCCTATCCCCCTGTCCGATCTCTACCTGCCTATCCCCTGTCCGATCTCTACCTGCCTATCCCCTGTCCGATCTCTACCTGCCTATCCCCTGTCCGATCTCTACCTGCCTATCCCCTGTCCGATCTCTACCTGCCTATCCCCTGTCCGATCTCTACCTGCCTATCCCCTGTCCGATCTCTACCTGCCTATCCCCTGTCCGATCTCTACCTGCCTATCCCCTGTCCGATCTCTACCTGCCTATCCCCCTGTCCGATCTCTACCTGCCTATCCCCTGTCCGATCTCTACCTGCCTATCCCCCGTCCGATCTCTACCTGCCTATCCCCTGTCCGATCTCTACCTGCCTATCCCCTGTCCGATCTCTACCTGCCTATCCCCGTCCGATCTCTACCTGCCTATCCCCTGTCCGATCTCTACCTGCCTATCCCCCGTCCGATCTCTACCTGCCTATCCCCTGTCCGATCTCTACCTGCCTATCCCCTGTCCGATCTCTACCTGCCTATCCCCTGTCCGATCTCTACCTGCCTATCCCCTGTCCGATCTCTACCTGCCTATCCCCCTGTCCGATCTCTACCTGCCTATCCCCTGTCCGATCTCTACCTGCCTATCCCCGTCCGATCTCTACCTGCCTATCCCCTGTCCGATCTCTACCTGCCTATCCCCTGTCCGATCTCTACCTGCCTATCCCCTGTCCGATCTCTACCTGCCTATCCCCTGTCCGATCTCTACCTGCCTATCCCCTGTCCGATCTCTACCTGCCTATCCCCTGTCCGATCTCTACCTGCCTATCCCCTGTCCGATCTCTACCTGCCTATCCCTGTCCGATCTCTACCTGCCTATCCCCCGTCCGATCTCTACCTGCCTATCCCCTGTCCGATCTCTACCTGCCTATCCCCTGTCCGATCTCTACCTGCCTATCCCCTGTCCGATCTCTACCTGCCTATCCCCTGTCCGATCTCTACCTGCCTATCCCCTGTCCGATCTCTACCTGCCTATCCCCTGTCCGATCTCTACCTGCCTATCCCCTGTCCGATCTCTACCTGCCTATCCCCTGTCCGATCTCTACCTGCCTATCCCCTGTCCGATCTCTACCTGCCTATCCCCTGTCCGATCTCTACCTGCCTATCCCCTGTCCGATCTCTACCTGCCTATCCCCTGTCCGATCTCTACCTGCCTATCCCCTGTCCGATCTCTACCTGCCTATCCCCTGTCCGATCTCTACCTGCCTATCCCCTGTCCGATCTCTACCTGCCTATCCCCTGTCCGATCTCTACCTGCCTATCCCCTGTCCGATCTCTACCTGCCTATCCCCTGTCCGATCTCTACCTGCCTATCCCCTGTCCGATCTCTACCTGCCTATCCCCTGTCCGATCTCTACCTGCCTATCCCCTGTCCGATCTCTACCTGCCTATCCCCTGTCCGATCTCTACCTGCCTATCCCCCTGTCCGATCTCTACCTGCCTATCCCCTGTCCGATCTCTACCTGCCTATCCCCTGTCCGATCTCTACCTGCCTATCCCCTGTCCGATCTCTACCTGCCTATCCCCTGTCCGATCTCTACCTGCCTATCCCCCTGTCCGATCTCTACCTGCCTATCCCCTGTCCGATCTCTACCTGCCTATCCCCCTGTCCGATCTCTACCTGCCTATCCCCTGTCCGATCTCTACCTGCCTATCCCCTGTCCGATCTCTACCTGCCTATCCCCTGTCCGATCTCTACCTGCCTATCCCCTGTCCGATCTCTACCTGCCTATCCCCTGTCCGATCTCTACCTGCCTATCCCCTGTCCGATCTCTACCTGCCTATCCCCTGTCCGATCTCTACCTGCCTATCCCCTGTCCGATCTCTACCTGCCTATCCCCTGTCCGATCTCTACCTGCCTATCCCCTGTCCGATCTCTACCTGCCTATCCCCTGTCCGATCTCTACCTGCCTATCCCCTGTCCGATCTCTACCTGCCTATCCCCTGTCCGATCTCTACCTGCCTATCCCCTGTCCGATCTCTACCTGCCTATCCCCTGTCCGATCTCTACCTGCCTATCCCCTGTCCGATCTCTACCTGCCTATCCCCTGTCCGATCTCTACCTGCCTATCCCCTGTCCGATCTCTACCTGCCTATCCCCTGTCCGATCTCTACCTGCCTATCCCCTGTCCGATCTCTACCTGCCTATCCCCTGTCCGATCTCTACCTGCCTATCCCCTGTCCGATCTCTACCTGCCTATCCCCTGTCCGATCTCTACCTGCCTATCCCCTGTCCGATCTCTACCTGCCTATCCCCTGTCCGATCTCTACCTGCCTATCCCCTGTCCGATCTCTACCTGCCTATCCCCTGTCCGATCTCTACCTGCCTATCCCCTGTCCGATCTCTACCTGCCTATCCCCTGTCCGATCTCTACCTGCCTATCCCCTGTCCGATCTCTACCTGCCTATCCCCTGTCCGATCTCTACCTGCCTATCCCCTGTCCGATCTCTACCTGCCTATCCCCTGTCCGATCTCTACCTGCCTATCCCCTGTCCGATCTCTACCTGCCTATCCCCTGTCCGATCTCTACCTGCCTATCCCCTGTCCGATCTCTACCTGCCTATCCCCTGTCCGATCTCTACCTGCCTATCCCCCTGTCCGATCTCTACCTGCCTATCCCCTGTCCGATCTCTACCTGCCTATCCCCTGTCCGATCTCTACCTGCCTATCCCCTGTCCGATCTCTACCTGCCTGTCCGATCTCTACCTGCCTATCCCCGTCCGATCTCTACCTGCCTATCCCCTGTCCGATCTCTACCTGCCTATCCCCTGTCCGATCTCTACCTGCCTATCCCCTGTCCGATCTCTACCTGCCTATCCCCTGTCCGATCTCTACCTGCCTATCCCCTGTCCGATCTCTACCTGCCTATCCCCTGTCCGATCTCTACCTGCCTATCCCCTGTCCGATCTCTACCTGCCTATCCCCTGTCCGATCTCTACCTGCCTATCCCCTGTCCGATCTCTACCTGCCTATCCCCTGTCCGATCTCTACCTGCCTATCCCCTGTCCGATCTCTACCTGCCTATCCCCTGTCCGATCTCTACCTGCCTATCCCCGTCCGATCTCTACCTGCCTATCCCCTGTCCGATCTCTACCTGCCTATCCCCTGTCCGATCTCTACCTGCCTATCCCCTGTCCGATCTCTACCTGCCTATCCCCCTGTCCGATCTCTACCTGCCTATCCCCTGTCCGATCTCTACCTGCCTATCCCCTGTCCGATCTCTACCTGCCTATCCCCTGTCCGATCTCTACCTGCCTATCCCCTGTCCGATCTCTACCTGCCTATCCCCTGTCCGATCTCTACCTGCCTATCCCCTGTCCGATCTCTACCTGCCTATCCCCTGTCCGATCTCTACCTGCCTATCGCCCCACCCCCCTGTCCGATCTCTACCTGCCTATCCCCTGTCCGATCTCTACCTGCCTATCCCCTGTCCGATCTCTACCTGCCTATCCCCTGTCCGATCTCTACCTGCCTATCCCCTGTCCGATCTCTACCTGCCTATCCCCTGTCCGATCTCTACCTGCCTATCCCCTGTCCGATCTCTACCTGCCTATCCCCTGTCCGATCTCTACCTGCCTATCCCCTGTCCGATCTCTACCTGCCTATCCCCCTGTCCGATCTCTACCTGCCTATCCCCTGTCCGATCTCTACCTGCCTATCCCCTGTCCGATCTCTACCTGCCTATCCCCCGTCCGATCTCTACCTGCCTATCCCCTGTCCGATCTCTACCTGCCTATCCCCTGTCCGATCTCTACCTCCTATCCCCTGTCCGATCTCTACCTGCCTATCCCCTGTCCGATCTCTACCTGCCTATCCCCCTGTCCGATCTCTACCTGCCTATCCCCTGTCCGATCTCTACCTGCCTATCCCCTGTCCGATCTCTACCTGCCTATCCCCTGTCCGATCTCTACCTGCCTATCCCCTGTCCGATCTCTACCTGCCTATCCCCTGTCCGATCTCTACCTGCCTATCCCCTGTCCGATCTCTACCTGCCTATCCCGTGCCGATCTCTACCTGCCTATCCCCTGTCCGATCTCTACCTGCCTATCCCCTGTCCGATCTCTACCTGCCTATCCCCTGTCCGATCTCTACCTGCCTATCCCCTGTCCGATCTCTACCTGCCTATCCCCTGTCCGATCTCTACCTGCCTATCCCCCTGTCCGATCTCTACCTGCCTATCCCCCTGTCCGATCTCTACCTGCCTATCCCCTGTCCGATCTCTACCTGCCTATCCCCTGTCCGATCTCTACCTGCACTATCCCCTGTCCGATCTCATACCTGCCTATCCCCTGTCCGAATCTCTACCTGCCTATCCCCTGTCCGATCTCTACCTGCCTATCCCCTGTCCCGATCTCTACCTGCCTATCCCCTGTCCGATCTCTACCTGCCTATCCCCTGTCCGATCTCTACCTGCCTATCCCCTGTCCGATCTCTACCTGCCTATCCCCTGTCCGATCTCTACCTGCCTATCCCCTGTCCGATCTCTACCTGCCTATCCCCTGTCCGATCTCTACCTGCCTATCCCCTGTCCGATCTCTACCTGCCTATCCCCGTCCGATCTCTACCTGCCTATCCCCTGTCCGATCTCTACCTGCCTATCCCCTGTCCGATCTCTACCTGCCTATCCCCTGTCCGATCTCTACCTGCCTATCCCCTGTCCGATCTCTACCTTCCTATCCCTGTCCGATCTCTACCTGCCTATCCCCTGTCCGATCTCTACCTGCCTATCCCCCGTCCGATCTCTACCTGCCTATCCCCTGTCCGATCTCTACCTGCCTATCCCCCTGTCCGATCTCTACCTGCCTATCCCCTGTCCGATCTCTACCTGCCTATTCCCCTGTCCGATCTCTACCTGCCTATCCCCTGTCCGATCTCTACCTGCCTATCCCCTGTCCGATCTCTACCTGCCTATCCCCTGTCCGATCTCTACCTGCCTATCCCCTGTCCGATCTCTACCTGCCTATCCCCTGTCCGATCTCTACCTGCCTATCCCCTGTCCGATCTCTACCTGCCTATCCCCTGTCCGATCTCTACCTGCCTATCCCCTGTCCGATCTCTACCTGCCTATCCCCTGTCCGATCTCTACCTGCCTATCCCCTGTCCGATCTCTACCTGCCTATCCCCTGTCCGATCTCTACCTGCCTATCCCCTGTCCGATCTCTACCTGCCTATCCCCTGTCCGATCTCTACCTGCCTATCCCCTGTCCGATCTCTACCTGCCTATCCCCTGTCCGATCTCTACCTGCCTATCCCCTGTCCGATCTCTACCTGCCTATCCCCTGTCCGATCTCTACCTGCCTATCCCCTGTCCGATCTCTACCTGCCTATCCCCTGTCCGATCTCTACCTGCCTATCCCCTGTCCGATCTCTACCTGCCTATCCCCTGTCCGATCTCTACCTGCCTATCCCCTGTCCGATCTCTACCTGCCTATCCCCTGTCCGAATCTCTACCTGCCTATCCCCTGTCCGATCTCTACCTGCCTATCCCCTGTCCGATCTCTACCTGCCTATCCCCTGTCCGATCTCTACCTGCCTATCCCCTGTCCGATCTCTACCTGCCTATCCCCTGTCCGATCTCTACCTGCCTATCCCCTGTCCGATCTCTACCTGCCTATCCCCTGTCCGATCTCTACCTGCCTATCCCCTGTCCGATCTCTACCTGCCTATCGCACCTGTCCGATCTCTACCTGCCTATCCCCTGTCCGATCTCTACCTGCCCTATCCCCTGTCCGATCTCTACCTGCCTATCCCCTGTCCGATCTCTACCTGCCTATACCCCTGTCCGATCTCTACCTGCCTATCCCCTGTCCGATCTCTACCTGCCTATCCCCTGTCCGATCTCTACCTGCCTATCCCCTGTCCGATCTCTACCTGCCTATCCCCTGTCCGATCTCTACCTGCCTATCCCCTGTCCGATCTCTACCTGCCTATCCCCTGTCCGAATCTCTACCTGCCTATCCCCTGTCCGATCTCTACCTGCCTATCCCCTGTCCGATCTCTACCTGCCTATCCCCTGTCCGATCTCTACCTGCCTATCCCCTGTCCGATCTCTACCTGCCTATCCCCTGTCCGATCTCTACCTGCCTATCCCCTGTCCGATCTCTACCTGCCTATCCCCTGTCCGATCTCTACCTGCCTATCCCCTGTCCGATCCTACCTGCCTATCCCTTCCGATCTCTACCTGCCTATCCCCTGTCCGATCTCTACCTGCCTATCCCCTGTCCGATCTCTACCTGCCTATCCCCTGTCCGATCTCTACCTGCCTATCCCCTGTCCGATCTCTACCTGCCTATCCCCTGTCCGATCTCTACCTGCCTATCCCCTGTCCGATCTCTACCTGCCTATCCCCTGTCCGATCTCTACCTGCCTATCCCCTGTCCGATCTCTACCTGCCTATCCCCTGTCCGATCTCTACCTGCCTATCCCCGTCCGATCTCTACCTGCCTATCCCCTGTCCGATCTCTACCTGCCTATCCCCTGTCCGATCTCTACCTGCCTATCCCCTGTCCGATCTCTACCTGCCTATCCCCTGTCCGATCTCTACCTGCCTATCCCCTGTCCGATCTCTACCTGCCTATCCCCTGTCCGATCTCTACCTGCCTATCCCCTGTCCGATCTCTACCTGCCTATCCCCTGTCCGATCTCTACCTGCCTATCCCCCTGTCCGATCTCTACCTGCCTATCCCCTGTCCGATCTCTACCTGCCTATCCCCTGTCCGATCTCTACCTGCCTATCCCCTGTCCGATCTCTACCTGCCTATCCCCTGTCCGATCTCTACCTGCCTATCCCCTGTCCGATCTCTACCTGCCTATCCCCTGTCCGATCTCTACCTGCCTATCCCCTGTCCGATCTCTACCTGCCTATCCCCCGTCCATCTACCTGCCTATCCCCTGTCCGATCTCTACCTGCCTATCCCCTGTCCGATCTCTACCTGCCTATCCCCTGTCCGATCTCTACCTGCCTATCCCCTGTCCGATCTCTACCTGCCTATCCCCTGTCCGATCTCTACCTGCCTATCCCCTGTCCGATCTCTACCTGCCTATCCGCTCCCCTGTCCGATCTCTACCTGCCTATCCCCTGTCCGATCTCTACCTGCCTATCCCCTGTCCGATCTCTACCTGCCTATCCCCTGTCCGATCTCTACCTGCCTATCCCCCTGTCCGATCTCTACCTGCCTATCCCCTGTCCGATCTCTACCTGCCTATCCCCTGTCCGATCTCTACCTGCCTATCCCCTGTCCGATCTCTACCTGCCTATCCCCTGTCCGATCTCTACCTGCCTATCCCCTGTCCGATCTCTACCTGCCTATCCCCTGTCCGATCTCTACCTGCCTATCCCCTGTCCGATCTCTACCTGCCTATCCCCTGTCCGATCTCTACCTGCCTATCCCCTGTCCGATCTCTACCTGCCTATCCCCTGTCCGATCTCTACCTGCCTATCCCCTGTCCGATCTCTACCTGCCTATCCCCTGTCCGATCTCTACCTGCCTATCCCCCTGTCCGATCTCTACCTGCCTATCCCCTGTCCGATCTCTACCTGCCTATCCCCTGTCCGATCTCTACCTGCCTATCCCCTGTCCGATCTCTACCTGCCTATCCCCTGTCCGATCTCTACCTGCCTATCCCCTGTCCGATCTCTACCTGCCTATCCCCTGTCCGATCTCTACCTGCCTATCCCCTGTCCGATCTCTACCTGCCTATCCCCGTCCGATCTCTACCTGCCTATCCCCTGGATCTACCTGCTACCCTCCGATCTCTACCTGCCTATCCCCTGTCCGATCTCTACCTGCCTATCCCCTGTCCGATCTCTACCTGCCTATCCCCTGTCCGATCTCTACCTGCCTATCCCCTGTCCGATCTCTACCTGCCTATCCCCTGTCCGATCTCTACCTGCCTATCCCCTGTCCGATCTCTACCTGCCTATCCCCTGTCCGATCTCTACCTGCCTATCCCCTGTCCGATCTCTACCTGCCTATCCCCTGTCCGATCTCTACCTGCCTATCCCCTGTCCGATCTCTACCTGCCTATCCCCCGTCCGATCTCTACCCTGCCTATCCCCTGTCCGATCTCTACCTGCCTATCCCCTGTCCGATCTCTACCTGCCTATCCCCTGTCCGATCTCTACCTGCCTATCCCCTGTCCGATCTCTACCTGCCTATCCCCTGTCCGATCTCTACCTGCCTATCCCCTGTCCGATCTCTACCTGCCTATCCCCTGTCCGATCTCTACCTGCCTATCCCCCGTCCGATCTCTACCTGCCTATCCCCTGTCCGATCTCTACCTGCCTATCCCCTGTCCGATCTCTACCTGCCTATCCCCTGTCCGATCTCTACCTGCCTATCCCCTGTCCGATCTCTACCTGCCTATCCCCTGTCCGATCTCTACCTGCCTATCCCCTGTCCGATCTCTACCTGCCTATCCCCTGTCCGATCTCTACCTGCCTATCCCCTGTCCGATCTCTACCTGCCTATCCCCTGTCCGATCTCTACCTGCCTATCCCCTGTCCGATCTCTACCTGCCTATCCCCCGTCCGATCTCTACCTGCCTATCCCCTGTCCGATCTCTACCTGCCTATCCCCTGTCCGATCTCTACCTGCCTATCCCCTGTCCGATCTCTACCTGCCTATCCCCTGTCCGATCTCTACCTGCCTATCCCCTGTCCGATCTCTACCTGCCTATCCCCTGTCCGATCTCTACCTGCCTATCCCCTGTCCGATCTCTACCTGCCTATCCCCCGTCCGATCTCTACCTGCCCTATCCCCTGTCCGATCTCTACCTGCCTATCCCCCTGTCCGATCTCTACCTGCCTATCCCCTGTCCGATCTCTACCTGCCTATCCCCTGTCCGATCTCTACCTGCCTATCCCCTGTCCGATCTCTACCTGCCTATCCCCTGTCCGATCTCTACCTGCCTATCCCCTGTCCGATCTCTACCTGCCTATCCCCTGTCCGATCTCTACCTGCCTATCCCCTGTCCGATCTCTACCTGCCTATCCCCTGTCCGATCTCTACCTGCCTATCCCCTGTCCGATCTCTACCTGCCTATCCCCCTGTCCGATCTCTACCTGCCTATCCCCTGTCCGATCTCTACCTGCCTATCCCCTGTCCGATCTCTACCTGCCTATCCCCTGTCCGATCTCTACCTGCCTATCCCCTGTCCGATCTCTACCTGCCTATCCCCTGTCCGATCTCTAACCTGCCTACTGCCTATCCCCTGTCCGATCTCTACCTGCCTATCCCCTGTCCGATCTCTACCTGCCTATCCCCCGTCCGATCTCTACCTGCCTATCCCCTGTCCGATCTCTACCTGCCTATCCCCTGTCCCGATCTCTACCTGCCTATCCCCTGTCCGATCTCTACCTGCCTATACCCCTGTCCGATCTCTACCTGCCTATCCCCTGTCCGATCTCTACCTGCCTATCCCCTGTCCGATCTCTACCTGCCTATCCCCTGTCCGATCTCTACCTGCCTATCCCCTGTCCGATCTCTACCTGCCTATCCCCTGTCCGATCTCTACCTGCCTATCCCCTGTCCGATCTCTACCTGCCTATCCCCTGTCCGATCTCTACCTGCCTATCCCCTGTCCGATCTCTACCTGCCTATCCCCTGTCCGATCTCTACCTGCCTATCCCCTGTCCGATCTCTACCTGCCTATCCCCTGTCCGATCTCTACCTGCCTATCCCCCGTCCGATCTCTACCTGCCTATCCCCTGTCCGATCTCTACCTGCCTATCCCCTGTCCGATCTCTACCTGCCTATCCCCTGTCCGATCTCTACCTGCCTATCCCCTGTCCGATCTCTACCTGCCTATCCCCTGTCCGATCTCTACCTGCCTATCCCCTGTCCGATCTCTACCTGCCTATCCCCTGTCCGATCTCTACCTGCCTATCCCCTGTCCGATCTCTACCTGCCTATCCCCCGTCCGATCTCTACCTGCCTATCCCCTGTCCGATCTCTACCTGCCTATCCCCTGTCCGATCTCTACCTGCCTATCCCCTGTCCGATCTCTACCTGCCTATCCCCTGTCCGATCTCTACCTGCCTATCCCCTGTCCGATCTCTACCTGCCTATCCCCTGTCCGATCTCTACCTGCCTATCCCCTGTCCGATCTCTACCTGCCTATCCCCTGTCCGATCTCTACCTGCCTATCCCCTGTCCGATCTCTACCTGCCTATCCCCTGTCCGATCTCTACCTGCCTATCCCCTGTCCGATCTCTACCTGCCTATCCCCTGTCCGATCTCTACCTGCCTATCCCCTGTCCGATCTCTACCTGCCTATCCCCGTCCGATCTCTACCTGCCTATCCCCTGTCCGATCTCTACCTGCCTATCCCTGTCCGATCTCTAACCTGCTATCCCCTGTCCGATCTCTACCTGCCTATCCCCCTGTCCGATCTCTACCTGCCTATCCCCTGTCCGATCTCTACCTGCCTATCCCCTGTCCGATCTCTACCTGCCTATCCCCTGTCCGATCTCTACCTGCCTATCCCCTGTCCGATCTCTACCTGCCTATCCCCTGTCCGATCTCTACCTGCCTATCCCCTGTCCGATCTCTACCTGCCTATCCCCTGTCCGATCTCTACCTGCCTATCCCCTGTCAGATCTCTACCTGCCTATCCCCTGTCCGATCTCTACCTGCCTATCCCCTGTCCGATCTCTACCTGCCTATCCCCTGTCCGATCTCTACCTGCCTATCCCCTGTCCGATCTCTACCTGCCTATCCCCTGTCCGATCTCTACCTGCCTATCCCTGTCGAATCTCTACCTGCCTATCCCCTGTCCGATCTCTACCTGCCTATCCCATGTCCGATCTCTACCTGCCTATCCCCTGTCCGATCTCTACCTGCCTATCCCCTGTCCGATCTCTACCTGCCTATCCCCTGTCCCGATCTCTACCTGCCTATCCCCCGTCCGATCTCTACCTGCCTATCCCTGTCCGATCTCTACCTGCCTATCCCCTGTCCGATCTCTACCTGCCTATCCCCTGTCCGATCTCTACCTGCCTATCCCCTGTCCGATCTCTACCTGCCTATCCCCTGTCCGATCTCTACCTGCCTATCCCCTGTCCGATCTCTACCTGCCTATCCCCTGTCCGATCTCTACCTGCCTATCCCCTGTCCGATCTCTACCTGCCTATCCCCCTGTCCGATCTCTACCTGCCTATCCCCTGTCCGATCTCTAACCTGCCTATCCCCTGTCCGATCTCTACCTGCCTATCCCCTGTCCGATCTCTACCTGCCTATCCCCCGTCCGATCTCTACCTGCCTATCCCCTGTCCGATCTCTACCTGCCTATCCCCTGTCCGATCTCTACCTGCCTATCCCTGTCCGATCTCTACCTGCCTATCCCCTGTCCGATCTCTACCTGCCTATCCCCTGTCCGATCTCTACCTGCCTATCCCCTGTCCGATCTCTACCTGCCTATCCCCTGTCCGATCTCTACCTGCCTATCCCCTGTCCGATCTCTACCTGCCTATCCCCTGTCCGATCTCTACCTGCCTATCCCCTGTCCGATCTCTACCTGCCTATCCCCTGTCCGATCTCTACCTGCCTATCCCGATCTCTACCTGCCTACCCCCTGTCGATCTCTACCTGCCTATCCCCTGTCCGATCTCTACCTGCCTATCCCCTGTCCGATCTCTACCTGCCTATCCCCTGTCCGATCTCTACCTGCCTATCCCCTGTCCGATCTCTACCTGCCTATCCCCTGTCCGATCTCTACCTGCCTATCCCCTGTCCGATCTCTACCTGCCTATCCCCTGTCCGATCTCTACCTGCCTATCCCCTGTCCGATCTCTACCTGCCTATCCCCTGTCCGATCTCTACCTGCCTATCCCCCGTCCGATCTCTACCTGCCTATCCCCTGTCCGATCTCTACCTGCCTATCCCCTGTCCGATCTCTACCTGCCTATCCCCTGTCCGATCTCTACCTGCCTATCCCCTGTCCGATCTCTACCTGCCTATCCCCTGTCCGATCTCTACCTGCCTATCCCCTGTCCGATCTCTACCTGCCTATCCCCTGTCCGATCTCTACCTGCCTATCCCCTGTCCGATCTCTACCTGCCTATCCCCTGTCCGATCTCTACCTGCCTATCCCCTGTCCGATCTCTACCTGCCTATCCCCTGTCCGATCTCTACCTGCCTATCCCCTGTCCGATCTCTACCTGCCTATCCCTGTCCGATCTCTAACCTGCCTATCCCCTGTCCGATCTCTACCTGCCTATCCCCTGTCCGATCTCTACCTGCCTATCCCCTGTCCGATCTCTACCTGCCTATCCCCTGTCCGATCTCTACCTGCCTATCCCCTGTCCGATCTCTACCTGCCTATCCCCTGTCCGATCTCTACCTGCCTATCCCCTGTCCGATCTCTACCTGCCTATCCCCTGTCCGATCTCTACCTGCCTATCCCCTGTCCGAATCTCTACCTGCCTATCCCCTGTCCGATCTCTACCTGCCTATCCCCTGTCCGATCTCTACCTGCCTATCCCCTGTCCGATCTCTACCTGCCTATCCCCTGTCCGATCTCTACCTGCCTATCCCCTGCCTAATCCCCCTGTCGATCTCTACCTGCCTATCCCCTGTCCGATCTCTACCTGCCTATCCCCTGTCCGATCTCTACCTGCCTATCCCCTGTCCGATCTCTACCTGCCTATCCCCCGTCCGATCTCTACCTGCGCTATCCCCTGTCCGATCTCTACCTGCCTATCCCCTGTCCGATCTCTACCTGCCTATCCCCCTGTCCATCTCTACCTGCCTATCCCCTGTCCGATCTCTACCTGCCTATCCCCCTGTCCGATATCTACCTGCCTATCCCCGTCGATCTCTACCTGCCTATCCCCTGTCCGATCTCTACCTGCCTATCCCTCCGTCCGATCTCACCTGCCTATCCCTTCCGTACTCTACCTGCCTATCCCCTGTCCGATCTCTACTGCCTATCCCCTGTCCGATCCTCTACCTGCCTATCCCCCTGTCCGATCTCTACCTGCTATCACCTGTCGATCTCTACTGCCTATCCCCCGTCCGATCTCTACCCTGCCTATCCCCTGTCCGATCTCTACCTGCCTATCCCCTGTCCGATCTCTACCTGCCTATCCCCTGTCCGATCTCTACCTGCCTATCCCCTGTCCGATCTCTACCTGCCTATCCCCTGTCCGATCTCTACCTGCCTATCCCCTGTCCGATCTCTACCTGCCTATCCCCTGTCCGATCTCTACCTGCCTATCCCCTGTCCGATCTCTACCTGCCTATCCCCTGTCCGATCTCTACCTGCCTATCCCCTGTCCGATCTCTACCTGCCTATCCCCTGTCCGATCTCTACCTGCCTATCCCCCGTCCGATCTCTACCTGCCTATCCCCTGTCCGATCTCTACCTGCCTATCCCCTGTCCGATCTCTACCTGCCTATCCCCTGTCCCGATCTCTACCTGCCTATCCCCTGTCCGATCTCTACCTGCCTATCCCCTGTCCGATATCTACCTGCCTATTCCCCTGTCCGATCTCTACCTGCCTATCCCCTGTCCGAGTCTCTACCTGCCTATCCCCTGTCCGATCTCTACCTGCCTATCCCCTGTCGCGATCTCTCTGCCTATCCGCTGTCCGATCTCTACCTGCCTATCCCCCGTCCGATCTCTACCTGCCTATCCCCTGTCCGATCTCTACCTGCCTATCCCCTGTCCGATCTCTACCTGCCTATCCCCTGTCCGATCTCTACCTGCCTATCCCCTGTCCGATCTCTACCTGCCTATCCCCTGTCCGATCTCTACCTGCCTATCCCCTGTCCGATCTCTACCTGCCTATCCCCTGTCCGATCTCTACCTGCCTATCCCCTGTCCGATCTCTACCTGCCTATCCCCTGTCCGATCTCTACCTGCCTATCCCCTGTCCGATCTCTACCTGCCTATCCCCCGTCCGATCTCTACCTGCCTATCCCCTGTCCGATCTCTACCTGCCTATCCCCCTGTCCGATCTCTACCTGCCTATCCCCCTGTCCGATCTCTACCTGCCTATCCCCTGTCCGATCTCTACCTGCCTATCCCCTGTCCGATCTCTACCTGCCTATCCCCTGTCCGATCTCTACCTGCCTATCCCCTGTCCGATCTCTACCTGCCTATCCCCTGTCCGATCTCTACCTGCCTATCCCCTGTCCGATCTCTACCTGCCTATCCCCTGTCCGATCTCTACCTGCCTATCCCCTGTCCGATCTCTACCTGCCTATCCCCTGTCCGATCTCTACCTGCCTATCCCCCTGTCCGATCTCTACCTGCCTATCCCCTGTCCGATCTCTACCTGCCTATCCCCTGTCCGATCTCTACCTGCCTATCCCCTGTCCGATCTCTACCTGCCTATCCCCTGTCCGATCTCTACCTGCCTATCCCCTGTCCGATCTCTACCTGCCTATTCCCCTGTCCGATCTCTACCTGCCTATCCCCTGTCCGATCTCTACCTGCCTATCCCCTGTCCGATCTCTACCTGCCTATCCCCTGTCCGATCTCTACCTGCCTATCCCCTGTCCGATCTCTACCTGCCTATCCCCTGTCCGATCTCTACCTGCCTATCCCCTGTCCGATCTCTACCTGCCTATCCCCTGTCCGATCTCTACCTGCCTATCCCCCGTCCGATCTCTACCTGCCTATCCCCTGTCCGATCTCTACCTGCCTATCCCCCTGTCCGATCTCTACCTGCCTATCCCCTGTCCGATCTCTACCTGCCTATCCCCTGTCCGATCTCTACCTGCCTATCCCCTGTCCGATCTCTACCTGCCTATCCCCTGTCCGATCTCTACCTGCCTATCCCCTGTCCGATCTCTACCTGCCTATCCCCTGTCCGATCTCTACCTGCCTATCCCCTGTCCGATCTCTACCTGCCTATCCCCCGTCCGATCTCTACCTGCCTATCCCCCGTCCGATCTCTACCTGCCTATCCCCTGTCCGATCTCTACCTGCCTATCCCCTGTCCGATCTCTAGCTGCCTATCCCCTGTCCGATCTCTACCTGCCTATCCCCTGTCCGATCTCTACCTGCCTATCCCCTGTCCGATATCTACCTGCCTATCCCCCGTCCGATCTCTACCTGCCTATCCCCTGTCCGATCTCTACCTGCCTATCCGCCGTCCGATCTCTACCTGCCTATCCCCTGTCCGATCTCTACCTGCCTATCCCCTGTCCGATCTCTACCTGCCTATCCCCCGTCCGATCTCTACCTGCCTATCCCCTGTCCGATCTCTACCTGCCTATCCCCCGTCCGATCTCTACCTGCCTATCCCCTGTCCGATCTCTACCTGCCTATCCCCTGTCCGATCTCTACCTGCCTATCCCCTGTCCGATCTCTACCTGCCTATCCCCTGTCCGATCTCTACCTGCCTATCCCCTGTCCGATCTCTACCTGCCTATCCCCTGTCCGATCTCTACCTGCCTATCCCCCGTCCGATCTCTACCTGCCTATCCCCTGTCCGATCTCTACCTGCCTATCCCCTGTCCGAACTCTACCTGCCTATCCCCTGTCCGATCTCTACCTGCCTATCCCCTGTCCGATCTCTACCTGCCTATCCCCTGTCCGATCTCTACCTGCCTATCCCCTGTCCGATCTCTACCTGCCTATCCCCTGTCCGATCTCTACCTGCCTATCCCCTGTCCGATCTCTACCTGCCTATCCCCTGTCCGATCTCTACCTGCCTATCCCCTGTCCGATCTCTACCTGCCTATCCCCTGTCCGATCTCTACCTGCCTATCCCCTGTCCGATCTCTACCTGCCTATCCCCCTGTCCGATCTCTACCTGCCTATCCCCCGTCCGATCTCTACCTGCCTATCCCCTGTCCGATCTCTACCTGCCTATCCCCTGTCCGATCTCTTCCTGCCTATCCCCTGTCCGATCTCTACCTGCCTATCCCCCGTCCGATCTCTACCTGCCTATCCCCTGTCCGATCTCTACCTGCCTATCCCCCGTCCGATCTCTACCTGCCTATCCCCTGTCCTATCTCTACCTGCCTATCCCCTGTCCGAACTCTACCTGCCTATCCCCTGTCCGATCTCTACCTGCCTATCCCCTGTCCGATCTCTACCTGCCTATCCCCTGTCCGATCTCTACCTGCCTATCCCCTGTCCGATCTCTACCTGCCTATCCCCTGTCCGATCTCTACCTGCCTATCCCCTGTCCGATCTCTACCTGCCTATCCCCTGTCCGATCTCTACCTGCCTATCCCCTGTCCGATCTCCACCTGCCTATCCCCCGTCCGATCTCTACCTGCCTATCCCCTGTCCGATCTCTACCTGCCTATCCCCTGTCCGAACTCTACCTGCCTATCCCCTGTCCGATCTCTACCTGCCTATCCCCTGTCCGATCTCTACCTGCCTATCCCCTGTCCGATCTCTACCTGCCTATCCCCTGTCCGATCTCTACCTGCCTATCCCCTGTCCGATCTCTACCTGCCTATCCCCTGTCCGATCTCTACCTGCCTATCCCCTGTCCGATCTCTACCTGCCTATCCCCCGTCCGATCTCTACCTGCCTATCCCCTGTCCGATCTCTACCTGCCTATCCCCTGTCCGATCTCTTCCTGCCTATCCCCTGTCCGATCTCTACCTGCCTATCCCCCGTCCGATCTCTACCTGCCTATCCCCTGTCCGATCTCTACCTGCCTATCCCCCGTCCGATCTCTACCTGCCTATCCCCTGTCCGATCTCTACCTGCCTATCCCCTGTCCGAACTCTACCTGCCTATCCCCTGTCCGATCTCTACCTGCCTATCCCCTGTCCGATCTCTACCTGCCTATCCCCTGTCCGATCTCTACCTGCCTATCCCCTGTCCGATCTCTACCTGCCTATCCCCTGTCCGATCTCTACCTGCCTATCCCCTGTCCGATCTCTACCTGCCTATCCCCTGTCCGATCTCTACCTGCCTATCCCCTGTCCGATCTCTACCTGCCTATCCCCTGTCCGATCTCTACCTGCCTATCCCCCGTCCGATCTCTACCTGCCTATCCCCTGTCCGATCTCTACCTGCCTATCCCCCGTCCGATCTCTACCTGCCTATCCCCTGTCCGATCTCTACCTGCCTATCCCCTGTCCGATCTCTACCTGCCTATCCCCTGTCCGATCTCTACCTGCCTATCCCCTGTCCGATCTCTACCTGCCTATCCCCTGTCCGATCTCTACCTGCCTATCCCCTGTCCGATCTCTACCTGCCTATCCCCTGTCCGATCTCTACCTGCCTATCCCCCGTCCGATCTCTACCTGCCTATCCCCCGTCCGATCTCTACCTGCCTATCCCCTGTCCGATCTCTACCTGCCTATCCCCTGTCCGATCTCTAGCTGCCTATCCCCTGTCCGATCTCTACCTGCCTATCCCCTGTCCGATCTCTACCTGCCTATCCCCTGTCCGATATCTACCTGCCTATCCCCCGTCCGATCTCTACCTGCCTATCCCCTGTCCGATCTCTACCTGCCTATCCGCCGTCCGATCTCTACCTGCCTATCCCCTGTCCGATCTCTACCTGCCTATCCCCTGTCCGATCTCTACCTGCCTATCCCCCGTCCGATCTCTACCTGCCTATCCCCTGTCCGATCTCTACCTGCCTATCCCCGTCCGATCTCTACCTGCCTATCCCCTGTCCGATCTCTACCTGCCTATCCCCTGTCCGATCTCTACCTGCCTATCCCCTGTCCGATCTCTACCTGCCTATCCCCTGTCCGATCTCTACCTGCCTATCCCCTGTCCGATCTCTACCTGCCTATCCCCTGTCCGATCTCTACCTGCCTATCCCCCGTCCGATCTCTACCTGCCTATCCCCTGTCCGATCTCTACCTGCCTATCCCCTGTCCGAACTCTACCTGCCTATCCCCTGTCCGATCTCTACCTGCCTATCCCCTGTCCGATCTCTACCTGCCTATCCCCTGTCCGATCTCTACCTGCCTATCCCCTGTCCGATCTCTACCTGCCTATCCCCTGTCCGATCTCTACCTGCCTATCCCCTGTCCGATCTCTACCTGCCTATCCCCTGTCCGATCTCTACCTGCCTATCCCCTGTCCGATCTCTACCTGCCTATCCCCTGTCCGATCTCTACCTGCCTATCCCCTGTCCGATCTCTACCTGCCTATCCCCCGTCCGATCTCTACCTGCCTATCCCCTGTCCGATCTCTACCTGCCTATCCCCTGTCCGATCTCTTCCTGCCTATCCCCTGTCCGATCTCTACCTGCCTATCCCCCGTCCGATCTCTACCTGCCTATCCCCTGTCCGATCTCTACCTGCCTATCCCCCGTCCGATCTCTACCTGCCTATCCCCTGTCCTATCTCTACCTGCCTATCCCCTGTCCGAACTCTACCTGCCTATCCCCTGTCCGATCTCTACCTGCCTATCCCCTGTCCGATCTCTACCTGCCTATCCCCTGTCCGATCTCTACCTGCCTATCCCCTGTCCGATCTCTACCTGCCTATCCCCTGTCCGATCTCTACCTGCCTATCCCCTGTCCGATCTCTACCTGCCTATCCCCTGTCCGATCTCTACCTGCCTATCCCCTGTCCGATCTCCACCTGCCTATCCCCCGTCCGATCTCTACCTGCCTATCCCCTGTCCGATCTCTACCTGCCTATCCCCTGTCCGAACTCTACCTGCCTATCCCCTGTCCGATCTCTACCTGCCTATCCCCTGTCCGATCTCTACCTGCCTATCCCCTGTCCGATCTCTACCTGCCTATCCCCTGTCCGATCTCTACCTGCCTATCCCCTGTCCGATCTCTACCTGCCTATCCCCTGTCCGATCTCTACCTGCCTATCCCCTGTCCGATCTCTACCTGCCTATCCCCCGTCCGATCTCTACCTGCCTATCCCCTGTCCGATCTCTACCTGCCTATCCCCTGTCCGATCTCTTCCTGCCTATCCCCTGTCCGATCTCTACCTGCCTATCCCCCGTCCGATCTCTACCTGCCTATCCCCTGTCCGATCTCTACCTGCCTATCCCCCGTCCGATCTCTACCTGCCTATCCCCTGTCCGATCTCTACCTGCCTATCCCCTGTCCGAACTCTACCTGCCTATCCCCTGTCCGATCTCTACCTGCCTATCCCCTGTCCGATCTCTACCTGCCTATCCCCTGTCCGATCTCTACCTGCCTATCCCCTGTCCGATCTCTACCTGCCTATCCCCTGTCCGATCTCTACCTGCCTATCCCCTGTCCGATCTCTACCTGCCTATCCCCTGTCCGATCTCTACCTGCCTATCCCCTGTCCGATCTCTACCTGCCTATCCCCCGTCCGATCTCTACCTGCCTATCCCCTGTCCGATCTCTACCTGCCTATCCCCTGTCCGATCTCTACCTGCCTATCCCCTGTCCGATCTCTACCTGCCTATCCCCTGTCCGATCTCTACCTGCCTATCCCCCGTCCGATTTCTACCTGCCTATCCCCTGTCCGATCTCTACCTGCCTATCCCCTGTCCGATCTCTACCTGCCTATCCCCTGTCCGATCTCTACCTGCCTATCCCCTGTCCGATCTCTACCTGCCTATCCCCTGTCCGATCTCTACCTGCCTATCCCCCGTCCGATCTCTACCTGCCTATCCCCTGTCCGATCTCTACCTGCCTATCCCCTGTCCGATCTCTACCTGCCTATCCCCTGTCCGATCTCTACCTGCCTATCCCCTGTCCGATCTCTACCTGCCTATCCCCTGTCCGATCTCTACCTGCCTATCCCCTGTCCGATCTCTACCTGCCTATCCCCCGTCCGATCTCTACCTGCCTATCCCCTGTCCGATCTCTACCTGCCTATCCCCTGTCCGAACTCTACCTGCCTATCCCCTGTCCGATCTCTACCTGCCTATCCCCTGTCCGATCTCTACCTGCCTATCCCCTGTCCGATCTCTACCTGCCTATCCCCTGTCCGATCTCTACCTGCCTATCCCCTGTCCGATCTCTACCTGCCTATCCCCTGTCCGATCTCTACCTGCCTATCCCCTGTCCGATCTCTACCTGCCTATCCCCTGTCCGATCTCTACCTGCCTATCCCCTGTCCGATCTCTACCTGCCTATCCCCTGTCCGATCTCTACCTGCCTATCCCCCGTCCGATCTCTACCTGCCTATCCCCTGTCCGATCTCTACCTGCCTATCCCCTGTCCGATCACTTCCTGCCTATCCCCTGTCCGATCTCTACCTGCCTATCCCCCGTCCGATCTCTACCTGCCTATCCCCTGTCCGATCTCTACCTGCCTATCCCCCGTCCGATCTCTACCTGCCTATCCCCTGTCCTATCTCTACCTGCCTATCCCCTGTCCGAACTCTACCTGCCTATCCCCTGTCCGATCTCTACCTGCCTATCCCCTGTCCGATCTCTACCTGCCTATCCCCTGTCCGATCTCTACCTGCCTATCCCCTGTCCGATCTCTACCTGCCTATCCCCTGTCCGATCTCTACCTGCCTATCCCCTGTCCGATCTCTACCTGCCTATCCCCTGTCCGATCTCTACCTGCCTATCCCCTGTCCGATCTCTACCTGCCTATCCCCTGTCCGATCTCTACCTGCCTATCCCCTGTCCGATCTCTACCTGCCTATCCCCTGTCCGATCTCTACCTGCCTATCCCCTGTCCGATCTCTACCTGCCTATCCCCTGTCCGATCTCTACCTGCCTATCCCCTGTCCGATCTCTACCTGCCTATCCCCTGTCCGATCTCTACCTGCCTATCCCCTGTCCGATCTCTACCTGCCTATCCCCTGTCCGATCTCTACCTGCCTATCCCCTGTCCGATCTCTACCTGCCTATCCCCTGTCCGATCTCTACCTGCCTATCCCCTGTCCGATCTCTACCTGCCTATCCCCTGTCCGATCTCCACCTGCCTATCCCCCGTCCGATCTCTACCTGCCTATCCCCTGTCCGATCTCTACCTGCCTATCCCCTGTCCGAACTCTACCTGCCTATCCCCTGTCCGATCTCTACCTGCCTATCCCCTGTCCGATCTCTACCTGCCTATCCCCTGTCCGATCTCTACCTGCCTATCCCCTGTCCGATCTCTACCTGCCTATCCCCTGTCCGATCTCTACCTGCCTATCCCCTGTCCGATCTCTACCTGCCTATCCCCTGTCCGATCTCTACCTGCCTATCCCCCGTCCGATCTCTACCTGCCTATCCCCTGTCCGATCTCTACCTGCCTATCCCCTGTCCGATCTCTTCCTGCCTATCCCCTGTCCGATCTCTACCTGCCTATCCCCCGTCCGATCTCTACCTGCCTATCCCCTGTCCGATCTCTACCTGCCTATCCCCCGTCCGATCTCTACCTGCCTATCCCCTGTCCGATCTCTACCTGCCTATCCCCTGTCCGAACTCTACCTGCCTATCCCCTGTCCGATCTCTACCTGCCTATCCCCTGTCCGATCTCTACCTGCCTATCCCCTGTCCGATCTCTACCTGCCTATCCCCTGTCCGATCTCTACCTGCCTATCCCCTGTCCGATCTCTACCTGCCTATCCCCTGTCCGATCTCTACCTGCCTATCCCCTGTCCGATCTCTACCTGCCTATCCCCTGTCCGATCTCTACCTGCCTATCCCCCGTCCGATCTCTACCTGCCTATCCCCTGTCCGATCTCTACCTGCCTATCCCCTGTCCGATCTCTACCTGCCTATCCCCTGTCCGATCTCTACCTGCCTATCCCCTGTCCGATCTCTACCTGCCTATCCCCTGTCCGATTTCTACCTGCCTATCCCCTGTCCGATCTCTACCTGCCTATCCCCTGTCCGATCTCTACCTGCCTATCCCCTGTCCGATCTCTACCTGCCTATCCCCTGTCCGATCTCTACCTGCCTATCCCCTGTCCGATCTCTACCTGCCTATCCCCTGTCCGATCTCTACCTGCCTATCCCCTGTCCGATCTCTACCTGCCTATCCCCTGTCCGATCTCTACCTGCCTATCCCCTGTCCGATCTCTACCTGCCTATCCCCTGTCCGATCTCTACCTGCCTATCCCCTGTCCGAACTCTACCTGCCTATCCCCTGTCCGATCTCTACCTGCCTATCCCCTGTCCGATCTCTACCTGCCTATCCCCTGTCCGATCTCTACCTGCCTATCCCCTGTCCGATCTCTACCTGCCTATCCCCTGTCCGAACTCTACATGCCTATCCCCTGTCCGATCTCTACCTGCCTATCCCCTGTCCGATCTCTACCTGCCTATCCCCTGTCCGATCTCTACCTGCCTATCCCCTGTCCGATCTCTACCTGCCTATCCCCTGTCCGATCTCTACCTGCCTATCCCCCGTCCGATCTCTACCTGCCTATCCCCTGTCCGATCTCTACCTGCCTATCCCCTGTCCGAACTCTACCTGCCTATCCCCTGTCCGATCTCTACCTGCCTATCCCCTGTCCGATCTCTACCTGCCTATCCCCTGTCCGATCTCTACCTGCCTATCCCCTGTCCGATCTCTACCTGCCTATCCCCTGTCCGATCTCTACCTGCCTATCCCCCGTCCGATCTCTACCTGCCTATCCCCTGTCCGATCTCTACCTGCCTATCCCCTGTCCGATCTCTACCTGCCTATCCCCTGTCCGATCTCTACCTGCCTATCCCCTGTCCGATCTCTACCTGCCTATCCCCTGTCCGATCTCTACCTGCCTATCCCCTGTCCGATCTCTACCTGCCTATCCCCCGTCCGATCTCTACCTGCCTATCCCCCGTCCGATCTCTACCTGCCTATCCCCCGTCCGATCTCTACCTGCCTATCCCCTGTCCGATCTCTACCTGCCTATCCCCCGTCCGATCTCTACCTGCCTATCCCCTGTCCGATCTCTACCTGCCTATCCCCTGTCCGATCTCTACCTGCCTATCCCCTGTCCGATCTCTACCTGCCTATCCCCTGTCCGATCTCTACCTGCCTATCCCCCGTCCGATCTCTACCTGCCTATCCCCCGTCCGATCTCTACCTGCCTATCCCCTGTCCGATCTCTACCTGCCTATCCCCCGTCCGATCTCTGCCTGCCTATCCCCTGTCCGATCTCTACCTGCCTATCCCCTGTCCGATCTCTACCTGCCTATCCCCTGTCCGATCTCTACCTGCCTATCCCCTGTCCGATCTCTACCTGCCTATCCCCCGTCCTTGCATGCTCATCCTTGCATGCTCATCCTTGCACTGCCTGCCTTCATCTCCTTCTCACTCACCTCCTTGCCACACAACCCCCTTCCCCCCCACTGCACCAGCCGAACGAGGAGGAGACGCAGCTGTTTGACGTGCTGTGGCTGCTGCTCGCCAGTGTCGTCTTCGTCCCCATCTTCCAGAAACTGCCCGGAGGTACTCACACACCCGCCCGCCTCCCATGCTGCCGCCCATGCTGCCACCCATGCTGCCGCCCATGCTGCCACCAACTCATGCTGTCATGCCCGACCTCTCTCCCTCATACTTCTCTCCCTCACGCCTCCCTCCCTCCTACGTCTCTCTCCCAACACCACAGGCAGCCCCGTGCTGGGATACTTGGCAGTGGGGGCGCTCATCGGTCCGTATGCACTCTCCATCAAAAAGCGCGTGCACGGCACCAAGGCTCAGTACTCATCCTCTCTCTCCCTCCCTCCCACCTCTCCCCCTCCTATCTGTATTCCTGGTTTGCAGGCAGTCCCGTGCTAGGGTACCTGGCAGCGGGGGCGCTCATTGGGCCATACGCGCTGTCAATCATAAAGCATGTGCATGGCACCAAGGCGCTGGCAGAGTTTGGCGTGGTGTTCCTCATGTTCAACATCGGCCTCGAGGTCTGTCACTCGCTCGTGCTGTAGCAAAGAAGAACAGGTTCGACCTGGATCCAACAGGTGACTCGTCCTTAACAGGTAACTCGTCCTTAACAGGTGACTCATGTTCAACATCGGCCTCGAGGTCTGTCACTCACTCACTCGCTCGTTCTGTCTTTTGCTTGCACTGAATGGGAGGTCGGTGACGTTGCTGCCATGTTAGTTACATGGGAGGTGGGTGACGTTGCTGCCATGTTAGTTACATGGGAGGTGGGTGACGTTGCTGCCATGTTAGTTGCATGGGAGGTGGGGGCACCAAGGCCCTTGCAGAGTTTGGCGTGGTGTTCCTCATGTTCAACATCGGCCTCGAGGTCTGTCACTGCCGCTCCTTTTTTAGCCCACTCGATTTGACGATTCAAAGGACGACCGTTGAAACGATTCAAAAGCTCAAAGCTGTGTCGACTCAGAATGTTTGACGCCCTCTTCCTCATGTTCAACACCAGTGTGTGTGAGGTCAGCCAGTGTTGTGTTTTCACGATGGACTATGCAATTGATTTCGAGGCCTCTTGCAAAAGTTATGTTTCCAGGACTACTCTTGTATCCTCACGTGCCTGTCAACCCCCTCGTTTAAGCCATCTTTTTGCTCACTCTCTCCATCCTCACCCTCTCACTCGCTCGCTTTTCTCCACGTCCCTCTCTCCCTGACAAAACCCTATTCTGATCGCCACACCAGCTGTCTCTGGAGCGCCTTCGCTCTATGCGCAAATATGTCTTTGGACTCGGCTCCGCTCAGGTGTGTGCCTGCTGTCTGTTGCGCACCCTGTTTCCCACTGTCTCTTGCCCTCTTCCTGTGTCCCTCCCGTCTTCTCTCTTCCCTGAATGCTCTATTCCCCTTTTCACAATGTCCTCTGGCACCCTAAATATCCGTGCCCCGATTGTACACCTCTGCCCATCTGTTCAATCTCCAGGCTTGTTTTATGCCATCCCATATGCTTAACCTTTACTCCTCTCCCTCATCTCCCCCCTCTCTCCTGGCCGGTACTGCCAGGTGCTGGTGTCAGCGCTGGCGATAGGGCTGTGTGTGCTGGCAGTGGCGCGTGTGTCGGGCCCAGCAGCCATTGTCATCGGCAACGGCCTTGCACTCTCGTCCACCGCTGTTGTCCTCCAGGTGGGTCTCTGCTGTTGTGTGCCTCAGCTGAGCCTTTGTTGCATGCTCTATTTTCAAACTTGAAAGAGCCACAATTTTAGGATCCTCTTAAGCGACTCAGCAAGGAATTCAACGTTTGAGAGCCAGCAAGCGACTCAAAAGAGAGCCAGTAAGCGACTCAAAAGAGAGCCAGCAAGCGACTCAAAAGAGAGCCAGCAAGCGACTCAAAAGAGAGCCAGCAAGCGACTCAAAAGAGAGCCAGACTACATGCTTGCAACCCCACGGCCCACCCATTCCTCCACCCTTCACACCGCATCCATCCGCCACGTCCCTCTGCTCCTCCCCGCCACCCGTCAGGTGCTGCAAGAGCGAGGGGAGAGCACGTCGCGCCATGGGCGAGCCACCTTCTCCGTGCTGCTCTTCCAGGTCGCTGCATGCTTGCCTCCTTGCTTGCATGCATGCATACATGCATCCGTCTTTTCTTGCCGTGCACCTCATGCCATTCTGCCCTCTGCTGCACGCTGCGCTCTGCATTTGTCGTCGCCCCCAGCCTCCATTCTGCTCGTGTCACGATGTCTTCATTCCTTTCCACCCCCACCCTGCCTCTTCATGTCCATTTCTACAATGCTGCACCAGTCCTTTCACCATCGCTTCAGAGACATGGCGCGCATGCCCTTGTGTAACATCCCATCCCATCCCATCCCAACCCATCTTTCCCAACACCCTCTGTTTGGTAACGCTTCCTTTCCTCTCATGCCCCCCCATGCCCCATGCCCCATGCGCCATGCCACAGGATCTAGCAGTGGTGGTGTTGCTCATCCTCATTCCGCTTCTCTCCCCCAACTCCTCCGGAGGGGTGAGTCGCTCCTCCCCTCACTTCCTCCTCTCCTCTCTCTCTGCTCATCTCACACTCCAATCCGCCCACACGTGTTCCCTCCTACATACATACTATACGACAATGATCTCATCAGTTAACTTATCTTCACTCCCCCGTTCCCATCGCCTCACATGTCTAGTACTGCTGTACTCATTTCCAGTGTCGGCCTTTCCTCTCCTGCACCAATCATGCTCATCTCCCTCTATCCTTGTTCAATGCCCACCAGGGCGTGGGGTTGACTTTTGAGTCGACTCAAAACTCAGCTCTCCTGCACCAATTGTGCTCGTCTCACTCCCTCTATCCTTGTTTGACTTTCACCAGGGCGTGGGATTCAAGGCGATAGCGGAGGCGCTAGGGGTGGCGGCAGTGAAGGCTGTCATCGCCATTGCTGGCATCATCGCGGGCGGCCGACTGGTGAGTGCTGCGGGGCGGTTGGGGCTGGCAGATGAATGAGTGAGTGCTGCTGGGGTTGGGGTCGGCAGGTGGGTGCTGCTGCTGGGAGTGGCGGCAGTGAAGGCTGTCATCGTCATCGCCATTGCTGGCATCATTGCGGGCGGCCGACTGGTGAGTGCTGCTGCTGGAGGTTGGGGCTGCCTGAGGGTTTTGGGAAATCTTAAAGAGTGCTGTCAGGAGAACCATGATCAACCCCCATTGTTTTTCCAGTCCCCACTTTCAACCCACACCACCCCCTCCCCTCCCATCCTTTCCACCTGCTGCGCCCCATGTGCCGCAGCATGGCGGAGAACCACAACGCTGACATGCTAAACCCATGGCCCCTCTCACCCCCTCTCACCCCCTCACACACCCCCTTTCCCCCCAGCTGCTGCGCCCCATATACCGCAGCATGGCAGAGAATCACAACGCGGAGATCTTTGCCGCCAACACACTGCTCGTTGTGCTTGGCACCTCCGTACTCACTGCCCGGGTGAGGGGGGGTTTTGCTTTGTGGGTATGCGGGTGCAGCGAGGGTGAGGTAGTGGGCAGGGTGGTCAGAATGGGTGGTTGGTGAGGGAGGGGATGAGAGGAGGAGGTGCTGGTGTCAGGGTCAGGAGGGCACTGTCTCCCTCCAAGCTTATCACTCATTATCTGCCATGCTCGCAGCCCTTACCTTCCCTGCTTGCCATGCTTGAACTCTTATCTCACCCCCGTGCGCATCCATCCATGCCAGGCGGGGCTGTCCATGGCACTGGGAGCGTTCCTCGCAGGCCTGCTGCTGTCAGAGACCGAGTTCGCCCTGCAGGTGCGTGGGAGGACGATGTGTGGTGAGCTGTAAAATAACGACCAAGTCATGGGGACGGAACACACGGGATTGCACTGGGTGGAGATTGATTCACCTGCCAACTTGCCATGTCTCCCTGTCACTGAAACATTGCTCTGCTGCCCCCACCAGCTCATGCGCCTCCGTGTTTTCACCACTCTCCGCCTAGTGGCCCCCCAGCCTCCTTCCTATCTGGCCTTACCTCTCCGTTTCTTGCTGCCCTCCTCCTCCCGCCTGTCGCGCTCCACCTCCCCGTCCCTCTCACAGGTGGAGTCAGACATCAACCCCTACCGCGGGCTGCTGCTGGGTCTCTTCTTCATGACTGTACGTTGCACACATGCGCTTGCCAGCACATGAAGCACATGAAGCACATGCGTCCACGCCATTAAAAGGCTTCTGAGGCGCCTCAAAAATGCGCCTGCGCGCATTCTCCCCAGCAACAGAGACCGTGCCCAGACGATCCCTCGCACCATCTCACCTGCGTCCTCACGCTCATGCCCACATACCCACATGCTCTGTTCAACACTCCACTGCTGCTAGGCCCCAAGCTGCTAGTCTTGTACTTGCCTTGTGACTAACTACCGCCCGCCTGCTGCCCATCCATCAGTCGCTTACTCTCCCTCCCCCCTTACCACGCATCCCTCTTCCCCTAACCCCCCCAGGTGGGCATGTCAATCGATCCCAAGCTGCTGGTGGCGCGTTTCCCGCTCATCCTGGCAGCGCTCGCAGTGCTGATAGTGGGCAAGACGGCTCTGCTGGCGGGCATGGGCCGCCTCTTTGGCCTCTCCCCTGTTGCTGCTGTGCGCACCGGCCTGCTGCTCGCGCCTGGAGGGGAGTTTGCATTTGTGGCCTTTGGGGAGTCTGTGAGCAAGGTGCGGGGTTTGGGGAGGAACGGGAAAGGGGAAGGGGGAGTCCCTGTGTTGCCTCGTGCACCTGCTGAGTTATGCGCTCTCACCCTGCTCTTTACGCTCACAGCTCTCCCCTCCACTCCTCTCTCCCTTCCATCCCTTCATCTCTTCCCATCCCCATCCCTCTCCTCCTCCCCCGTCCCTTCCCCCTCCCCATCCCCATCCCTCACAGGGCATAATGAGCGCACAGCTCTCCTCGCTGCTCTTCATAGTGGTGAGGCTCAGCATGGCCATCACGCCATGGCTCGCCCATTCCTGTCGTCTCTCCTGCATCCCCATTCCATTCCCACCACAGGGCATCATGAGCGCCCAGCTGTGCTCGCTGCTCTTCATAGTGGTGGGGCTGAGCATGGCCATCACGCCATGGCTGGCAGCGGTGGGACAGCTCATCGCGTCGCGCTTCGACCAGCAGGACGTGCGCTCGCTGCAGCCACATGAGGCCGAGGTGAGAGAGAGGTGCAGCCACACGAGGCCGAGGTGAATTGCCGTCTTACAAAGGCTGCTCCCTCTTACCGTTGCTTCACCCTTACTCAATCCGATTTCCAGTTGAGTTTTGTTGGACTTCTCTCACCCCACCATCTCATTCAGCCATTCACCCCCCCTCTTGCTCTCTATCTCTTTTCCTTTCCTCTCTCCCTACCAACGCACATCAGACGGACGATCTGCAGGGTCACATCATCATCTGTGGCTTTGGCCGTGTGGGTCAGGTGAGCCTTGTGTCATTGCCATGTTGACTTCCGTTGTGCCTGCCAGCTGCGCTCGCTGGAAACGTGAGATAGAGACATGAGCTTTCCTATGCCATCGTTTCTATGCCATCGTTTCTATCTGCTTTCCTATGCCATCGTTTCTATCTGCTTTCCTATGCCATCGTTTCTATCTGCTTTCCTATGCCATCGTTTCTATCTGCTTTCCTATGCCATCGTTTCTATGCCATCGTTTCTATGCCATCGTTTCTATCTGCTTTCCTATGCCATCGTTTCTATGCCATCGTTTCTATCTGCTTTCCTATGCCATCGTTTCTATGCCATCGTTTCTATGCCATCGTTTCTATCTGCTTTCCTATGCCATCGTTTCTATCTGCTTTCCTATGCCATCGTTTCTATCTGCTTTCCTATGCCATCGTTTCTATCTGCTTTCCTATGCCATCGTTTCTATCTGCTTTCCTATGCCATCGTTTCTATCTGCTTGTAAGCGCTTCTCAAATCACTCCCTTCCGCACACCCATCCACATCATCCCGCACACCCATCCACATCATCCCGCACACCCATCCACATCATCCCGCACACCCATCCACATCATCCCTCACACCCATCCACATCATCCCGCACACCCATCCACATCATCCCTCACACCCATCCACATCATCCCGCACACCCATCCACATCATCCCGCACACCCATCCACATCATCCCGCACACCCATCCACATCATCCCGCACACCCATCCACATCATCCCGCACACCCATCCACATCATCCCGCACACCCATCCACATCATCCCGCACACCCATCCACATCATCCCGCACACCCATCCACATCATCCCGCACACCCATCCACATCATCCCGCACACCCATCCACATCATCCCGCACACCCATCCACATCATCCCGCACACCCATCCACATCATCCCGCACACCCATCCACATCATCCCGCACACCCATCCACATCATCCCGCACACCCATCCACATCATCCCGCACACCCATCCACATCATCCCGCACACCCATCCACATCATCCCGCACACCCATCCACATCATCCCGCACACCCATCCACATCATCCCGCACACCCATCCACATCATCCCGCACACCCATCCACATCATCCCGCACACCCATCCACATCATCCCGCACACCCATCCACATCATCCCGCACACCCATCCACATCATCCCGCACACCCATCCACATCATCCCGCACACCCATCCACATCATCCCGCACACCCATCCACATCATCCCGCACACCCATCCACATCATCCCGCACACCCATCCACATCATCCCGCACACCCATCCACATCATCCCGCACACCCATCCACATCATCCCGCACACCCATCCACATCATCCCGCACACCCATCCACATCATCCCTCACACCCATCCACATCATCCCGCACACCACTCTCACCCATCTTCCCCCCACCCCCCCTGTGTTTATCAGATAACAGGGCAGCTGCTATCAGAGCGCCTGATCCCCTTTGTGGCGCTGGACGACTTTTGAGGCGCCTCAAAAGCCCTCACACCCATCCCTCACACCAGTCGCTCACACCCATCTCCTCCCCTCCATCTTCTTCCCCCATCACCCGCATCAGATCATAGGGCAGCTGCTATCGGAGCGCCTCATCCCCTTCGTGGCGCTGGACGTGAGCAGCGATCGGGTCAGCGCAGGGCGTTCCCTCGACCTTCCCGTCTACTTTGGCGATGCTGGCAGCCGCGATGTGAGTGCCGCCCTCCCATACGATTCCCACCTTTCCATGTGCTTTTCCATGCGTCAGCATCTCCAATTATCCCCCATCCCTTCCTCCTCCCCCCTTCTTCCTTATACTTCTACCTACTTCTCCCCTACTTCCTCTGCTAAGTCTTGTAACCCCCTCCTGCCTTCTTTCCCTACTTTCCCCCTTCCTTTCTTCCCTGCTCCCAAACCTTTGCCCCCCCCGCCCCAGGTGTTGCACAAGGTGGGGGCGGAGAGGGCAGCAGCAGCAATGATCACTCTCGACACGCCGGGAGCCAACTACCGCGCCGTGTGGGCGCTCACCAAGAGCTTTCCCTCCCTTCCCCCCCACCTCTCCCCCCTCCTCCAACCCACTCCGACCCCCTCCTCCCCCATCCCCCTCAGGTGCTGCACAAGGTGGGGGCGGAGAGGGCAGCAGCAGCAGTGATCACTCTCGACACGCCAGGAGCCAACTACAGGGCAGTGTGGGCGCTCAGCAAGAGCTTCCCACACGTGAAGACGTTTGTGCGAGCACACGACGTGACCCACGGGATCAACCTGGAGAAGGCAGGGGCTACCGCCGTTGTCCCTGAGACACTCGAACCCAGCCTGCAGCTCGCCGCGGCTGTTCTCGCCCAGGTAGGGGTGCACACAGGGGTGGTGTAGAAAAGAAGCTTCCCACACGTGAAGACGTTTGTGCGAGCACACGACGTGACCCACGGGATCAACCTGGAGAAGGCTGGCGCCACCGCTGTCGTTCCTGAGACACTGGAGCCCAGCCTGCAGCTCGCTGCCGCTGTGCTCGCCTAGGTACGTGGGCTGAAGTCACACTAGTACCACGGCAGCACGATGTGACTCATGGGATCAACCTCAAGAAGGCCGGTGCTACTGCTGTCGTTCCTGAGACGCTTGAACCCAGCCTGCAACTCGCTGCTGCCGTGCTCGCACAGGTTGGCTTGATTCGAGTTTTGAGGCGCTTCAAAGAACGAGTGAGAATTGTGGAGGCTGGAGCTTGTGGTTGCCATGCTTGCCCAGATAGATGAATGGAGCCGCAACGACCTCTCTTCCTCCTCTCATTTCTTCCCCCATCCCTCCTGTCTCTCCCTCACACCTCCGCTCCTCCCTCCCTCCCTTCACTTCCATGCCTGTTCCTCCAGGCGAAGCTGCCAGCAGCGGAGATAGCCGCCACGCTGGACGACTTCAGAACGCGACACCTGGCAGAGCTGACGGA
The DNA here is from genome assembly GCA_947471745.1 of Closterium sp. Naga37s-1. Classification (NCBI taxonomy): domain Eukaryota; kingdom Viridiplantae; phylum Streptophyta; class Zygnematophyceae; order Desmidiales; family Closteriaceae; genus Closterium; species Closterium sp. Naga37s-1. The sequence continues at coordinate 640,473 of CANJKZ010000065.1, forward strand.
GGTGAGACACGTGGCAGATATTATTGAAGTGATTACCCTGTGTTTCTTGGGGCTATTGGGCCGTCCTGTAGATCCAGCATAATGTTTGTCTTCTTTCTCCCTAGCTCCTCCTACTCCTGCACTCTGCGTCTCTTCCTCTCTTCCTCTCCTCTTCCTCTCCTCCTCCTCTCCTCTTCCTCTCCTCTTCCTCTCCTCTTCCTTTCCTCTTCCTCTCCTCATCTTCTGCTCCACGCCCCATCCTCTGCCCTCCTCGACACAGCTATCCGCACTGAGTGGGTCATCGCTGGGCTATGGTTACTCCAGCAACCTCATGCGAGCCAGAGTCGCCGAGGCAGCAGGTGCGGCCGAAGCAGCAGGGAGTGGGAGCGGGTCTCCCACAACCACAACCACCAGTAGCAGCAGTAGTGTGACAGAGGGGGAGGGAGGTATGGAAGGGCAGGTTGTGGTGCCGGCTTGAAATGAGCTCAGATCCATGATTTTCATTTATGTATTTAACTCAGCTTCATTAAATCAGATAAAATCCTCAGCGTACATTGATTTCTAAGAGAAATTACAAACACGGTGCACCCGCGGGTTGGATGCTTGTGCGATGGTCCTGGTTCTGGTCACCGTGCCAACCACTGAGGCTGTTCTTAGCGCGTATCACAACAATGATGAGTGGGGACCACAATTGTCACCACCACCAGCAACAGCAGCGACTGTCATTCCGGATTCCGCGCCACCAATGGCGTGCCACGGCGATCTCGAGGCGACTAGGCGTCAATGCGTCTGACGCTTCCGATAGCTAACGCATAAAGGTAATGCCGATAGCTGCTGTCGATCGGCTTCACTGGACTGCCGCCTAGGGCCTCAGGGCTGCAACCTTGCGCCAGCACATTCCTCCGCCCTCGTCGCGATTCCGCCATCCGGTGCCCGTGCGTATCGCGCCACAGTCGCAGCTCCCCGCGGTCCGCAGCAGAGTTCGGAAGCAGCGCGCAGCATCGCCTGCATTGTCTGCACGCCCGCGACGGCTGATACGTGGTAACCGTGTTCGCACGCCCCGCCAGCATGGCAGGCCTGAACCTCCTCGGCCTCTCCCGCGCCTCCGGCAGACGACCCTCCGTGAGTCGCGCTCGCTCCGATCCCCACTCGCCCTCACTTTCTCCCGCCCTCCCTTCCGCCGTTCCTCCCGCCCTCCCGCCTGCTCTCTTCCATCCGTGCCGCTCTCCCTCCCCTCCCCTCCGCTCCGCGGCACGCGCACGCCGCATTGTCGCCCTCGTCGCTCCATTCTTCGTTCCACGCCCCTCCGCGCAAGCCGAATCTCCCCCTTCCGCCAGTACCGCTCAACACTCTCTTTCCCCCTCCTCCCCAATCTCCCCCAATGCTCTCTCCCCTCCCCTCCCCTCTTCCGCGCCCGCCCGCACATCAGGCGCGGAGGCGCAAGGCGGGTGCGCGGGAGGGCGGGGTGGTGCTGCCGGTGCGGGCGCTGCTGCTGCTGTGCGCTGCGTGCTTGGCGCTCGTGCTGCTCTCCGTGCTCGCTGTGGTGCTCTGGGTATGTGCACGGTGCTGTGGGCATGTGTGCGGTGCTGTGAGTATGTGTGCGGTGCTGTGAGTATGTGTGCGGTGCTGTGGGTATGTGTGGTGCTGTAGGGATGTGTGTGAGCATTACTGCAGCAACCCCTCATGCTGTTATCTCTTCTCTCTCCTACCTCCTCGCCCTTCACACTCCTCTCTCCTCTCTCATCTCTCCTCGCTCATCTCTCATTTTTCCTCGCTCCTCTCTCCCCTCTCCTCTCTCTTCTCCCCTCTCCTCTTCCAGGTGGCCTCGCTGTCATGGCGACATCAGCAACTGGCCAGCGCGCTAGCCAACTCCAATGCTGCTGCTGGTGCTGCTGGGGGGAGTGGGGCGAGTGGTGGGGGGAGTGGGGCAGCAGCAGCAGCGGCAGCAGCAGGTGACGGTGCTGCAAAGGAGGCGGAGAAAGAGATGAACCCTGCAAATCCCATGCATCTCCATGGTATGGCCCATGCTCTCTCCATGGTATGGCCCATGCTCTCTCCATGGTATGACGCATGCACCTCCATGGTATGGCCCATGCTCTCTCCATGCTACCACCACAATCCATGCTACCACCACAATCCATGCTACCACCACAATCCATGCATTTCCGTACCCACTTCCTGTGTGCACTCCGTTGATTGTGATCACGCATGTAAATCTGAATTTAGTGCCATTCATAGCTGTGTGCTCTTTTTCTCCTTTTCTGCCCTCTTCTCTTGCAGCTGCCCCTCCCGCATCCCCTCCTCCTCCTCCCAAGGTTAGTCATACCATCATGCCATGCCACCATGCCATACCATGTCGTGTCATGCATTGACGCTCCTCAGGGCATGGATAGAACGGCTGGTGTGTCAAATGAGATTTGACATGTTTTCTGCAGCTTTGTCGCTTTCCTGGACGATGCCCAATGCATAAAGCTCAGTGCTGAATGCCGATTGCTCAATGTCCAAAACATGTCAAATCTCATCTCTCCACCCCAATCATCCCTCCTCCCACTCCCTCCCTCCCAGACTGTGCGCAAGCGGCGCAAAGCGAAGCCAACGGATCTGATAAACCAGCGGCGGTGGCAGCAGTTCTACCGCAACATCGTCCTCATTGTGAACTACAAGCGCCCCCAGCAGATGCCCGTCACGCTTGACCTCCTGCACTCGCTCTACGGCTCGCTCTTCCAACGCATCCTTGCTGTCTCTGAGTTTGGCGACGCCGACTTGGGGGTTCTCGAGGTGCGTGCACCATGTGGTGGGTGGGGTGGGGAGGGGTGGGGAGGGGCGCAAGGGATTGCAGTCGCTCTACGGCTCCCTCTTCTAGCGCTTCCTCACTAGCTCTGAGTTTGGCGACGCTGATCTGGGCGCGCGGTGCGGTGGAAGGGTGGGAGGAGGTTAAGGAGAGAGAAAGAGCTTGGTGGGAAAGGGAAAGAGAGGTGGAAGTTACAGGGGCGCGGGGCAGGGCCATGACTTGCCGTCGCTATGTTTGAGGAATTTCACTCACTCACCACCCTCATACATCCCTCTCCACAACTCGTTCCTCCCTCCTCACCACTCTGAATCTGACAATGCTCTGTGGCTCCTTCTCTTACCCGCCTGCCTGCTCTTCCAGTCCCCAGTCAAGGAGACAGGACACGGCCACGACTTGCCGCCCGGGTCACTGCACTACAGTGTGCTGCCGAAGCTGCTGACGTGGCACCCGATGGCAGAGGGCTTTCTGTGGATGGACGACGACACGGTTCTAAACTACTGGACCATGAGCCGTGATAACAAGGTGCGGTAACCAGATGGTAACCAGATGGTAACCAGATGGTAACCAGATGGTAACCAGATGGTAACCAGATGGTAACCAGATGGTAACCGGATGGTAACCGGATGGTAACCAGATGGTAACCGGATGGTAACCAGATGGTAACCAGATGGTAACCAGATGGTAACCTTTGGTTTCCTCCGGGGATCTCCTTAAAGCCCAAAAAAAAAAAAAAAAACAGATGGTAACCAGACGGTAACCAGGTAACACAGTGGTGAGGTAACCAAGTATTGCTGTGGTGTGGTAACCAGATACAAAGGTGACACAGTGCTCAACTACGGGACCATGAGCCGCGATAACAAGGTGTGGTAAGGTGGTAAGAATGTGCGGGTTGACAGTCTACTGTTTGTAAAGCGGTGTTGTGTGGTGACGGGATAAAAATGCCAGTCCTTTTCCGATGCACATCCAACCCGGTTCCCTTTCCTCCCTCCCCTTCACTCATCCCCCCACTCTGGCATCTGGTCCATGACCATCCCCCCATCACCCCCATCACCCCCATCACCCCCATATCTCCCCCGTCACCCCCATCACCCCCATCACCCCCATCACCCCCATCACCCCCTTCACCCCCTTCACCCCCATATCTCCCCCATCTCCCCCATCACCCCCATCACCCCCATCACCGCCATCACTGCCATCACCCCCATCTCCCCCATATCTCCCCCAACCAGTCGCGCATCTGGTTCCTGGGTCCCATGCACCAGTCGTGGCGCATTGCCAGCCTCGACCCCAGCGGAAGCGTGGCGGGGGGGTGGGGAGGGCAGGGGAAGGAGGCGGGAGCGGTGAGGTACATGGAGGACGCGAGTGAGCGCGTGGAGGAGAGTGGGGAGGCGCTGCAGCTGCTAAAGGAGGCCGTTTCCCAGGTGAAACCTCTCGTTCCCTGCCATGCCATACCGTGTGGTGCCCTTGCGATGCTTTGTGTCTCAAACTGTGTCACATGGTACAGTCTTTGGTCAATCCATGCTCTCTTTCACCGCTGACTCGCCATGTTCTGCCCCCCACTTCTCGTCCATCGCCCATGCTCCTCATGCCCCCCAATGACCTCCCCCCACAGGCACTCTCCCACCTTCCCCAGCAGCACCTGCAGCAGTACCAGCAGTCCATCTCCCCCAAGACAAACATCTTCCTGCGGGCGGCGTCGGACGTCTTTTATATCCCGCAGCGCCATGCGCCTGCCATGCGCTCCCTCGTCCCCATCTTTGCCGACCATCGCATTGTGGCTGATGTAAGCTTCACCCATCCTTTCAATCGGGTTTTCTCTGCTCTAACATCAAATACCCAAATCTTTTTGGCACTTTTTTGGCCCCTTGGAAGCGCCTTCTACTAGTCGTTTTGGTTCCAGACCTCTCTCCTGATTCATGTGGTTTTATCTTTTGCAGGTGGCAGTACCAATGATGCTGCATGCCTTGGAGCATCCAAGAGAGTGGGACGGTCACGCATTAACCGATGTTATTTACCTCACAGGAACAGACGTCAATACGCCTGCTAAATTCTACTCACCCCGTGTCACAGCTATGCATCCATGGGGTCTGTCGGCACACCACCATGGTTCCCACATCATCAAGGCAATGTCGCAGGGTGACCCAATGCTAGAATCCACCATTGATGGAGAAAGGGTAGGAAATCTGTAACAATATTTTTAGAGTTCAGTATTCCGTGTGGTTTATTCACATTATTTATCATATCTACAGGTATCCCTGGTCAGCACTGCGAGCCGCATAACACGGGAACCACATGCACCACTCGCGAGTCGCGCATAACGAGCCGCATTTTCAAGCTTTGGCCCCCTCTTGCTCCCTCTCTCGCCCAACACTCGCCATCTTTCTTGCCAACATTTTTTGGTTTCTCAAATCCCGTGCTTCACGTCTCGCCACCTGCTGTGTGTGCTTCGTGTGGTGCGTGTGCTGCTCCTGCTTCGCGGCACCACCTTCCCGCTGTACTGTACAAGCCTACTCAGATATTCGTGATGCTCCTCCACACCCCGCCTCCCCTCCCCTTCCCTTCTTTTCTCCCTTCTGGAAACTGACTTCCTTGAGCCAGACACCCAACTCGCGAGCTTTGGTTCCTCCTAGGGCTAGCTCCAAGCGACAAACGAAGCCTAATCGACTCTCTTTGTCCGAGGGATCTAGTCCTCTTTACCCGAGTCACGACTGTCCAACATGTACCACTTAGTATTCGTACGACTACTGTCCCACTAGGTGCTGTGCCACATGCATAACTTTTTCGTAAGAACCATATCCGCCACTGGTAGCTTCAGCACGGACTACACACAAGGGTAGTATACGGGTAGCGTTTAGCCACGACTCCGACGCGCGTTGCGTTCAAGCCAGCCTGTGACGGACCGCCCAGTAACAGACATTCTAAATCGGACCGTCTTCATCAGTCGCCTCCTAGTACCATTGTTTTTTCCCAGGCGCCGTTAGAGGACGTTTTTTTCCGATGAGGACGAACAAGGCGCTCGGCGCGTTTGTGAACGGCGCGCTGGCGGTCATCGGGTTGGGGCTCGTGGGCGTCGCGTTGTGGATGCTGCTCGACGCCACGTACGGCGAGTGCCTGCTCCCCTACCAACTCCCCGTCATCGTCGTCGGCGCTGCGCTGCTGCTCGCGGCGCTCGTCGGCTTCTGCGGGCTCGCATGTGACTCGAACTCGCTCTCGTGCCTCTACCTCGTCGTCGCGCTTATTGCCGTGCTCGCGTCCACAGCCTTCACCAGTGAGCACCGCTCTCACTAACATCTCCACCACCTGAAGCCGTTGACAATGAATGTTATTGGGTGTCAGTGCTGACATGAGCCCTGCGACGGTTCGTTTGACCCCTGGTATGCCATAGTGTGCGCGCCTCGACGTGATCGTACCGTGCTCGCCAATCCCACTGGTCGGCCATCATAATATGTTCCCTTTCCCTTCTCTCGCTCTCTGTCCTCCCTGCCCTCACCTCCGCAGTCTTCGCCTTTCTTGTAACGGGAGGGGCGCCGGCGCCTATAACGAGTCGCAACCAGACGGTGTACATCACGTGGGGCTTCTCGCCGTGGATGCAGGCGCAGGTGGCAAACGCCACGTGGCCCGCAATTCAGACGTGCCTCGCGCGCCGCCGCACGTGCGCGGACCTCCGCGTGTACGCGCCCGCTGCGCTCAACGGGACGCTGCTCCCACCCATCGAGGTAACACTCCCATAAGGTCTTTCCAGCAAGTGAGTATGAGGCAGCGGGATCCTTTCCTGAGGGGACGCGGCGATGAGGAAATTCAATCGCACATTTCGCCCATTTTCCATCGCCACATCCTTATTGTGCCTTCCGGTTGGTTCCCATGGCAGGCCGGCTGCTGCCTTCCCCCGCAAGGCTGTCAAAACCGAACCTACAGGCCCACGTACTACTCCTTCACAAGCGACGTTTCCACCGCTCCGCAATCTCCCAGCGTCATCCCTGCCGGAGCACCAGGAGGCTCCAACCCCCCACAAACCAGTGGCGGCAGCAGCAACAGGAGCCAGCAGAACTGCAGCGCATTCAGCATGGAGCCGCAGACGCTGTGCTACACGTGCGAGTACTGCAAGGGCGGCTTCCTGTACCAGCTGTACCAGCAATACTCCCTGCTCAAGTTCGTCGCGCTAGGCGCGTCTGTGGCGCTCCTCGTGCTCTACCTCATGGCCTGCTGCGCCGCCTTTACAGGCCTGGACGATGACCCCGACTCCAAAGAAGCTGATGCTGCTGCCGCCGCTGCCGCCGCTGCTGCTGCTGCTATGACTGGTAAGCTGCAGAAGAACGGGACTATGAGCCGAGTAAACACCTTCACCGTGGCCCCAGGGCAGTTTGAACGGGTTCTGTCGACTAAGTTAGGTGACCAAGGGGTTGGGATGGGGATGAATGGAAGCGTGGGAGCAGCAGCAGCAGTGACGCAGTATGAGCGGTCACTAACGCATGTGGATAAATCACCAGGGGCGCTGGATAGGTCTCTCACGGAAATCGAGAAAAGAGGGGGTAAGCGGGCGAGTTATGGGGGAGAAACAAGGATGCGGGAGGACGTGCGAAGCCGAGGTAGCCCCTACGATGACTCTCCGAGTACCCGCAGTTATGCGGATGATCCACCGACTTCCCGAAGTTCCCGAAGCTCTCGAAGTTCCCGAAGCTCTCAAAGTTCCCGAAGCTCTCAGAGTTTCCAAAGCTCAAAGAGTTACCGGACCTCCAAAAGCGCGGGGAGAGGCAAGGATGTATTTGTGGTTGACATAGAGGAGCGAGAAGGGGGGTATGGAATGCCTAAGAGTCGCAGTTTCCATGACGACACAATGTGGGAGGAGGATGAAGACATGTACTACAATCGGATGGACGAGAGGGTCTTCGAGGAGGAGATGGAGAGTGAACAGACGAGGGAGAAGGAGAGGGAAAGGGACAGGGAGAGGGAAAGATACAGGGAAGCAGGTATGATTCATGGAAGGAGCTATAGCAGCAAGAGCGGATCAGGGCACAAGCAATCAACGCGGTTGAGCCAAGAAAGACGCAGCTCACCGCCCCGAGGCAAGTCAGAGAGTGGGAACTCCAAGAGAAGCACTCGGTCAACCGGGGGAAAAAGCTCGGAGCCTTTTCACACAGGGCGTGAGGGAGGTCAGTCGGAGAGATATGCTTCGAGAAGAGATGAGCGGCCACATGAACCACCCAAGGTTTATGACTTGGAGGGCATGTATGATGATGAGAGTGGGTATGAAGACGGTAACCTATATGGTGATGCGCATCCGCAGCGGTCCTTAGATGCTGAATCGGATATATATGAAGGTGATGACTACGATGAGGAGAGATACGATGATAGAGTTTAGCCTGTACCGTACTAGGATGTACGTCATGTATTGTACTTTTTTTTCAATACACCGTATTAGGATATTATCAATAGAAATGTGACTATCTACACTTCTGCTAAAGTCAAATTGACTGCTTGCTGTTGAGCAACAGCCACGCAACAGGCAGCTCTTTTCTTGGCATTCCCCAAGTGTACAGTACAGTCGCTTGCACTGTATAGCCACAGGCCCAGAAGTGGCTGCAGGCCCTACAGTACTGTGCGGTTGAACAGTACACGGCGCAAAATTGAGATTTCTGGGAGGCAAGTTGGTTGGGTTGGAGGTTCGGGGAAACAAAGAGGTGGAAGGTGGTTCGAACGTTGTTCCGTACGTTAGATTTTGGTAGCGCGAGGTTACGTCGTCACTCTCATCACCACCTTTCTTGCCTTCCTTCCCCACGTTCACCTTTCCCTGCCATAACCACTCCTCCCTCGTTGTGGCATCGACACTCTCTCTCCCTGCTTGCCTTCTATGATCCTCGCGCATTCTGCGCTCTTCCCGTTCCCCCTTTCCTCGTCGCTCATAATTCTCGCGAGGCGAGCGCTCGGCAGACCCTGCACTATGTTTTAAACATGGAGATATGGTGACTGTACAAGTAGTAACTTCAACACGTAATTCCACCCAGTGTGGAGAGACATTCGGCGTGAAGTCAGTCGTCTGCGTTGGGTTATCTCTCAGGCTATTAGAAATTAAGTGGTTGAATCTGTGAGGTCAAGAAATTCTCTTGCCTCAGGCCCAACGCGAGCCGCAGCCCTGAAACACACCCGCGACTCGCGCCTGCATTAGCGCCGCGCCAAGCGAGGACGGCGCGCGAGTTGGGCGACGGCGCGGGGAGGCAGAGAAGGGCGCGGAGTAGCGGGAAGAGGCTCGGAAGGGCGCGATGGGGAGGCGGAAGAAGGAGGGCGCGACTCTGAGCGCCGCGTTCCACGCTTGCGAGTTCGCCATCGCTCTCGGCGTGATTGCCGCCGCGCTGTGGGCCATGATGAGGTGAGGGATGATGTGGTGGGAGGATAATTCCGACGAGTGTATTTGGGCTTATGCAGGAAAGGAATCGAATGAGGTGCATCAGCCCACACCGCACCTCATCATTATTCACAATGATCAATTTGGGTGGTGATGAGGTGCGTGACGGGGGTGGTGATGAGGTGCGGTGACGGGGGTGGTGATGAGGTGCGTGACGGGGGTGGTGATGAGGTGCGTGACGGGGGTGGTGATGAGGTGCGTGACGGGGGTGGTGATGAGGTGCGTGACGGGGGTGGTGATGAGGTGCGTGACGGGGGTGGTGATGAGGTGCGGTGACGGGGGTGGTGATGAGGTGCCGTGACGGGGGTGGTGATGAGGTGCGGTGACAGGGGTGGTGATGAGGTGCGGTGACGGGGGTGGTGATGAGGTGCGGTGACGGGGGTGGTGATGAGGTGCGGTGACGGGGGTGGTGATGAGGTGCCGTGACGGGGGTGGTGATGAGGTGCGTGACGGGGGTGGTGATGAGGTGCGGTGACGGGGGTGGTGATGAGGTGCGGTGACGGGGGGAGGCGGGAGGAAGGGGGCAGGGCTATGGCGATTACAGCCGTGGGGTACGGTACGTGTGGCACGAGGCTAGACGAACTAGGGGGCACTGAAAGCACCCACAAACAGATCGCGAATCCACTCCCACGGACGGATGTGTGGATGGTGTGCACAGAAGTTCCACGCGAGATGTTTTTCCTTTGCTTTAAGCCTACTGCACGCACGCAGCTCACTGAGCTATGTCTGGATCTCGCATGGTGTGCACAGAAGTTCCTTTCAACTCTCTCTCTCTCTCTCTCTCTCTCTCTCTCTCTCTCTCTCTCTCTCTCTCTCTCTCTCTCTCTCTCTCTCTCAAATGGTCCTTTGTATTAATTCAGCGGCGGTACAGGCATACGGTTTGATTTGTGGTTCCCTTTAGACCCTCTGCCCCATTGGCCCACCCCTCTGACCCTCCCCCCCCCTCAGTGACCCTCTACCCCTCCAGCGTGTGGAGGATGTCCCCCAGGTGCAGCGGCCATGGGTCTGCTGCCATCTGGGGGTGCGCCGCCTCGATCCCTGCCCTGGCCTTGGTGTGCAGGGCATTCGCTTGAGAGCGCTGGAGGGCCACTGACCAGCGCTGGCTGAAGTGGCAGGCCATTTTCTTGGCGGTTTTCGCCAAGGGATTGGCCCTGAAGCGGTTCCTAGCTGTTGCTGTGGCCAGCAGCTTCAGGAACGCCGTCGTGGGGGGTGCGTTTGCCCCATAGGTCTCAACGGCTAGGGCGCAGAACACCACGTGTTCTGTGTGCCTGTAGTAGTCCCGTTCCTTCCTTTTCTGAGCCTCCCTTGCAGCCCATCCAGGGGGTTTGCGGGCTGCTGGGTCACGGTTCTGTAGCACGGGGTCAGTGATGGTCGTGTCTGTGATCCAAGTTTCACCACTGTCTGGGTCGCGTACAATCACATCTGCCTTCTTCGGGTCATCCGGTGGTGAGTACATGGCGTTCTCCAGGTATACCACCAGCTGTGCCTCCCTCGCCATTTTAGCCACGGCGAAAGCCAGCTGGTTGTGTGTGCGTGTTCGGTCAGGGCCTGTGCTGCAGCGGAGTAAGTGGTTGGGGAGGCTGCAGTCGGCTACGAGCTCTCCACACTCGCACACGGTGGGTACGTTCTGTCGGATGCCCATGCGGAAGGCCAGGGCTGTTCGGAATTGCCCTGGTGAAAAGCAGAGATCTGGGGTTAGGGGTAGGGCCTGCAGCCATGCCCTCGCTCCCTCACCTCTCAGGCTGACGAGGCGGAGTGTGTGCCCCATCTCGGGGGCAGACCTGATTGCGCGTGATTCCTCTGTCAGGCGGTCGGCTTTTGCCGCATGTACTTCCTGGGAAAGGGCGCGCTGCAGCTGGTCTTGGGACGGGGATTCCTGTTCCCCGCGGAGGATTTGCAGTGCCAGTGGTGGCAGTCGTCCCTCCATGTCTTGGATGGTGACCGAGTGTGCTGCCGACGGCTGTAGAGCGTTGCTGTTGCTCCCTAGCGCCGAGGTTCCTGGGAGGTCAAGTGAGCGGAGTAGGCGTAGCGCCTCTGTTGTCGAAGCCAGGTAGGCTGGTGCTGCTTCTGTTGTGGGGTCCGTGAGGCCTAGCCCACCCAGGGCTACTGGGAGGGTTGCTTGGCGAAGTAGGAAGTTGAACTCTGTGTCATGGCGGGGTGGTTGGATGCTGGCGGCGGTTAAGGCAGTGTTGAGCAGTTCGGCGCACCACGTATGCCATTCTGAGAGAGGTAGGGCGTCTGCCGAGGTGGTGCGCAGCAGGAAGCCTATTCTGCGGCTGATGCAGCGAGATAGGAGCAGGAGGGTATGCTGTGGATGGATGGATGCTAAGGAGCCCAGGGGTGCCGCCGCGTCAGTCAAGGTACTGCGGACGAGGTCAGCGCAGAAGCGCTGTGACCCCACAGGGCTTCCTAGCACCCGTACCCCCTCGTGGGTGAGGGGAAGGCCCTCAGGGAGCTCATTACCTTCGATCGGCGAGGAGGACCAGGCCGACGATTTTCGGAGGTTGCAGGTGAGGCCGTCCTGGGCTAGCAGCGGTGTCAGTACCTTTAGTGCGTCTAGCGTTGCTGTCGCCGGTCCAATCAGGGTGATGTCATCTGCGTATGCTAGGACTGTGACTTCGGGGTGTTCTGTTGCTACGCGTCTGAGGTGCTGCTGGATTGAAGCCGCGAATAGAAGGGGTCCAAGGGGGTCCCCCTGCCTAACTCCCCTAGCACTGGTGAGTGCCGTTGTGCTTAAGCGGGGATCGGTCAGCAGCTGTGAAGGCGTCGCATAGAAGGAGCGTGTGAAGGGAATGAGTGGGGCGAGCGGGGTGTTGGTGAGTGCGTTAAAGAACGCTATCCTCTCTACGGAGTTGAATGCGTTTTCGATGTCGAGTTGGAGGACTAGGCTTGATGGATGTGAAGTGGTGAGGTCTCTAACTGCGTGGATAACGAACTCGGCCCCGCCTGGGACTGCCACGCCGAATTGTTGGGGTAAGAAAAATCGCCTTGTTTCTCCTTGCAGTTCTGAGAGTGCAACCTTTGCTGCCAGCCGGAGCAGGGATTCTCCTATCGCTATAGGGCGTACCCCCCCCCCTGGTTTCGCGAATGCAATGAGGCGGGATGGCGAGAGTAGTGCTGCAACCTCGGCGGAGAGGTTTGTCGAGAGGAGGTGGGTTACGGCGGAGTGCAGGTGCCCTAGTACTTCGATGTTACTTAGGGCTGGGTCGCGGTAATGTTCAAATGTTGACCCAGATGGACCAGCCCCAACACCGCTGGGGCAATCCCCAAGAACGTTTGAGAAGTTTTCCGCGGTGCACGAAAATTGCGTGGGTGTTGTGTAGGAGTGGACCCAGTCGGGCAGGTCAATTTGGGGTTGGGGATGTTTCGATTCCAACTGCTGTAGTGTCGCGGTTGTCGCAGGGGCTGCTGGCGAGGGTTGGAGGGCTGCAAGTGCTTTTCGCAGGTTACCCCGTTTCACCAGCCCCTCCGCTCGTGAGCAGATTCCCAGGGGGTCATTTTGGTGCTGAGGTGGTTCGGCTTGGTGCAGGGACCCCGTGTAGTCACTGTACAGCTGGATCCAGTGGCCACATCTGAATAGGTGCATTTGTTCTCGCAGCACCTTCCACCTAGAGCTGGACCTCCTGCTAAGTCGTAGGGTCAGACGTGGCAGAAACATGAGGACCCGCCAAGCTCCCGCGCAGTTTGGCAGCTTGGAGATCCGTAGGAGCGCTGCCAGCATACAGGTGGAATAGTCGCTTAGGATCTGCGGCGGCAGGCGGCGGACGATAGGCAGGTGAGAGGTCGATGTTAGGGTAGACAAGTCCCAGCTCATCGCGATCTCAAAGAGATCGTCCCTCGATGCCAGCTGGGATGCTGAGAGGGCCTGGTCCGGGGGGGGTTGGGGTCTGCGGTTCTGTCGGCGGCCCAATCCTCTCTCCTGCAGCTGCGCCTGCTCCGCCCCTGCTCCCGCGCGGGGTGAGTCGGGATTGTCGGGTTGCCTCAGATCCGACGGTACATATTCGTCGCCGCTCCCCTCTGCATTTGTATCGCCATTTCTCCCTGCTTGCGCTGTCCTTCCACCCCTCGCCCCGCGCCTGGCGAACGACTGGCGCGTGACTCGTTCCGCCGGCTCCCCTAACCAGATTGGGCTCGGTGGCTGGCGGGGGTTCCCCCTTGCCGCGTGGCCTGCGCTGCGCTGTACTCCGCGTGCTCCTCGACGCCCGCCTCTTCCCCGCGTGCTTCCCCGCCCGCTCCTCGGAGTGGCGGCCGCTGGTGCGGCCTGTTGCGCCTGGGAGATCGGGGTCATCGGCCCGTCCCGGGCCAGTGGCGCGCCTAGAGCGGAGGCCGATGGACTTCCTCGGTGCTCTGGGCTGTGACCGCGCCGTGGAGGTTGATCCTGCTCCCCGTCCACTTCCTCTCGCGCATCCTGCCGCGAGCGTGCCTGTTGCTCCGCCGGCGGCTGCGGACGAGATCCGTCGGCGTTTTGAGGATCAGCGTCGGGATCTGGGTCTGCTCGGAGGCGGATCCTTGCCTCTGGGGGAGCCTGCGCGTGTGGGGTCCGTCGCGCGCTCCGGCGCAGAGGCTGTGGCACACCGGGGGCATTCGCCTCGCCATCGTTCGCCGGTGGCCCGCGACGGTAGGCGGGAGAGCCGTCACGACGACCGTCGCGCTGACTCGCGCCCGCCGCGGTCTCCGCGATCACCGCGGTCTCCTCGATCTCCTCGGCGCAAGGTGTCACGGAGCCGTTCCCGTGACCACCGCTCGTATCGCCACCGTTCTCCCGCTCCCCGCTCCTCTCGTCCGCGATCGCCTGCTCGTCATGCGTCTGGATATCGGTCCTTGGCGCCACGTTCTCCCCCTCTTGCGAAGCGCCAGCGGCTCTACTCTCCTCGTCGCACGGAGCGTTCCTCTGACCGCCAGCGTCAGCGGGGCCTGTCTCGCCCACAGTCGCCTGTGCGTTCGAGCGCGAGTGGGCGTGCGCATCGTGGGCGACGGGGGGGGTTCGGTCGCGGCGGGGCTGCGCGTCCAGCGCCTTCCGCGATGGAGCAAGTCCTGAAGAAATTGGACGGTGTGGAGAAAGCTCTCCACCGCTCCCATGCGGGGTCGTCCTCGCAATCTGCTCCTCCTGCTGCTCCAGTCGCTCCTCTCGCCGCGCTCCTGCCCCATAATCCTGTGGGATCCCCGGCGCGCTCAGTTCGTCTGCTGCCTGCGGGGACTGGCTTTGTTGGCGCGGGTGGCGGGGACCCGTGGGCCCAGTTCGCTCCGCCACGTCCCCTCCCTGCTCCTCGTGATCTGGCAGTGTCGGCTCGCCGATCTCGCGCGTCTGCATTCCCCCCGCAGATGAAGCCAGTGCCCACGGCGACCCTGGCGCACTTGTGGTCGTTGGCGGAGTGCCTGCAGAGTCTTGAGCTGATTCTCCAGGAGTCGCATGGCTCCATGTTGGAGACCCCGCCGAGCACGTTCTCTCAGATGCCGCGAGCAAGGTGTCACGCGGCGGCGTCAGCATTATTCTCGTTCGTATCGCCACTGCAGGTCGCGCCCTCGCCGGGAGTAGTCTCGGCCACCCTGCTGGCTGAGACGGCCCTGGGTCTGAGGACCCTTGTAGCAACTCATGGAACTCCTGTTGACGTTGTCGGCGCCACCGCGTCAGTGGTCCGCCAGATGTGGCTGACCACGCGCGAAATGCTTGGTGAGCTTGAGGCGGACCGCATGTAGGCGGCCCCCTCGCGCGTGTGGAGACCCGTTCCATGGTAGCTTGTCTAGTTGTTGTTGTCTGCCATGGTTGTCATTTTTGCCGTCATCTAGCCGTCCTTGTTATTGTCCTTGTCGTCCCAAGCGCGCGGCCGCAGGCCGCGCCCGCGAGCGCCGGCGCGAAGCGCCGGAGAAATCAGAGACACCAAATGAAGAATGAGCTGGAGAGAAGGCCAAGGGGCCCTTATATAGCTGGGGAAGAGAGGGGAAGAGCCTAGGAGGGAAGAGACTAAGTCACTTGCTTCTCTCTCTCTCGCTCTCTCGAACGAACCGGAGAAATCAGAGACACCAAATGAAGAATGAGCTGGAGAGAAGGCCAAGGGGCCCTTATATAGCTGGGGAAGAGAGGGGAAGAGCCTAGGAGGGAAGAGACTAAGTCACTTGCTTCTCTCTCTCAAACGGTCCTTTGTATTAATTCAGCAGGGGTACAAACATGCGGTGCTATCCATGATAACCTCCATCCCTTAAGCCCCAAAACTCACCACTCTTCTCCCCCCCCTGAGTGACCCTCTAGCCCTCCAGCGTGTGGAGGATGTCCCCCAGGTGCAGCGGCCAGGGGTCCGCTGCCATCTGGGGGTGCGCTGCCTCGATCCCAGCCCTGGCCTTGGTGTGCAGGGCATTCGCCTGGGAGCGCTGGAGGGCCACTGACCAGCGCTGGCTGAAGTGGCAGGCCATCTTCTTGGCCGATTTCGCCAAGGGGTTGGCCCTGAACCGGTTCCTAGCTGCTGCTGTGGCCAGCAGCTTCAGGAACGCAGTCGTGGTGGGCGCGTTTGCCCCGTAGGTCTCGACGGCTAGGGCGCAGAACACCACGTGTTCCGTGTGTCGGTAGTACTCCCTCTCCTTCCGCCTCTGTGCCTCTCTAGCAGCCCAGCCTGGGGGTTTGCGGGCTGTGGGGTCCCGGTTCTGCAGCACGGGGTCTGTGATAGTGGTGTCTGTGATCCAAGTCTCTCCACTGTCCGGGTCGCGTACAATCACATCGGCTTACTTCGGGTCATCCGGCGGTGAGTACATGGCGTTCTCCAGGTATACCACCAGCTCTGCTTCCCTTGCCATTTTAGCCACGGCAAAAGCTAGCTGGTTGTGTGTGCGTGTCCTGTCGGGGCCTGTGCTGCAGCGGAGTAGGTGGTTGGGTAGGCTGCAGTCGGCTACGAGTTCTCCACACTCGCACACAGTGGGTACATTCTGTCGGATGCCCATGCGGAAGGCCAGGGCTGCTCGGAATTGTCCCGGTGAGAAGCAAAGGTCCGGGGTCAAAGGTAGGGCCTGCAGCCATGCTCCCGCTCCCTCCCCTCTCAGGCTGATGAGGCGGAGTGAGTGACCCATCTCGGGGGCTGACTGGATGGTGCGTGACTCCTCTGTCAAGGCGTCGGCCTTTGCCGCGTGCACCTCCTGAGAGAGGGCGCGTTGCAGCTGGTCTTGGGACGGGGTTTGCTGCTCCTCCCGGAGGTTTTGTAGCGCCAGCGGTGGCAGGCGCCCCTCCATGTCCTGGATGGTTACCGAGTGCGCTGCGGACGGCTGCAGGGTGTTGTTGTTGGCCCCCAGTGCCGCGGTTGCTGGTAGGTCAAGGGAGCGGAGCAGTCGTAGCGCCTCCGTCGTTGATGCCAGGTAGGCCGGTGCTGCTTCTGTTGTGGGGTCTGTAAGTCCCAGCCCGCCCAGGGCGACTGGAAGAGTTGCTTCTCTCTCTCTCTCTCTCTCTCTCTCTCTCTCTCTCTCTCTCTCTCTCTCTCTCTCTCTCTCTCTCTCAAACCC
This sequence comes from Closterium sp. Naga37s-1, assembly GCA_947471745.1. Classification (NCBI taxonomy): domain Eukaryota; kingdom Viridiplantae; phylum Streptophyta; class Zygnematophyceae; order Desmidiales; family Closteriaceae; genus Closterium; species Closterium sp. Naga37s-1. The sequence continues at coordinate 657,125 of CANJKZ010000065.1, forward strand.
ACTCGCTCTTCCCTCCCCCCCTCTCCCCTCCTCCTCCCTCTTTCTCCACTCATCCCCCACACATCCCCACTTTCCCCCCTTTCCCACTCCCCCTCTTCCCTTCCCCAGCGTGCCAGCGAGGCCATTTCTGCCGAACCAACAGACGCCTATGCTGCGTCTGATGCATGGGCCTCTGGTGGCCGTAGTCCAGTCCAGCAGAGCAAAGGACTTGAATCGTCCTTCTCCCATCTCACACTCACTCTCTTCTCCCCATTCTCCCTACTGCCCCCTTCATCTCTCCCCATCCCTTCCCATTCCCTCGTCATCTCCCCCATCTCCCCTTCTGCAGCACACCAGCGAGCCTGTGTCTATTGGTCTACCAGACGCCCATGCTGGTGGGGGGGGGGCTATTGCTACTAGCGGCACTGGTGGGGCTGCAGGGCGTGGCGTGCGGCCATGGCGGGTTCAAATGTCTGCACGTCTTCCTCGCCATCCTCGCTCTCCTCGCCCTCCTCGCCTTCTCCAGTATCGTCGCCTCTCCCTTCGCCCACCTCCCCTCTGCCTTTGGCTGCCTCTGCCCACTCCGTCCCCTCCGCTTCTGAGTTCACGACTGACTCCTTCGTCTCTCACCCTCACCCAGTTCACTCTTCATTCCCCCTCACCCTCCTTCGGCCCAGTGCCTTTTGTCAGCCATGTGCGGGCCATTTCTGTCGCCCCACATGTTCGTCCTCTCCCGCTGCCCCCCTCCTTTGAGACACCGCCCACCCTTTCCCCACTCCCTGCTTCGCCTATCCCCCACCCTCACGTCTTCCCTCTCCTCCGCCTCATTCTCTATCTTCCTCCCTCCCCCCCATCCTCCCTCCCGCTCTCAACCCCTCTCTTCTCGCCCCAGTCTTTGCCTTCGTGGTGACGGCAGGAGGGGCAGCAAGCAGCAGCCGCGGCCAGACGGTGTACGAGCCAGCAGGCTTCTCCGCGTGGATGCAGCAACAGCTGGGCTCCTGGTCCTCGTTACAAGCATGCCTCACTAACACCGTGCACGTCTGCTCTGACCTCCGTCTGTACACCCGCGACAAGCTGCAAGGGAAGCAGATCTCGCCTCTAGAGGTGAGGCACCTACATTCTCATGTGCATGTTCAAGGGATGAGGATTCAACCACAAAGAGGAATCCCCCCATCCACGCTCTCCTTATGTCGTTCAAGGGGCCCACCCAAACGGCGTTCTCCCTTCCTCCTTTCGCCCCTCGACCTTTCTCTCCTGCTCGCTCACCCCATGCCACCAGGCTGGCTGCTGCCTGCCTCCTGAGGGCTGCGCAGTCAACCTCCCGCAAAACACCAGCTACTCCTTCGCCTTCGCTGTCCCCACCACCACCCCGACCGACTTTTGAGGCGCCTCAATCGCTTTCTCTCCTCCCCTCTCCCAACCCCTGCCCACCAGGCTGGTTGCTGCCTGCCTCCCGAGGGCTGCCCAGTGAACCTCCCGCAGAACACCATCTACTCCTTCGCCTTCGCCGTCCCCACCACCCCCACCGTCACCACGCCCGCCAACCCAGCCTCCCCATCCAGCTGTAGCGCCTTCAGCATCGACCCCACAGTTCTCTGCTACAGCTGCTCGCTCTGCCAGGGCGGGCTGCTAGCCCTCCTTCAGAGCAACTTCAAGGTGCAGGCGTATGTGAGCACGGCAGCAGCGGGACTACTGCTGCTGCTGGGACTGGCCATGTGCTGCGCCTCGTGCGGCGCAGAGCCCGAGGGGCTGAGCGAGTCGGATGGTATCGCACTAGCGAGAGCACCCACGTTTGTGATGGTCGAACCGTCACTGGAACGCACCCTGTCTCGGGTGAACACAGGAGTAGGGGGAGCAGGGGGGGCGAGCTACAAACGGACCAACACCATGGCCAGTGCTGCTGGGGGCGGGGGGGGAGGGGCGCGGTTTGACCGTACGCTGAGCCGTGGTGGGGGGGAGAAGGGGCCGCAGAATGGGCCGGGGAGTGCAAGCTTCCAGCGCAGCCTGACTTTCCAGAGCATGGCGAGCGCTGAGTACAAGCGACAGATGAGCATGGCTGGTGGGACTAAGAATGGGAATGTGGGGTATGCAGAGGGAGCAAGGGAGGAAGAATGGGAGGTTCGGGATGCGGAAGACAGGTATGAGGAAGAGGGGGGTGATAGGCGGACGTACCAGCGGCAGCGGAGCAAGGTGGGTGGTGGGGAGAGAGGTTATGATGAGGTGGAGGGAGAGGAGGAGTATGACGAGCAGAGGGAGTCAAGGCAGAGGATTCGGGCGCGGCAGAGCAATAGGTCGGTGGGAGGGGAGGAGGATGACGAGAGGTTGGTTCGTAACACAACGTGGGGGTCGAGTCAGAATCCGAAGCGCACCCCTCCGGATGGAGGTGAAGCACGCACGCCTCGTGGGGGGAGACGAGGGGGAAGGGCGGCGCGAGGGGGTTCTACGAGCCAAGGGCGGTCGGGACATCAGAGAAGCACAACTTGGGAGGATGATGAGGACCCGGAGCAAGGGCGGGGGCAAGTGAGGAGGGTGGAGGTAGGTGTGAGTACCCCAAAGAGGAAACAGAAGCCAAGAAATCAAGAAGTATACGAGGATGATGGCCAATATAATGAAGATTACGACGATATGTATTATTAAATTATGCACTCATATTGTTTTATAGCCTGTTTCTCTGAAAGTCGTTGGAATTTTAAGAGTTGACTAAATTGGGATCTATTTGCATATGTGTTACTCGGGATGTAGCTATTGGAATAAATGTCCAGCTTCCAAACTCGGTCCTTGAAATTTGACCTGACTGCATTGTCGTTTTCCCTCTGGACCACATCTGGCCTGGACTCCACTGTACACTCGTCTAGTGAAGCAATTGTCACTCGCCGCCGTTTAGCGCGTAGAAAAACAGTCATTCGTCAACGACGTTCGCCTACACTCTTCGCGATTCACGAAGTTATGCATCGGGCCATTTGCGACGCCCGCATACTCTTGGCGAGGGTCGCAAGCAACTGACAAATACTCCTCCAGCACAGCTGGCTCACTCAACCCCCCTATCACTCCTTCCTCCAACCTCATCCCTCCCCCAGTCGCCTCGCTAGAAATTCGGAATGGTCGTGTGGTGTGTGTGAGTCGTGTGTGACAAGTAGCGCTGAAAGCCATACTGTGGTGAGACTTGAAGGGCTAGAAGCGGCAGCGGAGTTTGAGTGAAGCTGCGAAGCGAGGGTGCGAGAGGCTAACATTGACCTTGTCGGATGGGAGATCGCGAGAGCCACTGTGGTATGAGCTAGCTCTCCCGCCACGCTCGAGTGATCTCGTCAAGCTCGGCTCTCGTCGTCCCGCGCGTCGTTCCTTTTAGGGCTGCATTGCGAGCGCTGCGACAGAAGTTGGCGACGATGGCGAATGACAAGTGTCTGTCGTCGGTGACGCACGTGTCGATGCTGCTGATGTCGCTCGTGCTTCTCGGCACGTGCCTGTGGGCCATGCTCAGGTCAGCTACTAGTAATGTTAATCCGATGCCGCGTCGCGTCTTTTGATGCGCCATCTCGATAATAATGACCCCAATTATTGCATCCGCCATCGCCGCTTGAAAATGAGCCGCTCTTCTATACCCTTACTACCACCTTTTCTCGTATACCGCACCGCGTTTCTCGCACTGTACAAACTTCTGCTTTTCTACACAGCCCAGAAATGACACTTCCATCCCTTTTTGTCCTTCGATGCGCGCCGATGAATCTCCCATCCACGCCTTCCCAGCGCCGCGTAGCCCTCGACTTCAATAAATCGAATAAAGAACGCCTCCGCCACTCGACTCACCGCCGCCTCCGCGCCCGACGAGCGCCGTCGCTGCTCATCCCCGCGGCGCTGTTTGCGATCCGCCTCTTGGTGTCCCCTTCATCCCCCCTCAACCCCTCCATCTTCCCCTTCGTCCCCTCTTCCCCTTCCCCCTCCTCCCCACCCCACCCCCCTCTCCGCGCCCCTCCCCCCCATCCGCGCGCCGCGCACCCGCGCAGCACGCCAGCGAGCAGCTGTCTGATAGGATACCAGATACCGCTGGTGGTGATTGCGTCGGTGCTGCTGCTGGCGGCGGTGGTGGGGCTGGTGGGGCTCGCGTGCGACCACGGCGGGCTCGGCTGCCTGCACCTCCTGCTTGCCGTCGCGGGCCTCCTCGCGCTCATCGGCTACACCAGTACGCGCTTGCTATTCGCGCTGCCTTTAGTACCATTAGTAGGAATACACCAGTACGCGCTTGACGTGTTTACGCCGTATTTTTCCAACCATTAGTTCGCCGACACCAATGCGCACGTAATCGCGCCGTCTTCAGGTAAAAGAAGTGTTGGTTAAGTTGGTCGGCCTACAAAAGTGGGCGCCAAAAAGCGAGGGTACACATTCAGCCCTTCCGATTATGGCGAAAAATGGGTCGGTTGACGAAATCGGAATTTCCCGCGCGAAATTGAAAAACAAATCGTGCGCAAGCACCCTCGGACCGGCCATTCATAAGCCTTCGGTATCGTGCTGAGTCCCCCGTACTTTCCCTCCCCCCACCCCCTCTTCCCCACCTCCTCCCTCGTCCCCCCCTCTCCACGCAGTCTTCGCGTTCGTGGTGACAACGGGCGGCGCGGCGGAGAAGAGCCGCGGGCAGACGGTGTACGCGCCAGCGACGTTCTCGTCGTGGATGCAGCAGCAGGTGTGGAACGACGCCACGTGGGGCGCACTGCAGACGTGCCTCAAAGACATCCACACGTGCAGCGACCTCCGCGACTACGCGCCCGCGCAGCTGCAAGGGAAACAGCTCTCCCCGCTCGAGGTGCGTGCGCGCGCGGAAGGGGGGAAGAGAGGGAGAGATGTGGGGGGAGAGGAAGGGGTCGATGGGGGTAGGAGGGGGTGGGGAAGACGTGGAGGAAGTGAAATGGGAGGATGGGGGAAGTGGGGGGGGAAAGATGTGGTTGGAGGGAAGAGGTGAAAGAGGGTTGCTTGCTCCATGGAGCACTGCTTGAATGTCATCATCTCTCTCAGTTAATAAACTTGATCCAACAACTTATTCTCCCATCCCCTCACCCCCCGCTCCTTGTACTTCGTTCTTCGTTACCCACCAAGCCATTCCCCTCTCCCCGATCCCCACCCCCATTCCCCATTCCCCATTCCCCCTTTTCCCCGTCCCCCCTTGGTGAGGGCAGGCGGGGTGCTGCATGCCTCCCGAGAACTGTTTCGTGAACTCCTCGCTGCCCACCTTCTTCTCCTTCGCCTTCGAGCTGCCCTCCACCGACGCCCACCCCATCACCGACAACGCCCCTGCTGCGGCCGCCGCTGTCCTGCGCGACCCGCGCAACTGCAGCGCGTTCAGCCTGGAGTCCAACCAGCTGTGCTACAGCTGCGAGTACTGCAAGGGCGGCGTGCTACAGCAGCTCAAATCGGATCTGCTTGTAGAGGCGTACTTCGGCGTGGGGGTGGCGAGCGCGATGCTGCTGGTGGCAATGGTCATGTTCTGCACTCAGTGGGGCAAGGGGGGGCGCAACGACGACAAGAGGCGGCTTCTGGACGACAGGGGTGTGAGCATGAGCCGAACCTCCAGCTTCCAGGGGCCGAACCTCAACCGTGTCCCCACCTACCAGAGCTCCGGCGGCGGGCCTGAATTCAACCGAGTCAACACGTACCAGAGTCAGGGCGGGGCTCAGTTCAACCGAGTCAACACGTATCAGAGCCAGGGCACGCCAGATTTCAAGCGAGTCAACACCTACCAGAGCTCTGGTGGAGAGCCGGATTTTGAGAGGGCAAACACTTACCAGACTGGCCGGGATGGGCAGCAGTTCTCCCGCCCGATGTCTCAGCAGGGGAAGCGCGGTCGGGGGCAGCACCTGGGGTATGGGAGGATCGGCGATATGCCATCGCCCCGTAACAACGATTTCGGAATGGACGAACCGGATTTGGAGAGGAACAGGACCTGGAGCGCCAGCAACCCGCCTCCCGGGGAGGCCAGGACTCCGCGGGGAGGGGGGGGGCGAGGGCGAGGGAGGGGACGTGGAAGGGGGCGGGCGGGGAGAGGCGGAGGGGGGAGGACACCGGAGCCGGGGGAAGGGCATGCGCGAAGGGAGACGTGGGGGTCGGAGGGAGGTGGGAATGTGGGGCAAGGTGGTGGGTACATGGAAACGCCTCCACCTGCACGTGCCCAGGAGAGGCCGCAGACCTCCCCGCAGCCAATAGCACCCCCGCCGCCGCCGCCACAGGTTGAGGATGTGGAGGCACAAGGCAGCAGTACCATAGATCTGTATGACTAGTGGGATCGGTTTGTTGGAAACATATAGTTCGCGCTTCTGATGTGTCGAACACTACAACAAAAGCGAAGCGAACTGAAGCAAAGCAACAGCGAGTCAACCAAAGCGGTTGACAAAAAGACAACAACAAGAGATTGAGTGAAGGTCAAAGGTCAGCGACCTTGACTCGCCGAAAAGCAACGCGACAGCAAGGACACATAACTGACTCACTATTGGGCAGTTACCCGAGTCGTCGCTATATCCAGGGCCTCATACCGTATTCTCCCGGACAAAACACCCCCCCATAATTGTACACCCCCAGGTAGCTTGTGCGGGGTGGGTGTTATGGGGAGCCTCGTTTCTACTATACCCCCCTTTTGGGCTGATTTTCTATAACACCCCCCTTTTCTTACGAATTCGTTATAATAGTCGTTAACGAGTAGCTGCAATATTGAAGAATATCGCGAAAAATGAAATTGTTTGAAAGTGTGAAACACTTTCTAAAAATAATTATTTTGAAAGCGCAGCTGACTGTAGTGAAGCAAGGCAACTGCAAATGCATATCTCCCTAGAAATGAAGCACGTTGCCTTGCAAGAAACAGAAAGCAAGCTTTCTCAATTTTCTCCCTAGATGAAATTTCGCGGTACATTCACTTACAATCTACCGAGATTTCCCCCCTCGCACTACTTCGCTGTGACCACGTGCAGGCGAATCTTCCGCTGCAAGTGACAAGAGAGGTGCCACATGGCATTTTCGTGGGGGTGATGAAGCTCGTGGCCGAAACCCACATTCGCGCCTCAGACAGTGATGTTAAAATGAAAATCAAAACACCCACATTGTCTAATTAAATAAACACTAACACTAAAATATACCATATGTAAAGACCCGGGTATTATGTATTTTTTTCCTATGAGGAGACCCCCCCCATTTTTTCCCTGTATTTTTAGCTATACCCTAGGGTGCTATGTCCGGGAGAATACGGTAAGTCAGCGAAATAAGGCTGATTAGGGGTAAAAAGGTTAGGTTTTCAGTGCTGGGGATTTAGTGGGGCTGATTTGTCAGCTTTTTTTTTTAAGGTGTGGGCTGAAATTTCAGTTTTTTCTTTTTAAACGTATTGCTGAATTTCCAGTTTTTTTTCTGTACTACACACTGACTGATCAGAGTTGGCTCGAGGGGGTGGGCTGAAATCGCTTCAAAGGGGATTCGCGTAGGTGCCCGGAATTCCGGCTGTCTAGGTACACTGGAAGGACCGACCCCCCGTCAATAACGGCGAGAGGTCAAGATTCCCTGCCAACGCACTAGGAAGTGGCATCATTCCTGCACTTACCTTGCACTGCTGTTGCCGAGCGCAGGTCTCTTCGTTCGTGATTGGTTGTTTTGGGCAACCACATCACTTTCTGGGAAATGGCGCGTTAACAACATCTCGCACGCGCGATGCAGCAGCACAGCACACCCAAGCACATTGTTGCCGCGCGACTAGGCAACCACCCCCACATCACCCACCCCGAACCCGCAACCAGGTTCGTGCATGCTGGCAACCGACGCGTCGCCTTGCAACAAACCCTTCTTCACCAGCTCCTTCTTGATTACCCTCTGTAAAAAGAATGAACGAGAATGAATGAACTAAGAAAACAGTTGGGTACAAGTACTAACCCTAATTGGGTTGTACCCCTTATGGGCTACCCCACTATAGCCTACACAAAGTAAGCAATATAACATTCTGACACAAGGGAGGACTTTACATCAGGAAAGCGGTCCTGAAGAAGAACGTCTTCGTTCTTGATTTCGTTCAGATCAAGGAACAGCTGACAGCGACGCTATCGTCAATTTCACTACCTGGTTGCACCCACCAGATCTCGACCCGGACTTCAGCCCCGGAGGTTTTTGGTACTCGCACACCATACCTGAAGCAGAACGGACAAGGGCATTAGTAGTGATTCAACAGACAACATCAGCAGAGACAACAGCAGCAGTAGCGACACCGACAGAAGCAGAAGCAACAACAACAGCACCAGCACCAATCACCAGTTCTTCATCAGCACCAACTCACACCACCGACACCGCACCGACTCCCACTCAACAGCTGACTCCCGCCCCACGCTGTGAGAGTACGCCGACGTTCGACATATTTCTCATTTCTATATATTTTACTCCATCTTATTCTCCTTATTTTCCTCTTTCATTTGCACTTTATTTCACCTCAATCGGACTATTATTCTATTTTCTAGAGCTTTCCGATTATTTCACTTATTTGGTATTTTCGGCACCGACATTTACATTATACGGCACCGACAGCACCGACAGTGGTGTACAAGGCGTAATCTCGCCATAATCCGAAGTGCCAATGGGCTTGCATGCTTATGCGCACTTGTGATTATCTATTCTAGAAGAGCGCGTTCCCGAAGGTTCGGATTATATGTTGTTTCTATGTATTTCTGAGTATAAATACGCCGTGTACTCACCTTTAGTGCAACATTCTCGAGTGGAAATTCGATCCTGTCACACTTGGTAATCAGAGCCATTTTCACTCGCGGAGTTTCAGCTAAGCAGCGCGCTCAAGAAATTCCTGCTTCGAAAAACCGCCGGGGGCGACGAATTCGGCGCCGACGCTGGTAAGCACCAGATTCCGCGTTTTTTTTAATTATCCCCACCGCACGTTTTTTGAACAGGGTCGTGAGTTCGATTGTTGGCGAAAACGTTTGCGATACAGGGACGACAATTGCGAATTGTCTGGACCTATATCGAGCGGTGCAGAAGTAGCGAGACCGACGCGCGACGGATCAAACGACTTCGGGTGAAAGCGCGCGTCATGGCGACAGAAGCAGAATCGATCGTGACTTCGCAGCAGTCGCGAATTTTTCCCAAGGCCCAAGAAATTCACGCCCCCAACACCTTTGATGGGGAGATCGACGCTAGGCGCTGGCTTTTGGCGATCGAAATTTATTTCGCCGCTATTGGATGGACAGCACCAGCACTCGACAGAAACAGAATTAATTTTGCAGCAACACTACTGCGCGGACCAGCAAGGGGAGGGAGGGACCGGGGAAGACCAGAGACAAGGACACGGGAGGCCATGCTTCGGAGACGAAGCAGGGAGGGGTGACCAAGGCGGTGGTGCCAGAGGAGAGTCTCGTGAGACAGGAGGCGACACGAACAGGGGGCAGACTCAGGACCAGACCTGGACGCTGCAGCAAACACCTGACCCGACGCAGCTACCTGACCAGACGCAGTGACTGGAGGAGACGCAGTGGTCAGGGTGTACAGGCTCGACCCCGGCCGACGGGTAAACGTGGCCAGGTGTCGGCCTTTCCGAGCGTCCGTGCAGTGGGTCACCCGCCGACTCGCAGGAGTGAACTGGTGAACCCCCGCATCCTGTAGGTCAGCACCACTCACCAAGTTCGTAGAGAACGAGGGAAGGTAAAGACCAGACAGGGTGCCAGAGGGGGCCGCCGGACACGGGAGGACAGTGGAGAAGTGAGCAAGGACAGGACCCCCAGAGGGGTCTGCCAGAGAGACTGCAACTGGCCGGCTAAGCGGCGTGAGTGTGGTGCGGTCTCGAAAGAAGGAGCGAGAAGCCCCCGAGTCAAGGGTGAAGGTGTGGGAGGCCGAAGCCGACGCAGAACCTGAGAGAGCAGACTCACCAGCACCTGAGGGAGCAGACACACCTAGAGCAGCAGCCTCGCTAGCACCTAGAGCAGCAGCCTCACCAGTACCTAGAGCAGCAGTCTCAATGCCCGGGTCGGGCGGAAAACACCGGTAACAGTCACCCTCATCACTAATGGTCACAGTATACATGGCAGCAAGAATAGCATCAAAGTCAAGGTCAAAGACAGCCACACCCGCCCTAGACAGCTCACCCCAGCGGGGGATCTCAGTGGCCTCAGGGAACTGGTGACGCCAAGCGTCCGTCAGGCGGCCAAAGCAGCGCTGGGTGGAGTGCGCACCCCCGCACTGCTCACCCGCGCGGTCGCCGGTGCGGAGGACGTCGGTGCACGGACCAGTACCCCCACCCCTCTGGCATGCAGTGTACCACTCACGGAGCTGCTGAGGGGAGGGGATGTCACGAGTGCGCTGCTGGTGCTGCTGCTGCTACTGGCGCTGACCACCACCGGAGCCGACCCTCTGCGCAGCGCCACCCCGACCAGCTCCACCTCCTCCGCCGCCTCCTCCTCCACCGCCGCCACCTCCGCTCCCTCCGCCACTGCCGCTTCCGCCTCCGCCTCCACTGCCGCCACCGACACCTCCACCCCCGCCACCACCCCCACCGCCACCCCCACCTCCTCCACCGCCTCCACTGCCGCCTCCACCGCCCCCGCTAGCTCCTCCAGCGCCCCTGCCCCCCTTGCCCTTGCCAGGGCGGCGTCTCCCGCTAGGGGTAGACGCCGCACCGACCGACTCAAGCCCAACGAGGTCGGCCGCAGCAGCAGAGGCAACGGAGGGCAAAAGGGGGGAGGGGGAACACCCCTCAAAGATGGGGGTGCGAGGGTCACCACGAGAGGCTCCTACAGCTACTATGCTCTTCTCTGCTGCTAGGAGGGACTTCTCGAGGAGGTCAACGGTGAGAGTGGTGGGGCAAACTGAGAGGAAGTGGTCCCTGACTACGCGAAGGGAGTCAGGGAGCCGGGTGACTATGTAGTAGAGGGTGATGTACATGGGGGGGGGGGTTCTTGGCGCAGAACTCAGCAGGAAGCGCAGCGCGGTAGCGAGTGTCACTAGTGCGTAGGTGCGTAATGAGGTCAGCGACTGTGGGAAAGGCAGCAAGGTCAGGGAAGAGGTACGGTAGCATGAGGCGACTCAGTGCAGCAGTGGCAGGGGAGGAGTAGCGTGCAACTACAGCGTCGTACAAGGTCTGAGCACTCTTGTACTGGCTAAAGTGCGCACGCTCAGAGGTAGGCAGGTGGCGACGCACAGCAAGACGTGCAGCAGCATCGCGCGTGGCCCACTGGGAGCGAACAGTTGCGTCAGCATCAGTGGCGGGGGCAGGAGAGGCACCAGAAGTGAGGTCAAAGAGGGAGAGGCCGTCTGCCCTATCGCACTGTAAGAAAAGCTGCAGGTCATCTATCCAGACGTCAAAGTCAATGGCCCGACCCTCAGCGTCAAAAGCGAGGACACTAGGGGTAGCCATGACAGCAGTAGACTAGCAGCGCAAACAGTGGGGTGAGGGCAGTGCTGTGAGAGAGGCGCTGCTCTTACCGGACAGGGCGGCTCGGGTGGCTCGGCTGCAGGGCGGCTCGGCGACTCGGCTGCTGGGCGGCTCGGCTGCTGGGCGGCTCGGCGGCTGGGCGGCTCAGCGGCTCGGCTGCTGGGCGGCTCGGCGGCTCTGCTGCTGGGCGGCTCGGCTGCTGGGCGGCTCGGCGGCTCGGCTGCTGGGCGGCTCGGTGGCTCAGCTGCTGGGCGGCTAGGCTGCTGGGCGGCTCGGCGGGGCCGCTGAGAGGGCGGCGTCAGGGGCCGCTGGGAGGAGGCGGCGGGGCCGCTGAGAGGTAGGTGGCGGGGCCGCGTCAGGGGCCGCGACAGGGGCCGCGTCAGGGGCCGCGTCAGGGGCCGCGGCAGGGGCCGCGTCAGGGGCCGCGGCAGGGCCGCGTCAGGGCGCCGCGTCAGGGGCCGCGTCAGGGCGCCGCCAGGGGCCGCGGCAGGGGCCGCGTCAGGGCCGCGTCAGGGCCGCGGCAGAGCCGCGTCAGGGCCGCGTCAGGGGCCGCTTCAGGGCCGCGGCAGGGCGCCGCCAGGGGCCGCGGCAGGGCCGCGTCAGGGCCGCGTCAGGGCCGCGGCAGAGCCGTGTCAGGGCCGCGTCAGGGGCCGCTTCAGGGCCGCGGCAGGGGCCGCGGCAGGCCGCGTCAGGGCCGCGTCAGGGGCCACGGCAGGGCCGCGTCAGGGCGCCGCCAGGGGCCGCGTCAGGCCGCGTCAGGGCGCCACTAGGGGGCGCGTCAGGGGCCGCAATGTGCGCGGGCAGCTAAAAAAAAAAAATTTCTTATGGTGGGCCCTTAGGAAGGAACGGTCCCATGTAGGAACCCGCTCTATACCATGTGAATCAAGAAAACAGGAATGAGATGACTAAGTGAAAGTTGGGTACAAAAGGCAAACCCTAGGCAACTGTACCCCATATGTGCTACCCCACTATAGCCTACAGTAGCTATGTCATATAACTCTGACAATGGGAGCAGCAGTTGCCGCTGATCGAGTTCGCATACAACAACGCCACGTCGGCGACGACGCAACAGTCCCCGTTCTACCTGAACTACGGGCAAAATCCAACAGTGCACATGACGCCGAGTCTGGACAACCCAACGCCACGCGCACAGCAATTCGCCGAGATTCTGCAAGCTGCCCGCACCAGAGCCGCAGAAGCAATTAAAAAAGCCAACGTCGCCGCAAAACGAAACGCTGACCGCCACCGCCACCCTGTCACGTACCAGCCAGAGGATTGCGTACTACTCGACACACTGAACTTAAGACTGCCCGTCATACCGAAACTTCGATCGCGATAATGTGGACCATTCCAAATCAGCCACATGAGCACCCCAGTCACCGCCCATTTACTGTTGCCGACGGACTGGTACATCAGCCCACCATTCCACATCACCCTGCTTCGCCCTTACATCCCAACCACGAGCCAACTGCCTCATCACCGTCCGCCATCCATGACTTGCCTTGTATCGGAGCCGATCATTGAGCCCGACAAGATTCTGAGCCATCGGATTCGACATCCCACAGGCATCAAGAGGATAGAGTTCCTTGTTTGCTGGAAGGACCGCACGCCAACTGAAGATAGCTGGGTGCTCCTGGCCAATATTGAAAACCACCCTGCCTTACAAGTGTACCCGAGGAGCCGGGGTTTCCGCGATATACACACACTCGCGTAGCGCAGGGGGCTTCTTGAGGGGAGGGGGGGATATTGTAAGGTTTTTTCTCGACATTCCTTACCGCGACCATCAACATCGCGTACAGCAGCAGCCGTTGTTCGCCCGTTACTGCTAACGGGGCTTTGCCAACTTCGCACGCACTGTTTCACCAAACCTTGCACTGCTGGCCCAGCTGAGTTGGCCTACGCTTTGGGACTAGCCTGAACCTCCATGCCAGTGTAGCAATAGGTAGCTCGCACGCACCGCGTAACCGTTGCATGTTTTCGCACATAAGTATTCGCTCATGCCTTCGCTCATACTTTGTACTTTTAATCCACATAGTGTAATCCTCGATAACTCGTTCCATTGCACCCGTAACAACACATAACAATCGACCTCATATTTGAATTCGTGGTCTGACACGAGTATTTGACCTCGTAAACGAGGCATGGTTATGGCGGCTCGGGTCGTGACATCCACATCCATAGGATCTTGAGGAAGAGATATGATTGGTGGTAACAAGCGAAACCCATCCACTCATGCCGATCGGTAATGAATCGGCCCGGCCAGGGCCGTCAGATCATCCGACATCACAGTGTAACAAGTCTTCCACACTCACATATGTCGCACACGGTGGCTTCTGTGCGCGAACGGGCCGTCTTCTCGCTAAACTCTCAAGTGTTGTCAGTGACTCATGCATATTTCCGCCATTCCCCGCCTTCAGCACATGTGGTCGGCGGACTTTCCGCAATCCCAGCCATCCAGCACAGCTCGCCAGCGAACTCTGCAACGGCTTCCGCCTCGGGCTTGCCGCGGCGGGATACACGTAATTCCTTTCCCCCCTCAGCTTGGGTTAGCACTTCCCATGGCGACTCGACTTGCTGCTCCTTGCAGCTCCATCGCTTCCCTTTCTCCTTTCTCTGACCGTCACTCCACCTAACCTCGCCCCACTCTATCTCACCTTTTCTAAACGTGTGATAACGCTCTCAACCGTGTTTTAACTTTCTGATTACCGCATCACCGTACCGAACTTCGTTTTCCTTGGCCGATTTCTCTCGTCCCTAGTCCACCTCCAGTCAATCCTCTCAGGCAATTGCGATGCAGGCAGTCTCAGAGAGGAATCTCCTTCCGTTAGCTAACTCGGTTGATCCGAATCCATGGCTTCCTCGGTTTGCTGCACTGTGGAGGTAACTTTCGTAGCGTGGAATCTTACCGAAGCGCGTACAACCTAAGATTAATCAAGAGGATAGTAGTAGAAGTTTTGGAGCCTAGTAGAAAGCTTAGTATCACAATCAGTTGCAACTGAATGACCGTCAGGTGCAAAACGGCGGATTCTTTCATGTTTACGTCAAGCGTGATTCACCTCGTTTGTCACGTCAGATCCAAGTGCTTATGAGGTTCTCTCCTTAATACAGCGAGTTAATCAAACCGTCTTCGGTGTCATGCTTGCGAGTCGCGACGTAGAGCTCTCAACCACTTAGCGCGACAAACTTAACAACGTGAAGCGACGACAATATTTTTGCGCACACGACATGGTGCGACCCGAAGCGACATTATGCGACCGACGCGACATCATGATGATGCTACAATGTTCCTGAAGGTCACGAATCCTTACCTTGGCAACTACAACAACTACCGCTACCGACGAAGCGCACGACGTTACTACGACTCGTAGCACCAATTGTTCTCGCAGCAGCATCCAAGGCCACAAAAGTAACTTCTACTACCGACGACACTTGCGACGTTACTAACGCTGACGACGACGGTAGAGCTTGAGAAGACACGAAGACGTTCGACGTCTGATGTAGGATTGCGCGACGGAAGACGTCGCATGGAGGATCTCGCGACGGAAGAGCTCGCGACGGAAGAGCTCGCTAATTAGTGGATGGGAGGAGCGACGTGCGACGGAGGAGCGGCTCACCGACTCCTGGGGCCGAAGGATAACGCCTACGATCGCGGTCTATGAATTGGTGAGTTTAGCGTTTTCCGTTTCAACTAGTTCAAGTTTTTTGTTTCTGCAGTTGTTCTCGTGACGATTGTGACTGGTCTACTCGTTTCGTATCATGGCGTATCTCACTCTTCAAGGCGGCAGTCGCGCTCCTTCAATCTAGTCGCTCATGCAATTTCTTTCGCAGACAATTTGCAGTTTCTTTCGGTCCTAGTCTCTTCAATTCGTACTTTCTCCGTGCGTGCAGGAGTGGCAGAGGCTGCACCAGGGAAAGCATTGCGGAAAAGGGAGGCATCTTGGGAGAGGCACGGATGCATCAGCGGAGAGGCGCGGATGCATCAGGGGAGAGACGCGGATGCATCAGGGGAGAGGCGCGGATGCATCAGGGGAGAGGCGCGGATGCATCAGGGGAGAGGCGCGAATGCATCAGGGGAGAGGCGCGGATGCATCAGGGGAGAGCCGCGGATGCATCAGGGGAGAGGCGCGGGCGAGAGAAGATGGCGGAGCATCATGGTCTTGGAGGGTGCAGCACGAACGCCAATCAACAACCGGCTAAGCTCCCTCTCCTTGACCCCTTTTCCATGCTCGGTCCTCACCCCATCATTGCATCCTCTCTGCCTATCCTCCTCCTCCTCCTCCTCCTCCTCCTCCTCCTCCTCCTCCTCCTCCTCCTCCTCCTCCTACTCCTCCTCCTCCTCCTCCTCCTCCTCCTCCTCCTCTCCTCCTCCTCCTCCTCCTCCTCCTCCTCCTCCTCCTCCTCCTCCTCCTCCTCCTCCTCTTCCTCCTCCTCCTCCTCCTCCTCCTCCTCCTCCTCCTCCTCCTCCTCCTCCTCCTCCTCCTCCTCCTACTCCTCCTCCTCCTCCTCCTCCTCCTCCTCTCCTCCTCCTCCTCCTCCTCCTCCTCCTCCTCCTCCTCCTCCTCCTCCTCCTCCTCTTCCTCCTCCTCCTCCTCCTCCTCCTCCTCCTCCTCCTCCTCCTCCTCCTCCTCCTCTCCTCCTCCGCCTCCTCCTCCTCCTCCATCGTTGCTGGTTAAGGCGAACCCCACGGGTGACAGACCATCCCCACTGCCGGTATTCTCCCCAAAACTGCGACTGCGGTATTCCCCCCTCCCTGGTTATCCCTTTGGTACTTCGGGGTAAATGCCCCCAGCGTAAGTGCATGCATCCGGTTGACCCTTCGGTACATCGGGGTAAATGGCCCAGCGTAAGTTCATCCGGCCTTTGCCCCTCGCTGCAACGATGAAGACCAAGTGTAAGAGTTAAAACACCTGCGTCTGTGGCTTGTGGGAGTAGCCTTGCCAGTAACAGCCCCCCCCCTCCTCCTCCTCCTCCTCCTCCTCCTCCTCCTCCTCCTCCTCCTCCTCCTCCTCCTCCTCCTCCTCCTCCTCCTCCCCAACCTCCTCCTCCTTTTCGCATATCATTCGCCTTCTGTTCATCTGCTCTCCTTGCATTGTGTCATCTGTTGTCTCTCTGTCTCCTCTACCAGTTACTAGACTTCACTGTGAGCGTGCACCGTGCGGTTCCTTGTGCAGGCACGGGGAGGTGTCGCTGGGGAAACGGAGCAGCAGCGACAGGAGCAGCAGTGACAGAAACAGCATGTAAGTAGCTGGAGCCATGGCAAACACCCCCGCCCTTTCCTCCACGCATTCGTTAGTTTCCACTCTTTCAATCTACTCTTTCCGGTCGCTGGTCACTGAGTATCTTCCTCTGGTAGCTGTGCAAGGAACATTAAGGTGTGCGAAGTCGGAGAAGCAGCGGCAGGAGCAGCATTGGCAGCGGCAGCAGTGGCAGCAGGAGGAGAGCAGCAGACAGGAGCAGTGGCAGCAGGAGGAGAAACAAGTACGTAAGCGGAGCACTCCCATTGTTTCCTCCTTGCAAGCGTTATATTTCACAGTTAGTTTACTCCGTTGACTCGTAGCCTCTCCTCTGTTGACTCGTAGCCTCTCCTCTGTTGACTCGTAGCCTCTCCTCTGTTGACTCGTAGCCTCTCCTCTGTTGACTCGTAGCCTCTCTGTTGACTCGTAGCCTCTCCTCTGTTGACTCGTAGCCTCTCCTCTGTTGACTCGTAGCCTCTCCTCTGTTGACTCGTAGCCTCTCCTCTGTTGACTCGTACCCTCTCCTCTGTTGACTCGTAGCCTCTCCTCTGTTGACTCGTAGCCTCTCCTCTGTTGACTCGTAGCCTCTCTGTTGACTCGTAGCCTCTCCTCTGTTGACTCGTAGCCTCTCCTCTGTTGACTCGTAGCCTCTCCTCTGTTGACTCGTAGCCTCTCCTCTGTTGACTCGTAGCCTCTCCTCTGTTGACTCGTAGCCTCTCCTCTGTTGACTCGTACCCTCTCCTCTGTTGACTCGTAGCCTCTCCTCTGTTGACTCGTAGCCTCTCCTCTTTTGACTCGTAGCCTCTTGTCTGACTAACCTTCCGTGTGGGATTGTTGCAACTCTCTGGTCGCTTTGCCTCTTGGCAGGGAACGTTAATGCGACCAGCAGCGTGCGTGGAGCACGGAGCAGCAGCGATCAGAGCAGCAGTGGCAGCAGTAGCACTGTCATCCTTCCAGTAGCAGCAGCTGTGGTGACAGGAGGAGAGCTGCAGTGGCAGCAGCAGCACTCACATCCTTCCAGCAGCAGCTGTGGAACAAACGGCAGCACTAGAAGGGAAGAGTGAAAGACCTGCTGAACCCTCCCATCTCCCGGCGGTTCCCGCCAACGGCGAGGAGAGAAGGCTTCCAGCAAGCTGTATGGAGGCCTTATGGAGGAGAGAAGGCGCCAAGCCGTTACTACTTGATGCTGCTCCCGCCAACGCTGAAGTCAGGTGAAGCAGCGACGAGAGGAGACAGCTGGACTGGCATCAGCGGTGGCAGCAGCAGTGGGAGCAGAAGAGAGGCCCGCAATGACACTACCTGTGGTAGCTGAGAAAACCAACAGTGACAGCAGCGGTGGCAGCAGCAGTGGCAGGAGGAGAGAGGCCCGCAATGACACTACCTGTGGTAGTAGCTGAGAAAACCAACAGTGACAGCAGCGGTGGCAGCAGCAGTGGCAGGAGAAGAGAGGCCCGCAATGACACCAGAAGAGAGAACCAATGATGACACCAGCGGTGGCAGCAGCAGCAGCAGTGGCAGCAGCAGCAGTGGAGGGAGACGGCTGGGACCTGCTGGGAGGAGCATAAATAGGATGTGAGGAGAGCGAGAGTGAGAGGCGAGCTGAGTGTTGAGAACTGCAGCAGGCTGCAGGGTGAGGGTGAGGGGAGGAGCGAGTGAGAGTTAGATTGAGAGTGATAGTGGGGTGTGAGGACCTCGTTTGCTGGTTTGAGGCGCCTCAAATCCAGTTGTGAGCTGCCGGTGGCAGTTCTGTTGTGTCCTGCAGTGCACTGCAGTGTTCCGTTCCTCCTCTCTTCTCTTTTCTGAGTTTTGAGATGCATCTCAAAACTCACCCTCCTCTCTTGTGAGTTTCAATAAAAACTTGAAACTCACTCCCTCTCTTCTCTTTCTCCTCACTGCAGATTTGCTGCAGTGAGCAAAACGTGGGTTTTGAATGACGTCTCAAAACCCACATCCATTGTTGTTGCTGTTTCGTTTCATCCTCTCTGCGTGCAGGTGGGACAGCAGGAGGAAGGATCTTCAAGTGAGGCGCATGCTTTGCTCCCTGGGGGGCAAAGGATCAATTTTGTGCTTCCCTCTCTACTAGGTACAGCAACAGCGCGGGGGCAATGCGAAGGGCGGATCTACAGCGGAACGCAGCAGCAACACGGGACCCGCTGTAAGTTGCAGTCTGCTTTTCATTCTTTTGTTTTGTCTAATGCCTTGTGTTGCATGTTCCTGTGCGTCTTCCATTTCTGCTTGTTGTTTTCCACACATACTAATGTTGTCTTGTTTGTCTGATTTAGCAGAGTAGGAGGGACGCAGAAGGAGCGGAGGAGGAGCAGAGGAGGAGGAGAGGAGGAGCAGAGGAGGAGGAGGAGAGGAGGAGGAGGAGAGGAGGATAGGAGGAGGAGAGGAGGAGGAGAGGAGGAGAGGAGGAGAGGAGGAGGAGAGGAGGAGGAGAGGAGCAGAGGAGGAGGAGGAGGAGAGGAGGAGCAGAGCAGCAGCAGAGGAGGTGAAGAGGAGGAGGAGAGGAGGGGCAGAGGAGCAGCAGAGGAGGAGGAAAGGAGGAGGAGCGGAGGAGGAGAGGAGGAGGAGAGGAGGAGGAGAGGAGGAGCAGAGGAGGAGGAGGAGGAGAGGAGGAGAGGAGGAGGAGAGGAGGAGAGGAGGAGGAGAGGAGGAGGAGAGGAGGAGAGGAGGAGGAGAGGAGCAGGATATGAGGAGGAGATGAGGAGGAGAGGAGGAGAGGATGAGGAGAGGAGGAGGAGAGGAGGAGCAGAGGAGGAGGAGGAGAGGAGGAGGAGAGGAGGAGGAGAGGAGGAGAGGAGGAGGAGAGGAGGAAGAGAGGAGGAGAGGAGGAGGAGAGGAGCAGGATATGAGGAGGAGATGAGGAGGAGAGGAGGAGAGGATGAGGAGAGGAGGAGGAGAGGAGGAGAGGAGGAGGAGAGGAGGAGAGGAGGAGGAGCGGAGGAGGGGAGGAGGAGAGGAGGATGATTGGAGGAAGAGCGGAGGAGGAGAGGAGGGGAGGAGGAGGAGAGGAGTAGGAGAGGAGGAGGAGCGGAGGAGGAGAGGAGGAGGAGCGGAGGAGGAGAGGAGGGGAGGAGGAGGGGAGGAGGAGGAGAGGAGGAGGAGCGGAGGAGGAGAGGAGGAGGAGCGGAGGAGGAGAGGAGGAGGAGGAGAGGAGGATAGGAGGAGGAGAGGAGGAGGAGAGGAGGAGGAGAGGAGGAGGAGAGGAGCAGAGGAGGAGGAGGAGAGGAGCAGAGGAGGAGGAGGAGAGGAGGAGCAGAGCAGCAGCAGAGGAGGTGAAGAGGAGGAGGAGAGGAGGGGCAGAGGAGCAGCAGAGGAGGAGGAGAGGAGGAGGAGCGGAGGAGGAGAGGAGGAGGAGAGGAGGAGAGGAGGAGCAGAGGAGGAGGAGGAGGGGAGGAGAGGAGGAGAGGAGCAGGATATGAGGAGGAGATGAGGAGAAGAGGAGGAGGAGAGGATGAGGAGAGGAGGAAGAGCGGAGGAGGAGGAGGAGAAGAGGAGGAGAAGAGGAGGAGAGGAGGAGGAGCGGAGGTGGAGAGGAGGAGAGGAGGAGGAGAGGAGGAGGAGAGGAGGAGAGGAGGAGGAGAGGAGGAGAGGAGGAGGAGCGGAGGAGGGGACGAGGAGAGGAGGATGATTGGAGGAAGAGCGGAGGAGGAGAGGAGGGGAGGAGGAGGGGAGGAGGAGGAGAGGAGGAGGAGCGGAGGAGGAGAGGAGGAGGAGCGGAGGAGGAGAGGAGGGGAGGAGGAGGGGAGGAGGAGGAGAGGAGGAGGAGCGGAGGAGGAGAGGAGGAGCGGAGGAGGAGAGGAGGAGGAGGAGAGGAGGATAGGAGGAGGAGAGGAGGAGGAGAGGAGGAGAGGAGGAGGAGAGGAGGAGGAGAGGAGCAGAGGAGGAGGAGGAGAGGAGCAGAGGAGGAGGAGGAGAGGAGGAGCAGAGCAGCAGCAGAGGAGGTGAAGAGGAGGAGGAGAGGAGGGGCAGAGGAGCAGCAGAGGAGGAGGAGAGGAGGAGGAGCGGAGGAGGAGAGGAGGAGGAGAGGAGGAGAGGAGGAGAGGAGGAGCAGAGGAGGAGGAGGAGAGGAGGAGGAGAGGAGGAGGAGAGGAGGAGAGGAGGAGGAGAGGAGGAGGAGGGGAGGAGAGGAGGAGGAGAGGAGCAGGATATGAGGAGGAGATGAGGAGGAGAGGAGGAGGAGAGGATGAGGAGAGGAGGAAGAGCGGAGGAGGAGGAGGAGAAGAGGAGGAGAGGAGGAGGAGCGGAGGTGGAGAGGAGGAGAGGAGGAGGAGAGGAGGAGGAGAGGAGGAGGAGAGGAGGAGGAGAGGAGGAGTGGAGGAGGAGAGGAGGAGAGGAGGAGGAGCGGAGGAGGAGAGGAGGGGAGGAGGAGGGGAGGAGGAGGAGAGGAGGAGGAGCGGAGGAGAGGAGGAGGAGCGGAGGAGGAGAGGAGGGGAGGAGGAGGGGAGGAGGAGAAGAGGAGGAGGAGTGGAGGAGGAGAGGAGGAGGAGCGGAGGAGGAGACAGAGGACTAGGCATGAATGCTCAAGTCCCCCTCGGTGAGTCTCCTTCCATTTCTGCGTGTTGTTTTCCCACTCGTACTAATTTTATTTGTGTGTTGCTTGCTGTTTCAGACAGGGGACCAAGGCACGAAGGCTCGAAAACCCCTCGGTGAGTCTCCTTCCATTTTCTGCTTTCTGTTTTCCACACTTACTGATGTTGCTTTGTTTGTCCGATTTAGCAGAGCAGGAGGAGCGCAGGAGCAGAGGAGCGGAGGAGCGGAGGAGGAGAGGAGGAGCGGAGAAGAAGCAGAGGAGGAGGAGAGCAGGAGGAGAGGGGGAGCAGAGGAACAGGGGAGGGAGGACGCTAAGGAGGATTCTCTGCCATTGCCAATGCCAGTGAGTATCCATTTCCTGCTCTCGAATTCTTGTTCTTTTGGATGGGTGGTCGGTGCCTTGTTTGGTTGGCATCGATTTTGAATCGCTTCTTGGCACTGGGTGCAATCGCTGGGTGCTCATAGGCTTTTTCTTCCTTCCCATTCCGCAGGAAATGCATCAGAAGGGACGAGCAGCAGAGGAGAAGCGGAGGCGAGGAGCAGCAGAGGAGGCAAAGGAGTGAAAGAGAATCCTCCTGCCACTGCCAGTGAGCATCTCATCTCCTTTGCTGCTCTCAGTTGATGGTCATTGCAGGCATTCGCTTTGCATTCATTCTGAATCACTTGATGGCACAGTTTTGTGGCGAGATGCAGGCCACGTTGGTGCAATTGGTGCAATGAGCAGCAGTGAAGCGAACCAGTGCAATGAACTTTTGGCCTTTCTCCTTCTGTTCCGCAGGAAATGAGATGGAGCAGAGGAGATGGCACAGACGGGATGGGAGTAGCTGTGGAGCGAAGCAGTAATGAGCGAAGGAGCAGAGGAGGAAGGAGCGAAGGTGCTGCAGAACAGAGGAGCAGGTAGCAAGGAGCGAAGGAGTGAAGGAGAAGAGGAGGCGAAGGAGCGAGGAGCAGAGGAGAAGGAGCGAAGATTCCTGATTTTGCCATTGCCAGTGAGTGAGTGTCTTCTTTCCTGATTTTGATTTGTTGTTCTCTTGAATCAATTTTCCTGTTGTTCATATGTTCATTTGTCCTTTCATTTGTTCCTTGATTTGTTCGTTCAGATAGATGGTCGTGTCTGCCTTGCATTTTCCTGAGCCTTGTCAATGGGTTCTACTGGTGCAAAGGGCTCACACGTCCTGAGGCTGTCTCTTCTTATTCTCAGGACTTTGCTGACCTGAGGAGGTGGAGCAGCAGAGGAGATGAGGAGCAGAGGAGCGCCCTCTTCCCATTCCGCCCTGAGCTGAGGAGCAGGATGGTGGATAAACCTTCCCTACCAAGGGTGGTTATCCTCTTTCTTACCTTAGCTGTTTTATTCAATTGATGCCTGATTCGTTTCGCAACTACTTTGAGTTATTTGTCTGCATTGGGTGCAGTCGGTGCCATGCTCTCATGGGCCCTGATCTATTCCCCTCCCATCACAGACGGCCGGTCGAGGCAGAGCAGCAGAGGAGAAGGAGCAGCAGAGGAGAAGAAGCAGCAGAGGAGACAAAGGAGCGACGGACCAGAGGAGCAAAGTAGTGAAGGAGCGGAGGAACGAAGGAGCGGAGGAGCAAAGGAGTGGAGGAGGGAAGGAGCAAGGATCGAAGAAGCAGAGGAGCGATAGAGCACAGTGGTGGATGCATCTTCACTGCACCGCCAACGGTAATCCTCTTTCTTCCTGTTTTGTTTGTTTGATTCTTAATTCGATTTGCATCTGCTTCAAGTTAGTGCTAGGCATTGGGTGCAATCGATGCCATGCTCTCATCGGCCCTGATCCATTCGCCTCCCATCGCAGATGGTCGGTTGAGGCAGAGCAGCAGAGGAGAAGGAGCAGCAGAGGAGAAGGAGCAGAGGAGAAGCAGACGGAGTATAGGCGTAATGCAGATGGAGCAGAGGCGCAAAGCAGATGGAGCAGAGTCACAAAGCAGGTGGAGCAGAGGCGCAAAGCAGGTGGAGCAGAGGCGCAAAGCAGGTGGATCAGAGGCGCAAAGCAGATGGAGCAGAGGCGCAAAGCAGATGGAGCAGAGGCGCAAAGCAGATGGAGCAGAGGCGCAAAGCAGATGGAGCAGAGGTGCAAAGCAGATGGAGCAGAGGCGCAAAGCAGATGGAGCAGAGGCGCAAAGCAGATGGAGCAGAGGCACAAAGGAGATGGATCGGAGGCGGAAATGACCTATCAGTGCTCCTACCTCTCTCCTCAATCATGCAGACGGCAGCTGCTACCACGCTGAGGGCTGCAGAGTGAAGGGGGGAGCAGAATGAGGGAGGAGCGGAGTGTTGAGTGCTGCAGCAGGGGAGCAGAGGAGACGGCCTATCAGCGCTCCTACCACTCTCCTCACTCACGGACACGGCAGCTGCTACCACGCTCGCTCCTACCTCCCTCAAGTGTGCTTCTTCTGGTGCTGTGAAGTTACAGGAGGACAGGTGAAGAAGAGCGGAGGAGCAAAGGAGATGGGCAGCAACAAAAGGAGAAGCAGCTGCAGAAGAGAAATCCAGCAGTGACAGCAGCGGGGGCAGCAGCAGCAGGAGCAGAAGAAGAGCCCGGAGTGGCACCAGTGGTGATGGGACCGCAGCTACTACCTCAGTCTCTCCTACCTCAGTCGCTCCTACCTCAGTCGCTCCTACCTCAGTCGCTCCTACCTCAGTCGCTCCTACCTCAGTCGCTCCTACCTCAGTCGCTCCTACCTCAGTCGCTCCTACCTCAGTCGCTCCTACCTCAGTCGCTGCGTTGGTGCTGTGAAGTGAAGTGATGGGACGGAAGAGGAGATGGCTCATGCAGGGGGAGCAGAGTGCTGAGAGTGGGGCGAGCGAAACTGAGCTTGGGATAGTAGAGTGGGGGGGGAAGCAGAGTGAAGGGGGGAGTAGAGTGAGAGGCGAGCGGAGTGTGGAGATCTGCAGCAGGCTGCAGAGTGAGGGTGAGGGGAGGAGCGAGTGTGAGTGTGAGTGAGAGTGAGGTGTAAGGTGTGAGGACCTCGTTTGCTGGTTTGAGGCGCCTCAAATCCAGTTGTGAGCTGCCGGTGGCAGTTCTGTTGTGTCCTGCAGTGCACTGCAGTGTTCCGTTCCTCCTCTCTTCTCTTCTCTGAGTTTTGAGATGCATCTCAAAACTCACTCTCTTCACTTGTGAGTTTCAAGAGACGCCTTGAAACTCACTCTCTCTCTCTCTCTTCCTCCTCACTGCAGATTTGCTGCAGTGAGCAAAATCAGGGTTTTGGGAGACGTCTTAAAACCCTTTTGCATGTTCCTCACTGCAGGTCTTGCAGTGAGCAAAATTGCACAGCTGGTCCTGAAGCAAGACTAGGCAGAACCGGGGCAGCAAGGACGGACAGCAGTGGATTTGAGGATAATTTTCACCTGCCCTTGGGCAGTTTCCTCTGTGTTCTGTCTCCCCCCCCCAACAGGGTCCCAAGCAATGATTCCCACCTCACCGCGGTGCTTGGGTGTAACGTTGAGAGCTTACTCCTGGCGGCCAAGAGGAACCCCCATGCGTTCAGTACATGGGCAGTACATAAGTACAATTTATCAATTATTATTTCGGATTATACTAAATGGATAATTTGCATAACACTATGAATAAATCTTGCCTTTGTTCAGACAGTTATAAACAATTGATGCTATGGACTAGCATATTCTTTAGGCTTTATAGACATTTAATGGGCGAGATGACGTGCACTTGCTACTGTGGCAGAGAACTACATATACAGAACCACACAAACAGACCGCACAGACACATCCACTAACAAAACCACACAGTTAGCTGAAGTGACCGTTGCCAAGGCAGTGCGTTTTGTCAGAATCTATGTGCAGGAATGAATGAACTATGAATGAGTTGGGTACAAGTAGTAACCCTAAAGTATTGTACCCCTTGTAGGCTAACCCACTATAGCCTAGAGAGAACACAAACATATAGTTTGACACACCCCCATAGGCTAAGTGGGAGATAGCAAACACAACAGACGGTCACAAGATCAGTCAAGCAAGAGAACAAAGCAAAGCAAAGCTCGGGGTGGATCTCAAGGACACCACACAATCGGATCACAAGCAAGCGGCCACGAGGCCAGTTCACATGCAGAGTTATAATAGCAAGGCAGTACAATGATCACAGTCTAGCAAGAGTAAACAAGCAGGTGTAAAGATATATATTAGTGTACAACAAAAGCAAGTCAAGCAACCAACAGTGAGGCAGAGTGGGCACAAGCCCAAGAGCAATACAGAAATGCTGATGATCATTCGACCCAAGGGCCTTGGTGAACACATCAGCAGTGTTGGCCTGCGAGGCCACGTAGGAAAGGCGGAGCTGACAACGCTGCTGCAGCTCACGTGCAAGGAAGTAGCAAAGAGCAATGTGCTTCGTTCTGTGCTCCAGTCTCTGCTCGTGACACAAGGCAAGCATTGCCTTGTTGTCGACGTACAGAACTGGAGAACGAGGCCGCTCCCCCAAGCCGGTTAGCAAGTAGGTCAGCCAGCGTAGCTCCTGTGCAGCACTGGCCCCAGCGTAGATCTTGGCCTCACAGCTGGAACCAAGCACAGAAGAAGAACGAGTAGACCTCCACGAGACAGAACCAGAGCCAAGACTGAAGGTGTAACCCTGTGACGAACGCTGAGTCGCCTGGTCGTCGGCCCAAGAAGCGTCGGAGTGTCCTGTGAGTACCACTGAACCCTGTCCTCCAAGCACGAGCCCCATGCCCGATGTACTGCACAAGTAATGCAGTACCCTCTTCGTAGCATCCCAGTGCACCTTTCGGTATCTATCGGGAGCCACGTAGCGAGCCAGGAGGCTGAGAGGGTACGCGAGGTCAGGTCGTGTGCACGTCATCAGGTAAATGAGGCAACCCACAAGCTCTGGGTACGGACCACTCGGCTCTACGGACTCGTCCGAAGGTGGAGCTGAGAGCGAGTGGCCGGTAGACAGAGGAGTGGGCTGTGACGAGGAGAACTGGAAGTCGAAGCGCTGAAGAACCTGGTGCACCATGTGTGAATAAGTCAAGGTGATGGTGCGCCGTGCTCTGTCCCGGGTGATCTGCAAGCCAAGATAGCTACGCAACTCATCCAAGTCAGTGCAGGTGTGTCTCTCCTGCGCCTCAGTATAAGCAGTAGCAAAAACCAAGTCGTCGACGTACACGAGAACGTAGAACGGCGGCAGGGTAGTGTCGGTGCGTAGAAACAGCGACGGGTCAGCAGAGGAAGGAGAAAACTCAAGAGCTACAAGTGTAGTCCTCAGTGTGTCGTGCCACTCGCGGGGCGCCTGGCGGAGACCGTAGACTGGCCGCCGGAGGCTCCACTGGGTACCCACAGGAAATGACCTAGTGAAGCCAGGTGGACGGCGCAGCCAGATCTCCTCGTGAAGGCTGCCCTGCAAGAAAGCTGTGGAGAAGTCGAGGGAGTGCAGCTCGTAGTCACGATGTGCTGCAACGTGCAGCAGCACTCGAAGAGTAGTCATCTTCCGGGTGGGGGAGAAGGCCTGGAAGAAGTCGACCCCCTGTCGCTGACTGAAGCCTCGAGCAACGTAACGCGCCTTGAAGGCAGGCGGAGAACCCAACGGCCGCTTCACTCTGAAAATCCATATGCCATCGACTATGTTCGCCCCAGGAGGAGGAACCTCGTCGATGTAGTGCCTCTGGACTTCCAGGAAGCCATCTCTGCGTCCATGGCTATTTGCCACTAAGAGGAGTACTCACCCGCGATCGCCTCAACGTAAGAGCGTAGGGTAGGGATGTCAAGTGCATCCGGGTCTCCCTTAGGGCAAAGCAACATGGATGCAAAACGAGGTAAAGCGGCCGCAAGACACTCAAGCTCAAACTGCCTGTCCTCAAGGACGTCACTGCTAAGGGCAGGCTCACCCCCGACGGACGGAGGACAGACAGACCCAGACTCAGTAACAAGACTCGCAATGTTGTCGAGTCGACTCCTAGCTGCAAAGTCGACTAGCTCAGTGAATAGGGCAAACGCAGCAGTAGAATCAAGGTCAGGGTCAGTGACAACAGTAGCAAGGAGACGAGTGACAGTAGGACTGGCACCATGTTCAAGGTCGGACTCAGGGTCAGGAACGTGCGGAAGAGAGGACGCGGGAGGCTCAGGCAGGACAACACGCTGTGGAACAGAGGAAGGACGAAGTGCCATACCGTGAGTGCCTGGGACAGCAGGAGGACGAGGACGGGCGATACGACGAGCACAAACAGGTGTGGAAGCACGAGTCTCAGGCTCACGACGCTCAGTCAGGGACTCAGTCACCTCAACGTGCAGAGCAGGAGCAGGCAGCGAGGAGCCAGGCTGTAACTGTGGCGGAGACTGGTCTGTCGGGGAACACAGGAGAGGTGGAGTGAGGCGAGTGGAAGACGGGAGACTAAGAACCTAGCGAAGGACCGAGTCAGGCGGCAGCAGGGACGACTGCGGCTGCGGGTAGAAAAAAAGTCGGCGCGGGGCAGAACCTGCAGCTCCAGCTCCTCCAGCACCAGCAGCTCCAGCACCTCCAGTACCTCCAGCTCCAGCGCCTCCAGCACCAGCAGTACCTCCAGCACCTCCAGTACCTCCAGTACCTCCAGCTCCAGCGCCTCCAGCACCAGCTGAAACTCCAGCACCTCCAGTGCCAGCAACTCCAATAGCACCTCCAGCACCTCCAGCACCAACAGCACCACCTGCTCCGGCAGCTCAAGCACCTCTAGTACGAGCACCGCCAGGACCAGCAGCTCTTGCACCTCCAGTACCTCCAGCTCCAGTGCCTCCAGCACCGGCAGTACCTCCAGCACCTCCACTGCCAGCAGTTCCAGTAGCACCTCCAGCACGAACAACACCACCAGCTCCGGCAGCTCCAGCACCTCCAGTACCTCCAGCTCCAGCGCCTCCAGCATTAGTAGCACCTCCAGCACCTCCAGCACTAGCTGTACCTCCAGGACTAGTAGGTCTAGCACCTCCAGCACCAGTATCACCTATAGGACTAGTAGCTCCGACACCTCCAGCACCACCAGCACCACTAGTACCTCCAGCACCAGCGGCACCTCCAGCAACTCCACCAGTACCTCGAGTACCTCCAGCACCAGCAGTACCTCCAGAGTTAGCACCCCCAGTCGCAGCACCCTAAGAACCAGCACCCCCAGTCGCAGCACCCCCAGAACCAGCACCCTCTGTCTCAGCGCCCCTACGCTCAGCACCAGTAGTCTCAGCTCCAGAGTCCACAGCAGCAGGCTGCGGAGGCGGTGAAGACGACCAAGGCGGAAAACCAGGGGGGGTCTCCAAGCGAGGAGAGCGGCGAGTGGCCACCGTGTCCTTAGCGGCAGGGTCACCCCCCTCATCTGGGCCAGAGGAGTCAGAAGAGATCTCCAAAGACTCAACCAAGGGAGGTGGGTTTACCCGAGACACACTTGAGGGAGCAGGACCATGTGGGGGGAGGGGGTCTACCGGGGGGGGGACTGGTACCAAGAAAAGAGGCGCTAGGGGGACCGGGTGGGACGCGTGCGGGTGTAGCATGTAGAAACAGACAGACTCGTCAAAGGTGACGTCCTGGGAGGAGAAGACTTGACGCTCGAGCGGGTAGTAGAACTGCCACGGCGGGGCATCGGTGGGGAAGCCAAGGAAGACGCAGCGGAGAGTGCGAGAGGAGAGCTTGCTTGCTTTGGCATTGCGAACAAGGGAGAGCGCGCCCCAGACCCGAAACAGCGACGCATCGCCAACCTTCCCCGTCCACTGGAGTGTGGGCGAGGTCTCTGGCTCAGAGACATGGGGCCAGAGGTTGAGCTGATGTGCAGCGTATCGGACCGCAAACGGCCACAGAAAATGGGGAGCAGCCGCATGGATCATGGAGGTACGAGCAACCTCCATGATCAAGCCAATGCGACGCTCAGCAATCCCATTTTGCTGAGGAGAGTCCGGAAGCGTGAACGACTGGTGGATGCCCCCGTCTCGACAAAACTCCACAAGGAGGTCAGAAAAGAACTCACCGCCACTGTCCGAGTGCAGACGCAGGACTAGGAAGTCCCGACTGAACCGCTCGTGCAGCTGGTGACGAGTAGCACGGATCCAGGGGATCAAAACACTGCTGACGTCCACCGTGCGCCGCAAAGGGAAGACACTGGTGTAACGTGTGTAGTCGTCAACAACCAGCAGGAAGTAGTGCTCCTGGTCCGTTCGACTGACGGGGGCCGGGCCCCAAACGTCCATGTGGAGAGTCTGTAGAGGAGCAGTGGTCGGAGAGGAATGAGGAGCAGCGCGCTGCCGCCCCTCGACGCAGGGAAGGCACAGCGTGGCAGGCAAGCGTGGGAGGGAGGGCAGGGACCTGGGAAGGCTAGAGACAAG
Organism: Closterium sp. Naga37s-1; assembly: GCA_947471745.1. NCBI lineage: Eukaryota > Viridiplantae > Streptophyta > Zygnematophyceae > Desmidiales > Closteriaceae > Closterium > Closterium sp. Naga37s-1. The sequence goes on from CANJKZ010000065.1 coordinate 686,558, forward strand.
GAGACGGGAGTGTATGCTGCGGAGACGCGGCAGGGAGGGGTGACCGAGGCGGTGGTGCCAGAGAAGAGTCTGGTGGGAGAGTACCCGACACGAGCAAGACGCTACAAGGTGACCAGACGCAGACACCTGACTCGACGCAGCCACCTGACCGGCCTCAGCCACCTGCGCAGACGCAGTGGTCAGTGTGTACAGACTAGACCAAGGCCGTCGAGTGAACGTAGCCAGGTGACGGCCAGTCCGGGAGCACGTACAGATCGCCACACGCTGCCCTCCAGGAATAAAGGTACCAACCGAGACACCCTGAATGGCAATGTTGCTCACCAAGTTCGTCGAGAACGTGGGGAGGTGGAGACCTGACAGAGAACCGAAGGGGACTGCTGGACACGGGAGGACAATGGAGGCTCGTGCGACTACTGGGCCCCCAGTGGGGTCAGCCAGTGAGACTAGAACCGGTGCAGCAAGTGGTGTGAGTGTGGTGCAGTCACGAAAGAAGCAACGTGACGAGCCTGAGTTAAGTGTGAAAGTGTGCAAGGCCTCAGCTAAGGAAGGACCTGTGGCGGGAGACACATGAGCACCTAAAGCTGCAGCAGACTCACTAGCATCTGTAGCGGCAGCAGACTCACTAGCACCTAGTGCGGCAGCAGACTCACTAGCGCCTAGTGTGGCAGTAGACTCACTAGCACCTAGTGCGGCAGCAGTCTCACTAGCACCTAGTGCAGCAGCCTCGACAGAACCAGTGACACATCGCTAAGGAACCAACTCACTAAGCACCTGTGGGGAGAAGGTCTCCTGCTGACTCTGCTGCCGCCTCTGTGCAGTACGCAGAAAACCAAAGCCTCCACCACGTGGACGGGCTCGCTGAAGAACCCACTCGCGAAGTTGCTGAGGGGTGGGGTCGTCCGGGAGAGGTAGTGACCGCCACTGTCCACCCCTAGCCGCTGCAACTGCCGTGATAGTGGCCATGACAGGCAGTAACGGTCAGTAGTAGGTCCAGCACCTCCAGCACTGGCAGCACCTCCAGCAATCCCAGTCGCACCTCCAGCACCTCCAGCACCAGCAGCACTCCCAGCACTCCCAGCAGCACCTCCACCAACAGCAGCAGTAGCATGAGCAGGAGTAGCAGCAGTAGCAGCAGTAGTAGCAGCAGGGCGGTTCGGTGGGGCTGGTGATCGAGGCAGGGCAGTGCGGCTCAGGTTTGGCAGGGCGGCTCAAGCTGGGCGGCGCGGCTCGGCCGGGCTGGGCGGCGCGGCTGGGCAAGGCAGGGCGCGCCGCGGACTGCAGGGCAGGGCGCGTGGTGGACAGGCCAGCAGGGCGCGCACTGTGCAGGGCAGCAGGGCGCGACGCGCGGGCTGCAGTAGGGCGCGACGCGCGGGCTGCAGCAGGGCGCGATGCGTAGGGCAGCAGGGCGTGACGTGCGGAGCAGCAGAGCGCGGCGCGCGGGCTGCAGCAGGGCGCGACGCGCGGGGCAGTAGGGCGCGACGCGCTGGGCAGGGCAGCAGGGCGCGACGCGCTGGGCTGCAGGGTAGGGCAGTGCGGCTCGCGAGGTGCAGGGCAGGGCGACGCACGGGCCTAAGGGCAGGGCAGCGCGATGCACGGGCTGCAGGGCAGCTGGGCGCGGGCTGCAGGTCAGGGCGGCGCGCGCTGGGCAGGGCAGCAGGGCGCGACTCGCAAGCTGCAGCAGAGCGCGACGTGCGGGGGGCAGGCAGTGCGAGTAGCTGCAGGGCAGCGCGACACGGTGCGAGCAGGGCTGGACAGCGCAAGGGCGTTTTGGGCAGGAACAAGCGGAACTATCGGTGGGCCCTAAAAACTTAACAGGTTTCCTGCTCTGAATACCATGTCAGAATCTCTGTGCAGGAATGAATGAACTAAGAATGAGTTGGGTACAAGTACTAACCCTAAAGTGTTGTACCCCTTGTAGGCTAACCCACTATAGTCTAGAGAGAACACAAACATATAGTTTGACACGTTTAAGCATGTAACGAGGATGGATGTCCCATGGATAGATAAAATATCATCCCCACCATAGACAGAGCATTGCTGGAAAGTTGTTTTACCATATGGCATGGAGAAAATGCCTTACGTGGACAAAACGTGTCGGTGCTGGGATTCGACAGTCAGAACCACACAGACGGAACCACACAAATAGACCACACAGACACATCCATTAACAAAACCACACAGTCAGCTGAAGTGACAGTTGCCAAGGCTGTGCGTTTAAGCATGTAACGAGGATGGATGTCCCATGGATAGATAAAACATCATCCCCACCATAGACAGAGCATTGCTGGAAAGTTGTTTTACCAGATGGCATGCAGAAAATGCCTTATGTGGACAAAACGTGTGCTGGGATTCGACAGGCAGAACCACACAGACAGAACCACATATATAGAACCACACAGACACATCCATTAACAAAACCACACAGTTAGCTGAAGTGACAGTTGCCAAGGCTGTGCATTTAAACAGATAACATGCAGAAAATACCTTCCGTGGACAAGACTTGTCGGTGCTGGGATTCGAGCCCAGGTCTCCACGGCCACAACGTGGGATTCTAACCACTAAACTACACCGACTTGACATTGGTGATAGCAAGTTTTTATAGATTGTGGGAAACATTGAGCAGCTCACCAGCGACGACTAGGAATACATCTGCACATGATTAGATCCACAGCGCATCGCGTCGTTAGACACATGATCCTTAGGCGCGTGTTGAGCTTACATCCTCAGCTGTTTTAGATCGTCAATAGAACTCACTCTACACGAGTGGAACCTAGCAGCGGGGAGCAGGAAGGCCGAGGCGCGTGGCGGCCATGGACTGGGGCAACGTGACGGGCGAGGAGCTGCTCGACGCGCTGCGCGAGGTGGAGTGGTCCACGCCGCCTCGCCCGCTCGCGGAGTTCGTGCAGCGATTCTCCGCGCCCAAGAACGCCAGCAAGTGGCGCAGCCGCTTAAAGTGCAACGCGTACTAGTGAGTTTTGGCTAGTTTGTTTTGTCGTGGTCGGTTAGGTGTCTGAGCTTCTGGTTTGGCGAGTTTCGTTAGCCGTGCGACAATCGCTATGAGTTTTTCCGAGCGTCGCCCTGTGCTGGCGATCCTTGCTACGATCCGGTTTATGAAGGAGTACGCGAACTTTCGCGTGACATTCGAGTCGCCTCCAAATCTTCTTCTTCGCGTGATAGGGGGTCGTTCCATCTGTCTTTAACTGTGCCGTCACGGTCCGCATAATGGGCTCGAACGTCGCACTCATGCGGGATCAACGCCCCCATCGTGAAATGAGCCGATTTCTGAGGCGCCTCAGATATCGATTTTCACAATCATTCTCTGCGCGACCCGCGTGTGATGAGGCGATTTCTGAGTCGACTCAAAAATCATTCTCTGCGCGACCCGCTTTGAGTCGTCGCGTCGCGTCTCTTCTCCCGACACGCTAACGTGCCCATCCCTAATTTCTCTCTTTCCCTGATTTCCACTTTTCCCGCTTCCCTGTGTTGTCTTCGTGCGGGTGGCGCAGCTATCGCACCAACTACTACATCCTCGTCTGCTTCATCAACGGTACGCTCCGCCTGCGCTCGTCAGTGGATTCTATTCTTCTTCTTTTTCGCTGAAATTTCTGACTCAATTTCTCGCTGCTGCAGCTCTGCCCGCTTGCCCTTGGACATGGCATGGCCATTTGTAGATCCAGTGGATCATTGACGAATAAAGAGGTGTGCATTCGACCACCTGTCGTTACCGTTTGTTGTCCCATCCTCCCGTCCTCCCCTTCCCCACCTTCCCCCCTTCCCCCCCCCCCTCTCCACCTCCCCACTCCCGTCCGCACGGCCAGCCTGCTGTTTCGCCCGTAACCCTCTCGCGCTGTTCGCCGTGCTGTTCGCCGCCGTCTCCTTCGCCAGCCTCAACGACAGGTCAGTCGCGCTTGCTGCCACCCACGGCCGCGTGGCTAGACTCGCCTAGCATCCCCATTTCTGCTCCCCCCTCTCTCCGACCCCTTATCACCTCTCTCTCCCCACCATTTTCCCTGCCCTCCCATCTCCCTCTCCACTCGTTCCCATCCTCCCCCCCTCTCTTCCTCTCCCGTCCGCCTCTCCCTCCCACCCCTCCATCCTCCTCCCACTCTTCTTGCCGTGCTCTACCATTCTCCACCGTCGACAACCCCTTCCGCGCCTTGTTGGAGCTCTTTCCTTGGTTGGCCTCTCGCGTTCTCCATTCCCCTTCCGCCATCTCCCATCCCCTCTCCCCACTCTCCCTCGCCCATCTCCCCCCTTCACCTCTCCCCTTCACTTCAGCTTCGCGCTGTCACTCAGCGAGCGCCTGACCAGAGCCATCAGAAAGATCTCCCCGCCCCTGGCGGCCAAGCTGCGACCACCGCAACAGTAAGCCGCTCCCATCCCCATGTGCAGCGCTCCCCCATGTGCAGCGCTTCCCCATGTGCTCCTCGCCCCTGGCGGCCGCCATGGCCATCAGAAAGATCTCCCCGCCCCTTGCAGCCAAGCTGCGACCACCGCAACACTAAGTTTTTTTCTTAGGTTGATTTTGAGACTTCTCAAAATAAACAAAAAATATAAAATCGGCTAAGCTGCGACCACCGCAGCAGTAAGCCGCTCCCATGTGCTCCCCCATGTGCTCCCCCATGTGCGCCCCATCCCCATCTCCTCCCCCGACTCTTTCCCTGACTGCTCCCCCTTCTCCCCCATGTCCATCCCCACCCACTCCTGTTGGTCGCCATATTGCGTACCTTGCCCTTTTCTTGTTCGCAACGCTCACCTGGTGTGTGGGTGCAGGCGAGCGGGTGTGAGGGGGCGGCCGTTGAGAGGCGCCGTGCACATATGCGGGCAGGACAGACGAGTCGTGCTCTTCCTGCTGCTCTTCTGTACGTGCCGTGCCACGCCATGCCATGCCCTGCCAACCATGCCTTACCATGTCATGCTGTGCTGTTCCATGCAGTGCCATGCCATGCTGTGTGATGTTGTGGTATGTCATGCCATGACATGCCATACCATGCCATGCCATGCCATGCCATGCCATGTCTCTTACTCCTGCTGCCCCTTTGTATTTGGCCCGTATGCTTCACTGCTCCTGCTCACACTCTCACCCTCTCCTCTCTCACTCTCATCCTCTCCTCTCTCACTCTCACCCTCTCCTCACACAATCACCCTCTCCTCACACACTCACCCTCTCTTCACACTCTTCACCGACTTCTTTTTCCTCCCCGCATTCCTCCTACGCCCCACGTGCGTCATCCCCCCCACCTTACCCACCTATCATCACCATTTCACCTCCTCCCACTCCCCCACCTGCTGCTGCCTGCAGTGAGTGCATGGCTGAACTATGTCTCACGAGCCTATGTCACCTTTGCCATTGCCTTCACGTCAAGTGTTCTATGTGAGTCAACCCAGTACACAACTCCCAGGCACATCATCACCTGCAGGACTTTGTTCCGGGTTGCCCGAAGTGTGTCCGTGTTTGTTACTAAAATATCTAAGTCATTTTTCATGTGTCAACAGTGCCAGGTATATGAGTATCATCTTCATTCGTTTCCTTCGTACCAGAATTCATAATCAGGGAGTCTTTGTTGTAAATGTTTCTTCCATCCCCATGCGTCTTGTCTTTGTCACCCCATTTCCCATCCCACACCCACCCCTTCCACCTGTGCGCGCGCATGTTCCAGTGGTGGTGGTGCATGCCACCTTCAGGTCACCCAATCTTAAAGCCCGGCTAAACTCGTACAGAGAGGAGTTCAGGGCTGTGTGGCGGGGCTACAGTGATGCGCCTTGATACAAACACAACACTACAACACAACAATCTAATCGAAACACACTAGTGACATTGTTTGGTTCAAGAATCCAGCAATTAGTGTGTTAGCTTTCATCATTTTGACATGGACGTGACTAGAACAAGATTGGCTTATGCAGGCACCATCACAACTTAAACGATAAGGTGGACATGAAAACAAAGTACGGTTGCATCCAAGTAAATGATTTTTCCTACACATTATGTTGCTTCTATTAGTGAACCTGATTGGAGTGGTGAACGGCAACGGGGCCCCGTTTTCATGAGAACGAAAGGGTGAGTGAATCCTGTTGTGGGCGGTGCTGTGCTGCCACCGCTGATGCCGCTTGTGTCTTTTGAGACGCCTAAATATGGACTGTGAACGCCAACCGGGTCCCGCTTTTAGGAGAAGGTAAGGGTGAGTGATGTCTGCTGCGGGCTGTGCTGCCACACCTGATGGCACGTGTGTTGTGAGAGAGATGAGGATGCGGGGGGGATACAGAGGGGATATGGAGACGAGGAGACATGGTAGAAGAGACACGAGCGTGCAATGGGGAGGAGGGTTGCTGAAAGCAAGAGGCAGAGAGGAGAGGAGAGGCTGGTGGGAAGGTGGGGAAGAGCTTACCTTCACCCCTGCCAGCTCCAGCAGTTTCCTGGAAGCAGCGTATGCAAGGTCCTTGGGATTGCGAGTGGGTGGCTTGTCAGAGTAGAAAATGACCTCTTTGATCCCAGCCTGCATGCACATGCATGGCCATGCACACACACATGCATGGCATGCACACACATCAGAGAGCAACGCAGAGTGCAAGGCAGAGTGCAACGCAGAGTGCAAGGCAGAGTGCAACGCAGAGTAGAACGCAGAGTGCAACGCAGAGTGCAACGCAGAGTGCAAGGCAGAGTGCAAGGCAGAGTGCAACGCAGAGTGCAAGGCAGAGTGCAAGGCAGAGTGCAAGGCAGAGTGCAAGGCAGAGTGCAACTCAGAGTGCAAGGCAGAGTACAACGCAGAGTGCAACGCAGGGTGCAACGCAGAGTGCAACGCAGAGTGCAACGCAGAGTGCAACGCAGAGTAGAACGCAGAGTGCAACGCAGAGTGCAACGCAGAGTGCAACGCAGAGTGCAACGCAGAGTGCAAGGCAGAGTGCAAGGCAGAGTGCAACGCAGAGTGCAAGGCAGAGTGCAAGGCAGAGTACAACGCAGAGTGCAACGCAGAGTGCAACGCAGAGTGCAAGGCTGGGAGTTGCTGCTGTGACACCACCAGTGCTGCTGCAGCAGGGGGATGCAAGAGTGAAGAGAGAGAGGTGGCACATGGCAGTGCCGTTGACATGTCCGAAACACGGCAGGGAGGCGGGTGCGAAGAGCGCAGAGGGACAGGTGGCACATGGAGGGGAAGGGACAGACCTGGATGATCACTTTAGCGCAGTCGTTGCATGGGAACATGGTCACGTAGAGGCGCTGCCATGCCATGCACACACAGAAAGGAAAGGCGCACACAGAGGGGAATATCAGAAATGGCGAAAAACATCGCAAGTATAGTATAGTCCCCCTGCCGACACGGCACATGCCGGACTAGAAAGGGGGGAACCCCTGGTGGAGAGCAGCAGGAGCACCTGGGAGTCACTTTTGAGAATTCTTAAAAGTGACCCCCAACAGTGACCCCCAACAGTGACCCCCAACAGTGACCCCCAACAGTGACCCCCAACAGTGACCCCCAACAGTGACCCCCAGCAGCAACCCCCAACAGCGACTTCCCATTTCGCAAGAGAAATTTCTCCGCACCTGGTCGAGCGCGGAGGCATGGTTTCTGTTGAGCACCGCATTGACCTCCGCATGACACACATAGCTGGTGAGATGCATGGGGGATGGGGGGATGGGGCGATGGCGGGATGGAAGGATGGAGGGATGCGGGGGACAAAAGAGCAAGTGCATGGGAACAGGAAGCGGAGGCATGGTTTCTGTTGACCACTGCATTGACCTCCGCATGACACATAGCTGGTGAGATGCATGGGGGATGGTGGGATGGGCGATGGGGGATATGAGGGATGGGTGGATGGAGGGAAGGGCGGATGAGGGGGACGGATAAAGAGCAGTCGATGGGAACAGGGAGAGGCGTGCAGAGGGTAACACATGTTTGAACGAACCAAGGAAGTTACAAATACTGTGAGAGGCAGGAAGAAAGCACTCACGGGTACTTGGTTTCGAGCGGGTCGTTGTTTGCTGAGAGCTGCACGTGCAGGGGGAGAGAGAGACACACAGGCAGAGGGATGGAGATGAGAGATAGAGACAGGGGGAGGGAGAAAGGAGTGAGCCTGACCATATTTGTCCATGATAGAACGACAGCATGACATGAAGATGCCTGCCGTAATCGAGCCCATAGCCCATCGTGCCCCACCGCGCCCCACCTTGGCCCACCTTGGCCCATTATGCCCCACTGTGCCAAACTGTGCCCCACCTTGGCCCACCATGCCCCACTGCGCCCCACCTTGGCCCAGGGCAGAAGGTCGTCAGAAATGCCCCGGGGAAAGCCATTGTATCCGATGCCTGCCAGTGGGAAGGGAGAGCGACATGGAAATCACTTTTGAGAATTCTCAAACGTGAAAGCCGTTGTATCCGATGCCTGCCAGTGGGAGAGGAGAGCGTGAGCGGTGGGCGAGAGGGGCGAGTGAGCGAGGGGGTTGAGTTGAAGAGGGAGAGGAAAGACGAAACAGCAGAGAAGATTGGAAAGCGTGAAGACCGGAAGCGTGACGAGGCAGAGGAAAGACCGAAAGCGTGTCAGAGACCGGAATGGGAGGAGGTGGTGAGAAGCTGATGTGAGCGTGTGGTGTTGAAGTGAAGTGAGCGGTTCGTGTGAGTGGCGCTTTGCTCACCCACAATGACGTGGTCGCTGCCGACAATGCATGCTCCTACCTGCATGCACGCACGAACAATGCAGCCATGCACACATGCGCTGTGAGGCAGATGATTCATGCAGATACAGCTCACCAGCTTATTTATCTGGTTACATTAACCTGTCTGGTGTAATCACCTGTTTGTTAAAACCACCTGTCTGGTGTAATCACCTGCTCGTTTGTTGGAATCGCCTCTCTGTTAAAATCACCTGTGTGTTAAAAACACCTGTCTGTTGAATCCACCTGTCTGTTGAATTCACCTGTCTGTTGAATTCACCTGTCTGTTGGGGTCCTTGGATCGTTGAGCGGAGAGGAACGCCATAGCCATGAAGTAATCATCCCATGACAGAAACCTGCCATGCCATACCATGCCATGCCATGCCATGCCATGCCATGTCATGGCATGCCACGTGCCGTGCCATACCACGATTCAGGTGAGACAGGAAACACCACAGTTGAAATGTCGCGCATGCATGCCACATGCATGGACCATTGGCATCCACCACCACGCACCGCTTCGCACCTCCGCGCATCTCCATCGCCATCGCATTCACACAAATCTTAGTCAAAGCCTGGCCAGCGTGATTCCTGCCCGCTTACCCTTTCCTCTTCCTCGCATCATAGGGATCGTTCTTCCTCCGATGCTGCTTCCCCGTCCCTTCCTCCCCCAATCCTCCATCATTCCCCTCGCTCCCCTCCCCTTCCCCGCCTTCTCTCTCCGCCGCCCGTCCAACCTCCGCGCATCCTCCCGCCGTGGCGCAACGAGTGATCGCCATTCGCGGGGCAGCGTCTCTCATTCGCTGCTCTCCATTCATGTGCTGCTCTTCGCTGCTCTCTTTCGCGTTCCCATTCACGTGCTGCTCTTCGCTGCTCCCTTTCGTCTCTCCGTTCACGTGCTGCGCGTGTCCTCCCCCCTGCGCCTGGCTTCCCCCCTCCGCGTGGCATTCTTCCTGCGCGTGGCCTTTCCTCTGCGCGTGGTTTTCCCCCTTCCGCAACACTACCGGTTCCGCAACCGGCGTATCTCCGCCCTGCCCTCCGCCAACGACGCAGTCGGTCCGTTGGTTATCGCAGGCCGCGCCGGAATCACGGCAACGGCTGCACGGCGCTGGCCTATCAGCGCGCACCTGGGCGCGCCGCGCCGGCCTATCACCGCGCTCTTGCTCGCGCTCCTGCGCAGGCTGCGCGGACCTGGCGCAGCGACAGCAAGCCAGGTCAGGCGGAGAAAGGCTTGCGGAGGTGGCGGAGGCTCGGGAGACCGCGAAGCACGTGGCGGAAAATGCAGCGGCAGCAACGACGGCGGCTCCGACCACAGTTCCCGCGAGGGCGGCGAAGAGAAGGTCCGACGTGAGGGGCGCGGGAGACATGGGTATAAGTATTTACTGCAGGTACCGAAGAAGTAGCTATTCTAAATGGGTTGATAGCTTGATGGCTGGAGACTGATGAGTCTCTCGACTCTCCAAGAGTGATTGCTTTCAGAGCTGCTTGCTGTGATGGGTGCTTGTGGCGTGGCTGCGACCGATCTAAACGCTGTATTACCGATGGGATGTGAGTTAGGCATTTGCTCGAACGTTTGAATTCAAGAAATGTAACTGGCTGCTGACTGGCTGTTGCCTCGCACCTGCGAAATTTTTGGCCGCATGTAACTCGTTCGCAAAACTGTAACACGAATTTCCACTGTCCCTCTAGAAGTAATCTGCCCGGAGCAGGAGTGCAGATTCAGCAAGTCCCACTATTTTTATTCCATAAAAATTCACCTTGAAACCCGGCCACTAGGATTTCTCTTCGTAATATTCTAGGACATACATTAGAATCTCGAACGCACCTTCCCACCACAACACGTCTTTTAGAAAGCACAGGACTCGCAAGTGGCTTCGTGCCGCTACGCGCAACCCAATCCAACCCACCAGCAGCCATCGCCTCGTATCTTCTTCAACAACCGCCCGCCGCGCCCGCGCAATGTCGGCTGTCGACGCGGCGTGGCAGCGCCTCAAGGCCACCACCGCGCCCGCAGCCATGGCGGGAAGCAGGCTCTCCGCCTCCCGCAGCGCCGCTCCTCCCGCACTGCCGCGTGGTGATCCCGGCGGAAGCGCAATAGCCGCCGCTTTAGATGGAGCGGCAGGTTCCGCGGATCTTCCGGCGCAAGCGACGGCGGGAAATCCGGGCGAGACGGTGAATCTGCGAGACGCGCGCGTGGAGCTGATTCTGACGCAGCGGCTGCGGCAGCGCGGGGCTGCGCAGACAGCGAGCGGCGCCAGCGGCGGGAAGAAAGCCGTTCCTGTGAGTGACGCGCGCGAGGTTCAGTGCGGTGCTGCGATGTGTATTGCTTTGCTACCCCCACAGCAACATGCTGCCAGAATCAGTCAGATCAGGTGCATATGTGTCCCTCTCTCCGCCCCCTAACGCTTCTCACCTCCACGTCGTGCCTCCCACACCACACCCCCCCCCCTCTCCCCACCTTCTGCCTTCCCCCCCCCCCCCCATCCTTCAGTCGTGGGTGTGGGACCAGGGCTTGAAGCCCCTTACCGCTCCTCACCTCGTGTCTCCCACACCGTCACCCGCCCCTTCCCACCTTCTGCCTCCTCCCTCCCCCCCACCCTCCAGTCGTGGGTGTGGGACCTGGGTCTGAGGCCCCTCCCACGCTCTGCCGCCGGCGCCGATGGTGCAGGCAGCGACGTGCGGGAGGAGAGGAGCGGCGGAGAGGCGGCAGGGGGGGCGGAACGAGCATTGAGGAGTGCAGAGAGAGGGGGTCCGGGGGAGGGAGCGGGTGTGGGGGATGGTGGGGCGCGGGAGCGGGGGGATATGGAGGTGGACGGGGGCGGGGGGGGGAGGAGTGAGGAGGGGAACAAAGAGGGGGACGCGGCAAGGGAAAATGCCACTGCTGCAGCAGCAGGTGCAGAGCGGGCGGCGGCAGCAGCGGCGGCGTTGAGAGCAACACAGGCAGCAGCGGGTGGAGCGGTGGTGGACGACTCCAAAGTGCAGGTGCGCGCAGGGGGGCAGGGAGCTCAAGTGGCTTGGTCCTGGTGCTACTAGTGGCGATTTGCGAGCTCTTTCCGTTGAGCCTGTCCCTCACACCTCCCTCACACCTCGCTGGTTCCTCCCCATGAATTGTTTATTCAACTCTACTTGCTCTCCATCTTGTTGCTCCCCCTTTGCGCCCTGCGCCCGGGCCACGGGGCGTGCTACAGGTGCGGGAGGTGGTGGACTTTGCAGGCGAGGCGGTGGAGGTGGTGCGGGTGCTGGACGTGCGCTCTAAAGAGGCTGCTGCTGCCAAACGCAAGGCGGACATGCAGGTGAGTGAGAGGTGGACATGCAGGTGAGAGGCAAGAGCAAGTGTATGTTAGCAGCCTGCTGCTCGGCGCAAGGCAGATGAGCCCTCTCATTCCATCATAGTGGCCCTCCTTCACACATGCACTCAGGAGTGCTCTCCTTCTGCCGCTCCACACCCCATTTCCACGTGATCCCTCTTCCCTGCCCGGCCGCTCCCCTCCCTGCCCTCTCCCCCGTCCCCCGGCTGGCTGGCAGGCGTCCACATCAAAGGGGCTGGACGCCATTCTGGCGCAGATGGAGAAGAAGAAGAAGCTCAACATCCTTGACAAATCACGCAAGGTGAGCAAGCTGTGCAAGGTGCGTGCTGGGTCTCAGCGTTCTAAACATTATTAGAATCAAGGTGCATTCTGCATGCCAGACCACACCATTCCAAGGTTTCTCCAAGGGAAAGAGGGGTGGAGGGAAAGGGACAGGGTCGGACAGGAGGAAGAAGAATAGGCACTTGGGGGCGGTGGGGGTGAGTGCGAGGTGTTGAGCTGCTGAGGGATCTCTAACACTGATCACATGTGGTCACACTGACACGACACCGACTACCTGCCAGGATTGGAGTGAGGGAGTGAGTTCAAGGACGGGGCGGGCGTGGTGGAGGAGTTGGAGGAGCACTGCAGGAGCGGTAGCCTTCTCCCCTCTCACTCCTCTCACTCCTTTCCCAACTTCCTCTCGTCCCTCGTCGCCCCTTGCTGCCAGGACTGGAGCGAGTACAAGGAGGGCACGGGTGTGGTGGAGGAGCTGGCGGAGTATAGGAGGAGCGGCGCCACGTACACGGAGAAGAGGGCGTTTCTGGGGCAGGCAGACCTGCGCGAGTACGAGCGCGAGCGCGATGCCAAGCTGGCTGCACAGGCCCGGAGAGCACGGCCAGGGGGAGTGGAGTGAGTGGGTGGAGATGGGTGGAGTGTGGCGTTGGATGAGGTGAGGGCGAAGGCAGGAGTGATGCCTGGCTGATGGGCTGTGTGGCGATGGTGCCTCTGAGTGGCAACGTGGTACCACATAGAAGTGGGACCGTAGTTACCTGCTCTCGGATGTGCCCCACGTCCACGAGGTAGAGTAGAGTCCAAAGGTGTTTTGTTTCATGGCAAAAGCTTCAGAAGTTCAGATTGAGGCAATCTTATGGACATTAGAAGGGGATTTAAACAGGCTGACAAGCCTGAGGGTCCTCTAGATATAGAATCTATGCCCTGTGATACATTGTGCTACCGTAACTTGCAAGGGCCTTTTATTGGAGGCACTGAGGCAGTGCCTCTGTCAGTAGGGCTGCTCACCCTCACCTTATGGTATTTGGATTCCCCAGTACTAACTACCCCTCTACTGGAACACTATCCCTTCCTCCACTTGTGCTCTTCTCCTGCTGGGTCTCTCTTCCACCCTCACCTCCCCGCTTGCACCACCACACACACTGCACTACACCTGCTGCCTTCCGCCTCCCTGCATCACACCTTTCCGAAGAATCCCTCCCGTCGCTTGGCGCTGCGATACGCACAGCATCCAACAATATACACAACGAGCAGCAGCAGCGACACGCCCAGGCACACAAACGCCACCATGCGCCACTGGTCGCGCAGCGTCTTGAGGAAGGCCGCCTTGCACGTCTCGCACCCGTAGCACAGCTTCGTGGGCTCGCTGCCGTACACCAGGCAGTCGCCCGTGGCACTGCCGGTTGAAATCGTCGAGTTGACTGCGGAAGCGAGGGCGGCGGCGGCGGCTGCGGCGGCATCAGTGGTGTTGGCCGGGAGGGCTGCGCGCGAGGTGGCGGAGAGGGGTGCGGAGGGGCAGGACTGGGGGGGGTAGCAGCAACCGGCCTGGGAGGAGGGTGGGTGTGGGAGGTCGGGTGGAAGATCAATAGAAGAGAAACAAACGAGTGAGGCCTCGACTCGTGGTGTGGGTTCTAAGAAAAAGACTGACCCGTGACCACGCATGGACCGACTAAGACGGCAACGTTGAGCTGAATGTGCGCGGCTTGTGCTGGCACCTTAATCAGAACGGCTTATGCTACGGTACCTGAATGGAGGAGAGTGTGGACGACGCGGTCGTGTTGGTCTGGCTGAGCACGCTGCACGTGTTACCCGCCGCGAGGCACGCCTGGATGGGCGCCCACTTGGATTGCTCCGTGACTTGATTCTGCAGCCACGTGGAAAAGTCCGTCGTTTTCCATGACCCCACGCCCTTGTTCGACACCGCGTCCGCCACCGTTTGATTCGTCACGATGAACGCGAACACTGCCGCGTAACAACGGGTGGGGCAGGGTGAGGGAGGTTGAGGGAAGCTGTATGTGACGTGGCTCTCGTCTACAAATGAATGGGCGGCGTGCCTAACGGAGGTCGCGAAGTTGAATTGAAACGAGTAAAACGGGAAGTGGGCAAAAAGCTTGGTATTGGGGACGTACCTGTGAATCCAAGGAGCACCCATATAGCGATGAAGACTACAGCGAGGTAGATGAAGAGCAGCCATGCGATGTCGTTGACGGCGCCGATGAACCCGGCGAGAGCCACGGCGCAGAGCACGCTGCCGACGATGATCAGCGGGATGCGAAGGAACTGCACGCATTCCGTCGCGCCGGCTCTGCGACTCGACGGGGGAAAGGGAAGAATCGAAAGGGTAGACGAATAAACAGTCTATGATAGAAGGTTCTAGACTGGAAGAACTTCCGATATTTTGAATTCATAAGAACTCTGATATGTATGCGTCCAGATCCTTTTTAAGCATCCGACTATCCATGAAAACTTACCGGGTGGTCATCCACACCCCTGTGCCGATGAGGACTATCGACAACAAAACGACTAGCGCCGTCGTTATCGCCGTCAGCGTCTTCGCGAGAGCCATCGATCAGTAAGGACCAAAACTGTTGGGGTGGTTGGAAACTGGAAGCTATTACCGACTCAGAGAAATTGAAATGAAGTCCCGGGAACTGGAGCGTGCCAGGCGAGGAAAGTGGAGCTTGAGGATATCCGATGCAGCAAGGGATGTTGAGTGCACGAGATTGAACCTTTCCAGCTCGATAATCGTACGACGGAATTGAGAGTTTGGGTGTCGTATTTATAGATATCCGGGACACGACGGGTTCCGCGGCAAGAACGGAGCGAGGAAGGCCAACAAAAGGCAGCGAGGACACGGCAAGAACGAACTGATGGAGCAAGATGCTTTGAAGGTGATGATGAGGTGGGCGATGTTGTGGCAGCGAGTTGAAGTGCTTTCAAGGCCGCTGTCAATCCTTGATCTATGCGCGCTGCGAGATGCACCAAAAAGGCGCTCGCAATTATTTGAGGAGTGCGGGGTAACCGGGTTGAGGTTTCATTGTCGCCTGTGCCACGCGAAGAGTTCGCGAGGCGTGTCACGTGTGCGACAATGAATTCGTCGGCTGTCGTGTCGTGCAAGGAAACATACATCAATAATTGTGAAGCTAAAGTCCTTGCAGTGTGCACTGCACTGGGAATATGAGTCCACATGGCTCGCCGGTGGAATTGCCTCACCATAAGCCTTTGCCCACCATAAAAACTTAAGATAAAAACACTCTGAATTTGACATGAGTCATGTGTGCTTATTTCCAACCTCAACGTTCCCTCCCACTCGAGCACACACCTCTCAACCCACTTCTTAGACTCTCGCCTCACCCAGCCCAGCCCCACCCACTCCCTCGCTCCTTAAGGAGCAAAAAGAGGCATGGTCGTGTGGTTGATCACAGACGAATGCCCCTATTGTCTACTCCCCAAACTCAGAAGCTCGGTCGGACTATGTTAGTGCTGAACCGTGTTGGGCTGAGAAAAGCCCTTAGGATCGTTTTCAATACTAAATTATCAGAGTAGTGATGTATTAGCAGAAGCGTAATAGTGAACTGATTGAACCACCTTGCACTGGTATGCGAGAACAAGATACCGTCATACCCCGGATATACTGTCAAACTTATATCTGCTATGGTCTATTTAGGCTGTAGTGGGGTAGCTCTTAGTGGGTACAACACTTATGTGTTTCCTATATGTACCCATCTCATTTCTAGTTCATTCATTCTTTCGTCTATCATTCTCACATGGTATAGAGCTAGTTTCGAGATTTTTTAAAAAGGGCCCACCACTGAAATTTCTCCCCTGCCTACTTGCCGCGCGCTTCGCGCCTTCCCTTCGAGGCCCGTCACGGCCCCTGCGCCCGCCCTTAGAGCCTGCGCCCGCCCCGTAAGGCCCCTTAAGGCCTCGTTAGGCCCCGTAAGGCCCCTTTAGGCCCCGTTTAGGGCGCGGTTTAAGGCCCCGTAAGGCCCCGTTATGCCCCGTAAGGCCCCGTAAGGCCCCGTCAGGCCCCGTTCGGCCCCGTTTAAGGCCCCGTTAGGCCCCGACAGGCCCCGTTAGAGGCCCCGTACGGCCCCGTCAGGCCCCGTTAGAGGCCCCGTACGGCCTCGTCAGGCCCCATTTGGCCCCGTTTAAGGCCCCGTAAGGCCCGTCAGGCCCCGTTAGAGGCCCCGTCAGGCTCCTTCAGGCCCAGTTAGAGGCCCCGTCAGGCCCCGTTATAGGCCCCGCACGGCCCCGTTATCGGCCCCGTACGGCCCCGTTATAGGCCCCGTCAGGCCCTGTTATAGGCCCCGCACGGCCCCGTTATAGGCCCCGTACGGCCCCATTATAGGCCCCGTCAGGCCCCGTTATAGGTCCCGTTCGGCCCAGTCAGGCCCCGTTAGAGGCCCCTTCAGGCCCAGCCGGCCCTGCTGCGGCCCTGTCGCAGCTCTTCCCCGACACTGCCCCGGCCCTGCTCCTGAACTGCCCCGGCCCTGCTTCTGCACTGCCCCGGCCCTGGCCCGGCTCTGCCCAAGCCCTGCCCCGGCCCTGCCCCGGCTCTGCCCCGGCCCTGCCCCTGAACTACCCCGGCCCTGCTTCTGCACTGCCCCGGCCCTGCTCCTGAACTGCCCCGGCTCTGCCCCGGCCCTGCCCCGGCCCTGCCCCAGCCCTGCCCCTGAACTGCCCCGGCCCTGGCCCGGCTCTGCCCTGGCCCTGCCCCGGCCCTGCTCCTGAACTGCCCCGGGCCTGCCCGGCCCTGCTCCTGAACTGCCCCGGCCCTGCCCCGGCCCTGCTCCTGAACTGCCCCGGCCCTGCCCCGGCCCTGCTCCTGAACTGCCCCGGCCCTGCTCCTGAACTGCCCCGGCCCTGCCCCGGCCCTGCTCCTGAACTGCCTCGGCCCTACCCCGGCCCTGCCCCAGCCTCTCCCCTGGTAAGAGCGCCGCGCTGCCGAGCCACACCGCCCTGCCGAGCTGCGCCGCCCTACCTAGCCTGCTTAGCCGAGTTCCACTGCTGCTACTGCTAGCCTGCTGCTTCTCCTGTCATGGCTAGTCTCAATGTTCTTACCTTTGATGCTGAGGGTCGGGCTGTTGACTTTGAGGTCTGGCTAGATGATCTGCAGCTTTTCCTACAGTGCGATAGCAAGGATGGTCTCTCACTGTTCGATCTCACTTCTGGCGCCTCTACTGCCCCTACTGCTGATGCTGACAGTACTGTTCGCTCGCAGTGGCTCACGCGCGATGCTGCTGCTCGTCTTGCTGTGCGCAATCACCTGCCGTCTACTGAGCGCGCGCACTTTAGTCAGTACAAGAGTGCTAGGGCTCTGTACGACGCTGTAGTTGCACGCTACTCCTCCCCTGCCACTGCTGCCCTCAGCCGCCTCATGCTACCGTACCTCTTTCCTGACCTTGCCGCCTTTGCCACAGTTGCTGACCTAGTTGCTCACCTCCGCACTAGTGACGCTCGCTACCGCGCTGCCCTTCCCACTGCGTTTCTTCCCACGAACTCCCCCCCCATGTACATCACCCTTTACTACCTAGTCACCCGCCTCCTTGACTCTCTCTCCTCAGCCAGGGATCACTTTCTCTCCCTTTGCCCTACCGAGCTGACTGTCGACTTGCTAGAGGAGCGCCTAGCTGCAGCTGAGAAGAGTATCTTAGCTGTTGGGGCTTCTCGCGGCGACCGTCGCACCCCCTTCTTTGAGGGGTGTTCCCCTGTCCCCCTTCTCCCCTCTGTTGCCTCTGCTGCTGCTGTCGACCTCGTTGGCACTGAGGAGGTCGGCGCTGCGTCTGCCCCTAGTGGGCGACGCCGCACTGGCAAGGGCAAGGGAAGCAAGGGTGGTGGAGGGGGCGGTGGAGGAAGCGGTGGAGGAGGTGGAGGTAGTGGTGGGGGTGGTCCCGGGGGTGGGGGCGTCGGTGGCAGCGGTGGAGGCCGTGGAGGCGGTGGCGGAGGCGGTGGAGGCGGCGGCAGCGGTGCTGGAGGTAGCGGAGGGGGTGGTGCTGGTCGCGGTGCAGCCACGCAGCGTGGAGGCCTTGGTGGTGGCCAGCGTCAGCAGCAGCTGCGCACCCGTGAGACCCCGTCTGTTCAGCAGCTTCGTGAGTGGTACGCTGGGCGTGGGAGGTCTGGGGGTGCAGGTCCCTGTGCGTACGTTCTTCGCACAGGCACTCGTAGCGGGGAGGTGTGTGGTCTCCCACACACCACGCAGCGCTGCTTCGGCCGCCTGACTGACGCTTGGCGTACCCAGTTTCCTGACGCTGTTGAGCTTCCTCGTTGGCATGATCTGCTTCTGCAAAATGTGCCTATCTTTGATCTAGATTTTGATGCTATCCTTGCTGCCATGTATGCTCTTGCTGATATTACTGAGGGTGACTGTTACCTGCGTGTCCCGCCCGACCCGGGCACTGTGGCTGCTGCTCTAGGTGCTAGTGCGGCTGCTGCTCTAGGTGCTAGTGCGTCTGCTGCTCCAGGTGCTGGTACGTCTCCTCCCTCTGGTACTGCACCTACTGAGTCCTTTCACACCTTCACACTTGACTCTGGTGCTTCGCGCTCTTTCTTTAGAGACAGCACCACGCTCACGCCGCTCCGTCGGCCTGTTGCGGTCTCCCTTGCTGACCCCTCCGGGGGACCAGTCCTTGCACACTCCTCCACGGTTCTACCGTGTCCTGCGGCCCCGTCGGGCTTGCTGTCGGGACTCCACCTCCCCTCGTTCTCTACGAACTTGGTGAGTGGAGCTGACCTCCAGGACGCGTGTGTTGACCAGTTCACCCCTGGAGGTCAGCGTGTGACCCACTGCACTTGCTCTCGGACGGGCCGCCACCTGGCCACGTTCACCCGTCGGCCAGGGTCGAGTCTGTACACACTGACTACTGCGCCTCCTCCGGTCCCTGCGTCTGGTCAGGTAGCTGCGTCCAGTCAGGTGTTTGCTGTTGCGTCCAGGTCTAGCCTTGCGTCTGCCCCCTGATCGTGTCGTCCTCTGGCGCACGAGACTCTCCTCTGGCACCACCGCCTTGGTCACCCCTCCCTGCCTCGTCTTCGAGGTATGGCCTCCCGTGCTCTTGTCTCTGGACTCCCCAGGTCCCTCCCTCCCCTTCCTCCGGGGCCTGCCCCCACCTGTGTTCCTTGTGTCGAGGGCCGGCAGCGCGCCGCTCCTCACTCCTCCTCGTTTCCTCCGACTGAGGCCCCTCTGCAGACTCTTCACATGGACGTGTGGGGCCCAGCCCGCGTTCGTGGACAGGGTCACGAGCGTTACTTCCTGCTGGTCGTTGACGACTACTCGCGTTACACCACAGTCTTCCCCTTGCGCAGCAAGGGTGAGGTCACTGAGGTGTTGATCGACTGGATCCGCGGTGCTCGTCGCCAGCTTAGTGAGAGTTTCGGCTCAGACCTTCCTGTTCTGCGTCTGCACTCAGACAGAGGCGGGGAGTTTTCCTCTGACCTCCTGAGAGCCTTCTGTCGTTTGGAGGGCATCCGCGAGACGTTCACGCTTCCGGCCTCCCCGCAGCAAAATGGGATTGCTGAGCGCCGCATTGGCATGGTCATGGATGTCGCTCGTACGTCCATGATCCATGCGGCTGCTCCCCACTTTCTGTGGCCGTTCGCGGTTCAGTACGCTGCGCATCAGATCAACCTTCAGCCTCGTGTCTCCTTGCCGGAGACCACACCTAATCTACGGTGGACAGGGAAGGTTGGCGATGCGTCCGCGTTCCGTGTCTGGGGATCTCGAGCTTTTGTCCGCGATACTACAGCGGACAAGCTGTCCTCCCGTGCCGTTCCCTGTGTCTTCCTTGGCTTCCCTCCTGACGCACCCGGGTGGCAGTTCTACCACCCCACCTCGCGTCGTGTTCTGTCCTCTCAGGACGTCACGTTTGACGGGTCGGTGTCGTACTACCGTCTCTTTCCCTACCGCACTGCCTCTCCCCCTCCCCCGCCGCTCTTCCTTGCCCCAGGTACTCCTCCGGTAGACCCCCTCCCCCCCCAGGGTCCTGCCCCCTCAGGTGTGTCCCAGGTAGACCCTGCCGAGCCGGTCGAGGTAGCTGTCGACTCAGGTGCTGCTAGGGGTACTGACCCTGCGGGTGCGAGGACTGGGGGTGCTGCGACTGGGGGTGCTGAGTCTGGGGGTGCTGAGTCTGGGGGTGCTGAGACTGGGCGTGCTGAACCTGGGGGTGTGGCGCCTGAGGGTACTGTGTCTGGAGGTGCTGAGCCTGCGCGTGTTGAGTCTGGAGGTGCTCTAGGTGTCCCGTCGCGGCGGGAGCCCCTCTCTCCACATCGGCTTCGTGAGTGGTACTCTCGGCGCTGTCGGGTTGCTGCTGGAGGTGCTGCTGGTGCAGGAGCTGCTGCTGGTGCTGGAGCTGCTGGAGGTGCTGCTGGTGCTGGAGGTGCTGCTGGTGCTGGAGGTGCTACTGGAGCTACTGGAGGTGCTGGCGCTACTGGAGGTGGTGCTGGTGCTGGAGCTGCTGGAGGTGCTGTTGGTGCTGGAGCTGCTGGAGGTGCTACTGGGACTGGAGACCCTGAGGCTGAGGGTACCGGTTCTGTCTCTGCTGTTTCTGGAGGCGCTGTGCGGCCGCGGCCGTACTACGTTCCGCTTCTTCAGCAAGTTCTTGGCTCCCCGCCTTCTCCTGGTCCTCCTCCTCCTTCCCTGAGTCCACCGCCTGTCCCGTCTCAGTCGCAGTTACAGCCGGCCTCTCCGCTGCCTGGTCCTTCTCCTTACTCTGGTCCGACTAGAGGTCTTACGGAGCGTCGTGAGCCTGAGTCGCGTCCTGTGTCGCCTGCGTCTCGTTCTACGTCGCCTGTCCGCACTGTTCGCGCTGGTCGTGTTTCGCGTCCGCGTCTTCCTCCTGTCCCTGGCACTCACTCTATGACTCTGCGTCCTTCCACTGCTCCACAGCGTGTCCCTCTGCCCTCTCCTCCTGCGTCCTCTCTTCCTGACGGTCCGGACCCGGAGTCTGACTCCCTTTGTGCTGCTAGTCCTACTGTCACGCGCTTTCTGGCCACTGCTGTCACTGACCCCCTGTTTGAGTTCTCTGCTGCGTCTGCTCTTGTTGCTGAGCTTGTTGACTTTGCTGCAGCCTGTCGCCTAGACTACGCCGCTAGTCTTGTTGCTGAGTCTGCGTCTGTGTCTGTCTGTCCTCCGTCCGTCGGGGGTGAGTGTGCTCTTGGCACGGACGTCCTTGAGGACAGGCAGGAGGACCTTGAGTGTTTTGCTGCTGCTTCACCTCATCTCGTGTCCATGCTGCTTGCCCCTGAGGGAGACCCGGATGCACTAGACATCCCGACCCCGCGCTCTTACGCAGAGGCGATAGAGGGTCCCTACTCCTCTCAGTGGCAGGCAGCCATGGACGCAGAGATGGCTTCCTGGAAGTCCACAGGCACCTACGTAGACGAGGTTCCCCCACCTGGGGCGAACATCGTCAGTGGCATGTGGATCTTCAGGGTGAAGCGGCCGCCGGGTTCTCCGCCTGCCTTCAAGGCGCGTTACGTTGCACGTGGCTTCAGTCAGCGACAGGGAGTTGACTTCTTTCAGACCTTCTCCCCTACCCCGAAGATGACCACTCTTCGGGTACTGCTGCACGTTGCTGCTCCGCGTGACTACGAGCTCCACTCGCTTGACTTCAGCACAGCCTTCCTACAGGGCAGCCTGCACGAGGAGATCTGGCTGCGCCGCCCACCTGGCTTCACTGGGTCGTTTCCTGCTGGTACCCAGTGGAGCCTCCGGCGGCCAGTCTACGGTCTCCGCCAGGCGCCCCGTGAGTGGCACGACACGCTCAGGACGACTCTTGCTGCTCTTGGTTTTGCTCCTTCCACTGCTGACCCTTCTCTGTTTCTACGCACTGACGCTACTCTGCCGCCGTTCTACGTTCTTGTGTACGTAGACGACCTTGTCTTTGCTACTGCTGACACGGAGGCACTCGCCCACGTGAAGTCCGAGCTGCAGAAGAGACACACGTGCACAGACCTGGGTGAGCTCACAAGCTATCTTGGCTTGCGGATCACCCGGGACAGAGCACAGCGCACCATTACCGTGACTCAGTCACACATGGTGCAGCAGGTCCTTCAGCGCTTCGGCTTCACCTACTCCTCGCCACAGTCCACTCCTCTGCCTACCGGTCACTCGCTCTCAGCTCCACCTTCGGACGAGTCCGTAGAGCCGAGTGGCCCGTATCCAGAGCTTGTGGGCTGCGTCATGTACCTGATGACTTGCACACGACCTGACCTCGCATACCCTCTCAGCCTTCTGGCTCGCTACGTGGCTCCCGGCAGGCACCGAAAGGTGCACTGGGATGCTGCGAAGAGGGTGTTGCGATACTTGTGCAGTACATCAGGCATGGGGCTCGTGCTTGGAGGACGGGCTCGAGTTGTCCTCACTGGTCACGCTGACGCCTCCTGGGTTGACGACTTGGCTACGCAGCGGTCGTCACAGGGTTACACCTTCAGCCTTGGCTCCGGTTCTGTCTCCTGGCGGTCTACCCGCTCTTCTTCTGTTCTCAGCTCCAGTTGTGAGGCTGAGATCTACGCTGGGGCCATGGCTGCACAGGAGCTTCGCTGGCTCACCTACCTGCTGACCGACTTGGGAGAGGCGCCTCGTTCTCCTCCAGTTCTGTACGTCGACAACAAGGCCATGCTGGCCTTGTGTCAGGAGCACAGACTGGAGCACAGAACGAAGCACATTGCTCTGCGCTACTTCCTTGCTCGAGAGTTGCAGCAGCGTGGCCAGCTTCGTCTTGCTTACGTGGCCTCTCAGGCCAACACTGCTGATGTCTTCACCAAGGCACTTCAGCCTTGTGATCATCAGCGTTTCTGTACTGTGTTAGGCCTTGTACCTACTGTGCCTCACTTGTTGACTTCTTGACTCTGCTTGTACTGTACTCTATATACTTATACCTGCATGCTTACACTTGCTAGGTTGTGTTCACTGTAATGTTTACTTTCCTTTATATAACTCTGCATGTGAACTGGCCTTATGGCCCTTTGCTTGTGCTCAGACTGTGTGGTGACTTTGTGATCCACCCTGAGCTTGCTTTGCTTTTCTTGACTGGTCTTGTGACCTCTTGTTCTCCCCCACTTTGCCTATGGGGGTGTGTCAAACTTATATCTGCTATGGTCTATTTAGGCTGTAGTGGGGTAGCTCTTAGTGGGTACAACACTTATGTGTTTCCTATATGTACCCATCTCATTTCTAGTTCATTCATTCTTTCGTCTATCATTCTCACATATACCCTCATGGGGGGCAATAATAAAACAGGTTTTTTCAGGAGGGTGGGCTTATAATCGAGTAAATTTATAAGCGCCGGCGTTATAAAATGACATATATATTTTTCTATTTTTTAACACCAAACTGTAGATCTCGTGCTTGCCTTTCCAATCGAGTCGAAGTTACATGGGGTCGTCTGTGAAATTCTCGCGCGCGCTGGGAGATACACCCAATCTGACTCACATCCAGCTCCTGATAGCTCCTGACAGCTCCTGCTGACTGGACCCGCATCCAGTGCAGGGTACGAATGTGAAGGGAACCGAATCTGCAACACATCCGCCTGCTAAAGTAAAAATCGTTACAGCATTTTGAACACATTTCAAAATTTATCAGTTTACGTGCGCTTATAATAAAACAAGTTTTTTCAGGGGGTGCGCTTATAATCGAGCAGCGGATATAAGCGCCATGCGCCAATTAAAAGCGCCAGGCGCTTATCCGAGGGTGGCGCTTATATCCGGGGTATGACAGTAAGTTGATAATAACAAAGAGATACAAAGCTTTATATGATTACAAAGGAATGTGAAAGGTTTCACTAACTGTAACTGCTGTTGCGGTTCGATACAGCGACGACTTGGGTAACTGCTCAATAGTGAGTCAATTATGTGTCCTTGCTGTCGCGCTGCTTTTCGGCGAGTCAAGGTCGCTGACCTTTGACATTCACTAAACATCTTGTTGTTGTCTTTCTGTCAACCGCTTTGGTTGACTCGCTGTTGCTTCGCTTCAGTTCGCTTCGCTTTTGTTGTAGTGTTCGACACATCACAAGCGCGAACTATATGTTTCCAACACTCCCCTTTGCTTCTGGAGTGTCGTTGCTTTCGTTGCTGATGGTGTGGCTTTGTCCAGTCAGCAGCATGCAGTACTCGAACTTCTGCTTTCCGAGTTTCTTGGTCAAGTAATCTGCTGCCATCTTGGACGTGGGGTTGTAGGATAGCTCGAGTCTCCCTTTCTCGATCTCGTCCTTCACGAAGAAATAGCGCAGGGCAATGTGCTTCGTTCGGTTCGCGAACCCGCCCTTGTTCGCTATGCGAATTGCAGATTGGTTGTCGCAGAAGAGGGAGAAGCTGGGTAACTGGGCCAGCTTTGCTTCTTCCAGTAGTTCGCGAAGGTACAGTCCTTCCTTGGTGGCTGAGCAGAGTGCTATGAATTCAGCTTCAGCAGAGGAGAGAGCAATTAGTTCTTGCTTGCTTGACTGCCACGAGATAAGACCGATGGGCTCGAGCCAATAGATGTAGCCGGTGCGCGATCGCCTGTTATCAGAATCGCCTGCGTGGTCAGCATCTACGTAGCCGATTAGCTTTGGAGTAGTGGTTCCAGTCTTATGGTAGGTTAGGCCGATCGTTGGCGTGCTGACGAGGTAGTGTAAGGCGCGGTCGAGTTCGGCCATGTGCTCTGCTTCGGGCCGCTTGAGGTGGGTAGCAAGCTGACTCGCCGAGTATGACAGATCCGGTCGGCAGGTGACGGTTGCGAAGAGCAGACAGCCCAGTTTTTGTTGGTAGTCGCGTAGGCCGGCAGGTCCAAGCAGGTTGGATTTTTCCTGGTGATTTCTAGCGGTGTAGCGGTAGGGCGTGGAAATGGAGGCTGGCGTCAGTCCGAAGCGTTTTGCGATGGTGTAGGCGTATTTTGCGGCGCTGAGGTAGATCGCGTTCTCTCCGTCTAGAATGTTGAGTCCAAGGTACTGGGTCACGGTAGAGGAAACCATGAGTGAGAGATCCTGTTGCAGCTCCCCTTCAAACCAGTTGGTGATGCCGTCGGTGGAGCCTATGTAGAGTAGGTCGTCTACATACACGATGAGCAGAATGTACTCGGCTTCCTTTGTGAGTCTGTACATGCCCTGGTCGTGTGGTAGTTGCTGAAAGCCGATGCGGATTAATAGGGCGTGTAGTGTCAGAGTTATTTGACATAGTTACTGTAGGCTATAGTGGGGTAGCACATATGGGGTACAGTTTCCTAGGGTTTGCCTTTTGTACCCAACTTTCACTTAGTCATTTCATTCCTGTTTTCTTGATTCACATGGTATAGAGCGGGTTCCTACATGGGACCGTTCCTTCCTAAGGGCCCACCATAAGAATTTTTTTTT
This sequence comes from Closterium sp. Naga37s-1, assembly GCA_947471745.1. Classification (NCBI taxonomy): domain Eukaryota; kingdom Viridiplantae; phylum Streptophyta; class Zygnematophyceae; order Desmidiales; family Closteriaceae; genus Closterium; species Closterium sp. Naga37s-1. The sequence continues at coordinate 712,104 of CANJKZ010000065.1, forward strand.
TAGCTGCCCGCGCACATTGCGCCCTGCCCTAAATTTTTTTTTTTAGCGGCCCCTACGCTGCCCCTACGCGGCCCCTACGCCGCCTCCCACGCGCCCCCTATGCGGCCCCTGGCGGCGCCCTGACGAGGCCCCTGCCGGCGCCCTATCGCGGCCCCTGACGCGCCCCCTGGTGGCGCCCTGACGCGGCCCCTGGCGGCGCCTGACGCGGCCCTGACGCGGCCTGACGCGGCCCCTGGCGGCGCCCTGACGCGGCCCCTGCCGCGGCCCTGACGCGGCCCTGCCGCGGCCCCTGACGCGGCCCTGACGCGGCCTGCCGCGGCCCCTGCCGCGGCCCTGAAGCGGCCCCTGACGCGGCCCTGACGCGGCTCTGCCGCGGCCCTGACGCGGCCCTGACGCGGCCCTGCCGCGGCCCCTGGCGGCGCCCTGACGCGGCCCCTGACGCGGCGCCCTGACGCGGCCCCTGCCGCGGCCCTGACGCGGCCCTGCCGCGGCCCCTGACGCGGCCCTGACGCGGCCTGCTGCGGCCCCTGCCGCGGCCCTGAAGCGGCCCCTGACGCGGCCCTGACGCGGCTCTGCCGCGGCCCTGACGCGGCCCTGACGCGGCCCCTGACGCGGCCCCTGCCGCGGCCCCTTACGCGGCCCTGACGCGGCCCTGCCGCGGCCCCTGGCGGCGCCCTGACGCGGCCCCTGACGCGGCGCCCTGACGCGGCCCTGCCGCGGCCCCTGACGCGGCCCCTGCCGCGGCCCCTGACGCGGCCCCGCCACCTACCTTTCCGGCCCCGCCGCCTCCTCTCAGCGGCCCCGCCGCCTCCTCTCAGCGGCCCCGCCGCCTCCTCCCAGCGGCCCCTGACGCGGCCCTCTCAGCGGCCCCGCTAAGCCGCCCAGCAGCTGAGCCACCGAGCCGCCCAGCAGCCGAGCCGCCGAGCCGCCCAGCAGCCGAGCCGCCCAGCAGCAGAGCCGCCGAGCCGCCCAGCAGCCGAGCCGCTGAGCCGCCCAGCAGCCGAGCCGCCGAGCCGCCCAGCAGCCAAGCCGCCCAGCAGCCGAGTCGCCGAGCCGCCCTGCAGCCGAGCCGCCCGAGCCGCCCTGTCCGGTAAGAGCAGCGCCTCTCTCACAGCACTGCCCTCACCCCACTGTTTGCGCTGCTAGTCTACTGCTGTCATGGCTACCCCTAGTGTCCTCGCTTTTGACGCTGAGGGTCGGGCCATTGACTTTGACGTCTGGATAGATGACCTGCAGCTTTTCTTACAGTGCGATAGGGCAGACGGCCTCTCCCTCTTTGACCTCACTTCTGGTGCCTCTCCTGCCCCCGCCACTGATGCTGACGCAACTGTTCGCTCCCAGTGGGCCACGCGCGATGCTGCTGCACGTCTTGCTGTGCGTCGCCACCTGCCTACCTCTGAGCGTGCGCACTTTAGCCAGTACAAGAGTGCTCAGACCTTGTACGACGCTGTAGTTGCACGCTACTCCTCCCCTGCCACTGCTGCACTGAGTCGCCTCATGCTACCGTACCTCTTCCCTGACCTTGCTGCCTTTCCCACAGTCGCTGACCTCATTACGCACCTACGCACTAGTGACACTCGCTACCGCGCTGCGCTTCCTGCTGAGTTCTGCGCCAAGAACCCCCCCCCCATGTACATCACCCTCTACTACATAGTCACCCGGCTCCCTGACTCCCTTCGCGTAGTCAGGGACCACTTCCTCTCTGTTTGCCCCACCACTCTCACCGTTGACCTCCTCGAGAAGTCCCTCCTAGCAGCAGAGAAGAGCATAGTAGCTGTAGGAGCCTCTCGTGGTGACCCTCGCACCCCCATCTTTGAGGGGTGTTCCCCCTCCCCCCTTTTGCCCTCTGTTGCCTCGGCTGCTGCGGCCGACCTCGTTGGGCTTGAGTCGGTCGGTGCGGCGTCTACCCCTAGCGGGAGACGCCGCCCTGGCAAGGGCAAGGGGGGCAGGGGCGCTGGAGGAGCTAGCGGGGGCGGTGGAGGCGGCAGTGGAGGCGGTGGAGGAGGTGGGGGTGGCGGTGGGGGTGGTGGCGGGGGTGGAGGTGTCGGTGGCGGCAGTGGAGGCGGAGGCGGCAGCGGCAGTGGCGGAGGGAGCGGAGGTGGCGGCGGTGGAGGAGGAGGCGGCGGAGGAGGTGGAGCTGGTCGGGGTGGCGCTGCGCAGAGGGTCGGCTCCGGTGGTGGTCAGCGCCAGCAGCAGCAGCAGCAGCAGCAGCGCACTCGTGACATCCCCTCCCCTCAGCAGCTCCGTGAGTGGTACACTGCACGCCAGAGTGGTGGGGGTACTGGTCCGTGCGCCTACGTCCTCCGCACCGGCGACCGCGCGGGTGAGCAGTGCGGGGGTGCGCACTCCACCCAGCGCTGCTTTGGTCGCCTGACGGACGCTTGGCGTCACCAGTTCCCTGAGGCCACTGAGATCCCCCGCTGGGGTGAGCTGTCTAGGGCGGGTGTGGCTGTCTTTGACCTTGACTTTGATGCTATTCTTGCTGCCATGTATACTGTGACTATTAGTGATGAGGGTGACTGTTACCGGTGTTTTCCGCCCGACCCGGGCATTGAGACTGCTGCTCTAGGTACTGGTGAGGCTGCTGCTCTAGGTGCTAGCGAGGCTGCTGCTCTAGGTGCGTCTGCTCCCTCAGGTGCTGGTGAGTCTGCTCTCTCAGGTTCTGCGTCGGCTTCGGCCTCCCACACCTTCACCCTTGACTCGGGGGCTTCTCGCTCCTTCTTTCGAGACCGCACCACACTCACGCCGCTTAGCCGGCCAGTTGCAGTCTCTCTGGCAGACCCCTCTGGGGGTCCTGTCCTTGCTCACTTCTCCACTGTCCTCCCGTGTCCGGCGGCCCCCTCTGGCACCCTGTCTGGTCTTTACCTTCCCTCGTTCTCTACGAACTTGGTGAGTGGTGCTGACCTACAGGATGCGGGGGTTCACCAGTTCACTCCTAAGAGTCAGCGGGTGACCCACTGCACGGACGCTCGGACAGGCCGACACCTGGCCACGTTTACCCGTCGGCCGGGGTCGAGCCTGTACACCCTGACCACTGCGTCTCCTCCAGTCACTACGTCTGGTCAGGTAGCTGCGTCGGGTCAGGTGTTTGCTGCAGCGTCCAGGTCTGGTCCTGAGTCTGCCCCCTGTTCGTGTCGCCTCCTGTCTCACGAGACTCTCCTCTGGCACCACCGCCTTGGTCACCCCTCCCTGCTTCGTCTCCGAAGCATGGCCTCCCGTGTCCTTGTCTCTGGTCTTCCCCGGTCCCTCCCTCCCCTTCCTCCGGGGCCTGGCCCTACCTGCGTCCCCTGTGTCGAGGGGCGGCAGCGGGCTGCCCCTCACTCCTCCCAGTTTCCTCCGACAGAGGCCCCGCTGCAGACGCTTCACATGGACGTGTGGGGCCCGGCCCGCGTCCGTGGACAGGGTCACGAGCGCTACTTCCTGCTGGTGGTTGACGACTACTCGCGTTACACCACAGTCTTCCCCTTGCGCAGCAAGGGTGATGTCACTGAGGTGTTGATCGACTGGATCCGCGCAGCTCGTCTCCAGCTCAGGCAGAGCTTCGGCTCGGACTTTCCTGTTCAGCGTCTGCACTCTGACAGAGGTGGAGAGTTCTCCTCTGGCCTTCTGCGAGCCTACTGTCGTGCACGAGGCATCCGCCAGACCTTCACGCTTCCGGACTCTCCACAGCAAAATGGGATTGCTGAGCGCCGCATTGGCATGATCATGGATGTCGCCCGTACGTCCATGATGCATGCGGCTGCCCCCCATTTTCTGTGGCCGTTTGCGGTTCGGTACGCGGCGCATCAGATCAACCTTCACCCCAGGGTCTCCATGCCGGAGACCTCCCCAGCTTTGCTGTGGACGGGGAAGGTTGGCGATGCGTCTGCGTTCCGTGTCTGGGGATCTCGGGCGTTTGTCCGCGACTTGTCTGCGGACAAGCTGTCCCCTCGTGCTGCTCCTTGCGTCTTCCTTGGCTTCCCCCCTGACGCGCCAGGGTGGCAGTTCTACCACCCCACCTCTCGACGTGTTCTGTCCTCCCAGGACGTCACGTTTGACGAGTCGGTCCCCTACTACCGCCTCTTCCCCTACCGCACTCCGTCCCTCCCCCCGCCACCGCTCTTCCTTGTCCCAGGTCCCCCCCCGGTAGACCCCCTCCCCCCTCAGGGTCCTGCCCCTTCAGGTGTGTCCCAGGTAGACGCAGTCGAGCCTGTCGAGGTTACTGGTGACTCTGGTGCTGCTGAGGGTGCTGAGCCTGGGGGTGCTGACTCTGGGGGGTGCTGAGCGTGTGGGTGCTACGCCTGGGGGTGCTGAGCCTGAGGGTGCTACTACTGGGGGTGCTGAGCCTGAGGGTGCTGAGCCTGGGGGTGCTACTACTGGGGGTGCTGAGCCTGGGGGTGCTGAGCCTGGGAGTGCTACGCCTGGGGGTGCTACGCCTGGAGGTGCTGAGCCTGGGGGTGCGGAGCCTGAGGGAGCTGGGCCTGCTCGTGTGGCGTCTGGCGGTGCTGAGCCTGGAGGTTCTCCGGGTGCTTCGTCTCGACGGGAGGCACTCTCTCCACAGGAGCTGCGCGAGTGGTTTGCCCGGCGCTGGAGGCGTGCTGCTGGAGCTGGAGGTTCTTCGGCTGCTGAGGGTGCTGGTGCCGCGGGTCCCGGAGGTGCTCGTACTGGGAGTACTGGAGCTGCTGGGCCTGCGGGTACGACTGGAGCTGGAGCTGCTGAGGGTGTTGGCGCTGAGGCTACTGCTGTCGGTCCTGGAGGCGGTCCTGCTGGGGGTGCTGGAGCTGGAGGTACTGCTGGCGCTGGTGCTGCCGCTGGGGGTACTGGTGCTGTCCCTGCTGTGTCTGGAGTCGCCACACGGCCTCGGCCGTACTTCGTTCCGCTCCTTCAGCAGGTTCTTGGTCTCCCGCCTTCTACTGGTCCTCCTCCTCCCTTAGAGTGTCCACAGCCTGTCCCGTCACAGTTACAGTTACAGCCTGCCTCCCCACTGCCCGCTCCTTCTCCCTACACTGGTCCTACTGGAGGTCTTGCTGAGCGTCGTGAGCCTGCGTCTCGCCCTGCATCGCCTGTCCGTGCCTCTCGCACTAGTGGTCGTGGTTCGCGTCAGCGTCCTCCTCCTGTCCCTGGCACGCACCGGATGTCTCTGCGTCCGTCCACTGCTCCTCTGCGTGCCCCTTTGCCTTCTCCTCCTGAGTCCTCTCTTCCTGCTCTTCCTGACCCGGAGTCGGACTCTCTTCGTGCTGCCAGTCCTACTGTCACGCGTCTCCTTGCTACTGTTGTCACTGACCCTTCCTTTGAGTCCACTGCTGCGTCTGCCCTAGTTACTGAGCTCGTCGACTTTGCTGCTCGCTGTCGTCTAGACTACGCTGCTAGTCTTGTTGCTGAGTCTGAGTCTGTCTGTCCTCCGTCCGTCGGGGGTGAGTGTGCCCTTGGCACGGACGTCCTTGAGGACAGGCAGGAGGAGTTCCAGTGTTTGGCTGCTGCTTCACCTCATCTCGTGTCCGTACTGCTTACCCCTGAGGGAGACCCGGATGCACTTGACATCCCGACTCCGCGCTCTTACGCGGAGGCGATAGAGGGTCCCTACTCCTCTCAGTGGCAGGCAGCTATGGACGCAGAGATGGCTTCCTGGAAGTCCACAGGCACCTACGTTGACGAGGTTCCCCCGCTTGGGGCGAACATCGTCAGTGGCATGTGGATTTTCAGGGTGAAGCGGCCGCCGGGTTCTCCGCCTGTCTTCAAGGCGCGTTACGTGGCTCGTGGCTTCAGTCAGCGGCAGGGAGTTGACTACTTTCAGACCTTCTCTCCCACCCCGAAGATGACCACTCTTTGGGTACTGCTGCACATAGCTGCTCACCGCGACTACGAGCTGCACTCTCTTGACTTCAGCACTGCTTTCTTGCAGGGCAGCCTGCACGAGGAGATCTGGCTGCGTCGCCCACCTGGCTTCACTGGGTCTTTTCCTCCTGGCACCCAGTGGAGCCTCCGGCGGCCAGTCTACGGTCTCCGCCAGGCACCGCGTGAGTGGCACGACACACTGAGGACTACACTTGCGGCTCTTGGGTTTGCTCCCTCTACTGCCGACCCGTCGCTGTTTCTGCGCACCGACACTTCTTTGCAGCCGTTCTACATCCTCGTGTACGTCGACGACTTGGTCTTTGCCACAGCTGACACTGCTGGACTCGCCCACGTGAAGTCCGAGCTGCAGAAGAGACACACGTGCACAGACCTGGGTGAACTGCGCAGCTACCTTGGCTTGCAGATCACCCGGGACAGAGCACGCCGCACCATTACCCTGACTCAGTCACACATGGTGCAGCAGGTCCTTCAGCGCTTCGGCTTCACGTACTCCTCGCCTCAGGCCACTCCTCTGCCTACTCGCCACTCGCTCTCAGCTCTGCCTTCGGATGAGTCCGTAGAGTCGAGTGGCCCGTACCCAGAGCTTGTTGGCTGCCTCATGTACCTGATGACCTGCACACGACCTGACCTTGCATACTCTCTTAGCATTCTTGCACGCTATGTTGCTCCTGGGAGACACAGACCGGAGCACATGGCTGCAGCGAAGAGGGTGTTGCGCTACTTGTGTAGTACATCGGGCATGGGGCTTGTGCTTGGAGGGCAGAGTCCAGTGGTCCTCACTGGACACGCAGACGCTTCTTGGGCTGACGACCAGGCTACGCAGCGGTCGTCACAGGGTTACACCTTCAGCCTTGGTTCCGGCTCTGTTTCGTGGCGGGCTACTCGCTCGTCTTCTGTTCTCGGCTCCAGTTGCGAGGCTGAGATCTACGCCGGGGCCATGGCTGCACAGGAGCTTCGCTGGCTCACCTACCTGCTGACTGACCTCGGAGAGCCGCCTCGTTCTCCTCCAGTGCTCTACGTAGACAACAAGGCCATGCTGGCCTTGTGTCGAGAGCAGAGACTGGAGCACAGAACGAAGCACATTGCTCTTCGCTACTTCCTTGCTCGTGAGCTACAGCAGCGTGGTCAGCTGCGACTTGCGTACGTGGCCTCTGAGGCCAACACTGCTGATATCTTCACCAAGGCACTTGCGCCTTGTGATCATCAGCGCTTCTGTACTCAGCTGGGTCTTGTGCCTACCTTGCCTCACTTGCACACCTCTTGACCTTGTTTGTACTGTTGCATATATATATACTCCTGCTCTTGCTTGTTTAGCCTTATATATATATGTAATCCTGCATGTGAACTGGCCTTGTGGCCTTGAACTTGTGCTCGGAATGTGTGGTGACTTTGTGATCCACCCTGAGCTTGCTTTGCTTTGCTTGACTGGTCTTGTGACCCCTTGTTCTCCCCCACTTTGCCTATGGGGGTGTGTCAGAGTTATTTGACATAGTTACTGTAGGCTATAGTGGGGTAGCACATATGGGGTACAGTTTCCTAGGGTTTGCCTTTTGTACCCAACTTTCACTTAGTCATTTCATTCCTGTTTTCTTGATTCACATGTAGATACTGCTGCCACAGACACGGAGCTTGCTTGATGCCGTACAGGGATTTCACCAGCTGATAGACTTGATTAGGGTATGTGTCGGATCCGTGTGGTTGCTTGACGGAGATTTCGGCGTCGACGGGAGCGTAGAGAAATGCGTTAGCCACGTCGATTTGGCGAAGCTTCTTCCGCTTCATGGCGGCTATCGCGAGGAGGATTCGCAAAGAGGAATGTCGGCTGACCGGTACAAAGGTTTCGGTAAAGTCTCGTCTGTGTTCTTGGTCGAAGCCACGCACTGTTAGAAATAGTCAGTCAACACTTTGTACTATATTCTATATCAGTTAGGTTACTTTGCAGGTTGGGTGTAGATTTGTAATCCCAACCCTATCTGGTTGGGATTCCCTCGTAATCCTGCAAATCTGCCAACTCACCAATTGGAGATTTGCTAGGATTCCCATCCCATCCTTTCCCTAGCTTTGCTCAACCCAACCCTGTTTGTACTTAAGGCCTAGTGCCTTCCTTATCAAGCAATCAGTTCAGTTCCAATTCTATCATGGTATCGAGCTAGTAAATTCCGCTCACGCGGAATCCGATCCTTGGCGTCCCGATGGTTCTCTCCTTTTAGGCTATGCCTATTTCGGTTCCCGGCTCCTACGCTTAGCGTTTTTTCAGAAACTTCACATCGTCGCTCCGGTCAAGCACGCATTCGGCTTCCTTCATCGCGCATCTCGTTTTTCAACGGCGACATTCTTAGCTTTCGACTTCCTTCATCGTAAGCTTCTGGTTTTGATATCTCCATGGCAATTTTTGCATCTTCTTAACTTCGAACAGGTTTTCAGCGGCGCAGCAGAACAGGTCCAGCGGCGCAGCAGAACAGGTCAGCGGCGCAGCAGAACAGGTCAGCGGCGCAGCAGAGAAGCGGAACAGGGGCAGCAGCGAAGCAGAACAGGGGGCATTCGCGAAGCAGTATATCAGGGTATAGTACGGGCATTCTATTGCCAAAAGCGCGTTTCGAACTTCCTCAATTTCCAAAATCACCCGAACTCCGCTCCGCTACGTATTGGAAACTTTAGCGCTGCGCTCCGCGCAAAATGGCAACTTCAACTTCCACTCTCGTCGGAAACCTCATCATCCTTAACCTCGCTCCCAACGGCACGAGCACCAATTTCGGGGAGTGGTGCTATGGAGTGGAGAAGCACCTCCTTAGCTCGGAGCTCAAGGGGATTTGCCTCAAGGACATCCTCCTCAATCGCGGCAAGGGGAAGATGCCTCTCCCTCCCGATCCTCTCGGCGAAGGCGCCACTGCCATAGCCAAGCTTGCTTTCGACGCTAAAACCACCAAGTATGAGACGGACTTCAGTCTCTGGGAGCAGGCGGATGCGGCAGTGATTAGGGTTTTCATCACCACCACCCCAGTCGAGTTAGTCAAGTCCTACCGCACCTTCCGCTCTGCGCATGACATTTGGAAGTACCTCCAGGATCGCTTTCATGACAAAACTGCCGTGGGAGTTGCAATCCTCATTCCTCGCATGTTCCAAATCCGCCTTGAGGAATGCCCGGGCATGGCAGACTACATCTCTGAAATCCGCAACATCCATGAGGAGCTCAAGGACATTGGGATCACCTTCCCCGAACAGGCACCTGCCGCTGGGCTTCTCGTCGGACTCACCCCGGCCTACAACGTCACCAGTTCCATGCTCAAGCAGCTCCCCACCAAGGAACTCACCTTCGAGAAAGTCGCTTCGGCCCTTCTCTCTGCCGAAAAGGACCTTGCAGCCCAGGCATCCGTCATTGCTGTGCGCTACTCCCCTGGCATCCCATTTCGTTCCCAGCAAGGCCAAAGGCGCAACTCCTTTCCCCCATGCCAGTACCTCATTAGGAAGGGTCCACGTGCGGGGCAGAAATGCAACGGCACCAACCACCCTGAGGCAACTTGCTTCAAGAAGCGAGATGACGAGTGGTATGACGTCCATGGTGTCTCCAAGGACAAGCGCCCTCCCAACTGGGCACCACCCCGTCGCGTGAACCAGGTCGAGGCAGTGGAGGAACCTGCTCAGGCATTTGCTAGTGCCCCATCTGATGTTCGCCTTAACCTGTTGTTCTCTGGTGCTGGTCTTCTTAATGAGAAGGGGTCGCAGTACATCGGTGTTTCAACCACACAGGGAATTGAGTTCATACTAGACAGCGGTGCCACCCACACAGTGCTTAAAGACCAAACTGCCTTCGTTCCCTACCAGGCTCCCACCTCACTCCTTGGAACCGATTCTAGCTTCTCCATGCCATGGGTCCTCCACAGTTTCCTGTCCAGCTTTCCCATCCGGCACAGTCACTGGCATCTGTGCCCCTACCCTCCGCTACAACCTTCTTGCACAGCGGGAAATCCAACACGCAGGCGTGATCACCATCTTTCCCAATGATGTTGACTACTGTGACATGTTTGACGCCGAAACCGGACTCCATCTTGCCCGCTTCACCCTCAACTCCAACAACCTGTACACACTAGTTGTACCTCCCGTTCAAACATGCTCCCTCACCAACCTTCCGCTTCCATCCTCAGACTCCCCCTCATGTCACTGCCGCCTCCTCAATGACAAGACTATGCTATTTCATAACCGCCTCGGCCACATCAACTTCCACGCACTTTCAGACCTTGCCACCAAACAACTCCTTCATGGGCTGCCCGCCTCACTTCCACAACCCCCCTCTCTTTCTGGACCACCTTGCCTTGACTGTGCACAGAGCAAGCTTCGAGAACAGCCCCATCCTCCCATTGAGTCCACCTCTACCGCACCTCTTGATCACGTACACATGGACCTTTGGGGTCCAGCTCCTGTTCGTTCCCGTGGCGCACACTTCTACTTCCTTGTCATCGTTGATGACTATTCCCGCTATGTGTCCGTTCACCTTCTTACCGCCAAGTCTGTAGCCCCAGCCATTATCATGGAATGGGCAAGGCAGGCTCATTCACACTTCAAAACCAAAATCAAGATTCTTCACTCTGACGGTGGCGGTGAATTCCGCAACAACACTCTCAAAGCTTTCTGCTCTACTGAGGGTATTCGTCAGACCTTCACCCTCCCAGACAGCCCTCAACAGAACGGTGTTGCTGAGAGCCGAAACCGCATCCTGGTGCAGATTGCTCGCTACCTCCTCACTCATGCTTCCGCCCCTCCCTCTCTTTGGGGATACGCCATGCTCCATGCTGCCGCCCTCCACAATCTCCATCCTCATCCTCACCACACCCACACCACCCCCGCAGAGCTGTGGACGGGTCAAAAGCCGTCCGTCCGCCCTCTTCGTGTATGGGGGTGCACTTCCTATGTTCTCCTCAACTCCCAAGCCCGTCGTGCAGCTGGCGGCAAGCTTGCTCCGAAAACAATCACGTGCGTGTACCTCGGGCACAACTCGGACTCGCCAGACTACCTCTTCCTCCATCCTACCACCAACAAACTTTATCGCAGCCGAGATGTTTTCTTCGATGAATCCCACCCGTTCTACCCCTCCTCCACAGTTTCTCCTTCTCCTCCGCCTCCTTCTCTTACTTGGGCTGACTTTGACAGCCTTCCTCCTGCCACCACTCCATCTCCTCCTCTTCCTGCTCCCTCCACAGTTTCCGACCCCCCGTCACCCGCTTCCCCTTCCAGCACCACGCAGTCTCCCCCGCTCCTTCCCGCCCCCGAGCCCATTCCTCTCAAAACCTACCAACGCCGTCCTCCTGCTGCTGCTCCTCCTCCTGATCCAGCTCCCGCTCCTGATCCAGCTGCTGTTCCTGATGCTGCCACTACACCTGCTGCTTCTCCTCCTCCAGCTCCGCCTCCCTCCCCCATCGCTGGTCGCACCCGCTCGCGCAAAGCTCCCAAGCCTCTTTCCCTTTCCATTCGTGTCTCTCTCAATCCTCCTCCTGTCGGGGGTGATTATTCGCTCATGCCCTCCCTTCTTGAGGACAGACATGAGGAGTTGATTGAGATTGACTCAGCCATAGACGCACTCTGCTCCCTCTTTCCATATATCGCAGAATCTCCCACCCTCGACTTCTCGGACAACCCCTCCATCCCCACACCTCTCACCTATGCTGAAGCAGTTTCTGGTCCTCACGCCGCTCAATGGCTAGGGGCCATTGTCGCAGAGTGTGAGGCCTTCATTCACACAGGAACTTTTACAGATGTCTCTCCTCCCTCCAGCATCAACATTGTGAAGGGAAAATGGGTTTTCCGGGTGAAACAACTTCTAGGCGAATTTCCCGTCTTCAAAGCCCGGTACTGTGCCAAGGGATTTACCCAAAAGCATGGACTGGACTTCTTTGAGACATTCTCTCCCACCGCCAAACCTCCCACACTGCGCACCCTTCTCGATGTTGCCGCTCGAGATGACATGGAGGTTGACTGCATGGATGTGTCCTCTGCGTTTCTGCAAGGGATCCTTCGAGAGGAAATCTACATGGAGCGGCCCGAAGGATTTCCAGCTCCTTTTCCACCAGGCACTGTATGGAAGCTGATCGACCAGTCTATGGATGGCCTCAAGCAAGCACCCCGGGAATGGCACAACAAGCTCAAGAGCACCTTAGGGTCCCTCGACTTTCACCCATCCACCTCTGACCCCAGCCTCTTCATCCGAGCAACACCATCCCGCTTCTTCATCTTGGTTTATGTCGATGACATGATCCTTGTCACCAAGGATCAGACTGAGCTAGCAGCAGTCAAAACCGCACTTGGTGAGAAGCTGGCTATGAAGGATCTTGGGAAATTGACGAACTATCTGGGCATGGAAATCACACGTGATCGCACGGCCCGCACCATCACCCTCTCGCAGAAGTTCTACATCAACAACGTTCTGACCAGGTTTAAGATGCAGGAAGCAGCTTCAATGCCCACCCCACTCTCTCTGCAGCACCAACTCACTGCACCCTCTGTTCCCTCACCTGAGCCCTGTGATGAGGCTTACCCCGAGCTCGTCGGTTCCCTCATGTACGCGATTATGTGCACTCGACCAGATTTGGCCTATCCAGTCAGTGTCCTGTCTCGCTACGTTGCACCTGGTCGCTTCACGAGCCACCACTGGTCTGCCGCCAAGCGGGTCCTCCGCTATCTCAAAGGCACACAGGACTATGTGCTCACTCTTGGCGGCTCTTCCCCTGTTCGCCTTGAGGGGTAGAGTGACTCGTCCTATGCTGATGACCAGAGTGATCGGCGCTCTTCCCAAGGATATTGCTTTACCCTTGGCAGTGGGGTTGTCAGTTGGCGCTCCACTCGGTCGTCTTCCGTCTCACTGTCGACCTGTGAGGCAGAGCTGTATGCCGGGACCATGGCTGCCCAAGAGGCCCGTTGGCTCTCCTTCTTGCTGGCAGAACTTGGGTATCCTCAACCAGCCCCAACGCTTTGGTGTGACAACGAGAGCACCATTCATCTCACAAAGGACCCCGTCTTCCACGGCCGCACCAAGCACATTGAGGTCCGTCACTACTTTCTTCGTGAGCTGGTGCAGCGCGAGCAGCTGAAGGCTGAACACATTGCCTCCGACTGCAACCTTGCTGACTTGTTTACCAAGTCTCTTGTTCGCCAAGTCCACTACCGCCTCCTCTCGTCCATGGGTGTTGGGCCGCCATGTGGCTGAAGTGTTGTCAGCGTAGGGGGTGTGTTAGAAATAGTCAGTCAACACTTTGTACTGTATTCTATATCGGTTAGGTTACTTTGTAGGTTGGGTGTAGATTTGTAATCCCAACCCTATCTGGTTGGGATTCCCTCGTAATCCTGCAAATCTGCCAACTCACCAATTGGAGATTTGCTAGGATTCCCATCCCATCCTTTCCCTAGCTTTGCTCAACCCAACCCTGTTTGTACTTAAGGCCTAGTGCCTTCCTTATCAAGCAATCAGTTCAGTTCCAATTCTATCACGCACGACCCATCGTGCCTTGAATTTATCAATTGTTCCGTCAGCTTTCGTCTTCACGCGGAAGACCCATTTTCCTGTGAGAATGGTTTTGTTGCGTGCCACTTCGATGGGTACTATCTTCCAGGTGTTTCTGTCTTCCAATGCCTTAAATTCCCTGTCCATGGCTTCACACCATTTTTCCCTGTGTTCCCCCCTCAGAGCCTGCTGAACCGTGGCAGGCTCTCGCGGCACTGGTGCGCCATGGACTGCAGTGACGAGCCCAAGAATCTGCAGCCCACTCTGTGTGTAGCGAGGGAGATTTGGGTCCTCGGGATAAACTGCTTCGTCTCCCGCTTCTGGATCAGGTAAGAAGTTGGGGCCTATGCGTTCTGAAACGTTTTTGTTGACCGGCTGTGGTGTAGCGTAACCGTTGTCGGCGAAGTCGTACTAGACTTCGGCGTTGATGCTTTCGCGAGGGTTTTTGACGTCCATCAGAACAGGTACCGAGCAGTAGGGAAGAGGTCCGGCTTCCTCGGATGCTCCGTCCACGTTTTGCTCATCCCACTCAGCCTCATCTGCTGGTGTGGCAAAGGCTTGGTTGCCACGGAAGCCGCCGGTGAGGTCTCGTTCTGCTGCCAAGTTGTACAGGTACGTTTGGAGAGTAAGTCGCTCGTAGAAAATCACGTCACGTGCTGATACTGTTTCCTTTGAGTGGACGTCGAAGATTTTCCACGCGTTGTAGTGTTTTTAGAGCCCAGGTGTAGTCCCCACTGTGCGCGTTGTGAGAATCGTCCAGCTCGTGCATTGTGTGGTCGGTACTGTACCATGCAGCCAAAAACTCGTAACATTTTTTGTGTTGCCCAATTTTCCTGTCTACAGGAGATGCGGTGATGCGTTGTTCGGAAGCGAGGATGACGAAAGCAAGTTGTGCAACAGCATAGTGTGGTCCATCGCCTGAGGCCACTGATGGTTGGGTAGCCGCATGCCACGTAGCAGCTTGCGCATGGTGTTCTGGAGGGTCCTGTTCATTCTTTCTGCCACGCCTTGCTGCTGATGAGCGTAGGGAAGAGAAATGAGTCGCTTGATGCCTCTCTCCGCCAAGTATTGCTTGAACCGATGTGACTGATATTCTCCTCCTCCGTCTGACTGAAAGCTTTTCAGCTTCACTCCTGATTCTCTTTCTGCTACTGGGAGCCAAGCGACGAATGCTTCGAAGGCCATGTCGCGACTCGGAAGGTTGAGGTTCCAGACGTATCTGGTGGGGGTGTCGATGAAAGTGATAACGTAGTTGTATGCTCCTTGTCCGCTTTCGCGGGTGTACATTATGTCGCTGTAGACCTTCTTCAGTGGTGCGTATGCTGGCGCGCTTGGGTTGTGGTGAGAGACGAACGGCTGATGGGGTAAGTCGGCTTCAGGGCAGGTAAAGTAGGTTCCGTGGACTCGTTGAGTCTTTATCGAGCACTCCTGCTCTTATCATGTTGTTCAGTGTTGTGTTGCTGGAATGCCCTAACCTTTGATGCCATAATGATTCGTCGGTGCGATGTCCAGGTGAACGTCTGTATAGATCGGAGTTGGAGTAAAAACTTGCGGTGATGTTGGTGCTTCTGTGAACTTCGCGTGTGTCACAGGATCGAATTTCCACTCGAGAATGTTGCACTAAAGGTGAGTACAAGGCGTATTTATACTCAGAAATACATAGAAACAACAGATAATCCGAACCTTCGGAAACGCGCTCTTCTAGAATAGATAATCACAAGTGCGCATAAGCACGCAAGTGTCAGATTTATATGACAGAGCTACTGTAGGCTATAGTGGGGTAGCACATATGGGGTACAGTTTTCTAGGGTTTGTATTTGTACCCAACTTTCCCTTAGTCATTCTCATTCCTGTTTTCTTAATTCACATGGTATAGAGCGGGTTCCTACATGGGACCGTTCCTTCCTAAGGGCCCACCATAACGAAAATTTTTTTAGCTGCCCGACGCGCATTGCGCCCCTGCCCTAATTTTTTTTTTTAGCGCCCCCCCCCCCTAGCGGCCCCTACGCGACCCCTACGCGGCCCCTACGCGGCCCCTACGCGGCCCCTACCCGGCCCCTACGTCGCCCCTGACGCGGCCCCTACGCGGCCTCTGACGCGGCCCCAACGCGGCCCCTGACGTGGCCCCTACGCGGCCCCTGACGCGGCCCCAACGCGGCCCCTGACGCGGCCCCAACGCGGCCCCTGACGCGGCCCCTACGCAGCCCCTGACGCGGCCCCTGCCGCGGCCCCTGACGCGGCCCCTACGCGGCCCCTACGCTGCCCCTGAGGCGGCCCCTGACGCGGCCCCTGACGCGGCCCCTCCGCCGCCACTACCGCGGCCCCTACGCCGCCCCTGACGCCGCCCCTGACGCGGCCCCTGCCGCGGCCCCTGACGAGGCCCCTGACGCGGCCCCTGACGCGGCCCCTGCCGCGGCCCCTGACGAGGCCCCTGACGCGGCCCCTGACGCGGCCCCTACGCCGCCCCTGACGCGGCCCCTGACGCGGCCCCTGACGCGGCCCCTGACGCGGCCCCTGACGCGGCCCCTGCCGCGGCCCCTGCCGCGGCCCCTGACGCGGCCCCTGACGCGGCCCCTGCCGCGGCCCCTGCCGCGGCCCCTGACGCGGCCCCTGACGCGGCCCCTTCGCCGCCCCTGCCGCGGCCCCTACGCCGCCCCTGGCGCGGCCCTCTCCTGCACCTGACGCGGCCCCTAGCGGCCGGCCGCTGCCGTCCCTGAGGCAGCAGCCGCCGCCGTCTCTGCAGCAGCAGTCGCAGCCGAACGGCCGAGCCGCCGAGCCGCCGAGCCGCCCAGCAGCCGAGCCGCCCAGCCGCCGAACCGCCCAGCAGCCGAGCCGCCAGCAGCCGAGCCACCGAGCCGCCCAGCAGCCGAGCCGCCGAGCCGCCCAGCAGCCGAGCCGCCGAGCCGCCCTGCAGCCGAGCCACCCGAGCCGCCCTGTCCGGTAAGAGCAGCGCCCCTTTCACAGCACTGCCCTCACCCTACTGTTTGCGCTGCTAGTCTACTACTGTCATGGCTACCCCTAGTGTCCTCGCTTTTGACGCTGAGGGTCGGGCCATTGACTTTGATGTCTGGATAGATGACCTGCAGCTTTTCTTACAGTGCGACAGGGCAGACGGCCTCTCCCTCTTTGACCTCACTTCTGGTGCCTCTCCTGCCCCCGCTGCTGATGCTGACGCCACTGTTCGCTCACAGTGGGCCACGCGCGATGCTGCTGCACGTCTTGCTGTGCGTCGCCACCTGCCTACCTCTGAGCGTGCGCACTTTAGCCAGTACAAGAGTGCTCAGACCTTGTACGACGCTGTAGTTGCACGCTACTCGTCCCCTGCCACTGCTGCACTGAGCCGCCTCATGCTACCGTACCTCTTCCCTGACCTTGCTGCCTTTCCCACAGTCGCTGACCTCATTACGCACCTCCGCACTAGTGACACTCGCTACCGCGCTGCGCTTCCTGCTGAGTTCTGCGCCAAGAACCCCCCCCCCATGTACATCACCCTCTACTACATAGTCACCCGGCTCCCTGACGTTCTTCGCGTAGTCAGGGACCACTTCCTCTCAGTTTGCCCCACCACTCTCACCGTTGACCTCCTCGAGAAGTCCCTCCTAGCAGCAGAGAAGAGCATAGTCGCTGTAGGAGCCTCTCGTGGTGACCCTCGCACCCCCATCTTTGAGGGGTGTTCCCCCTCCCCCCTTTTGCCCTCTGTTGCCTCTGCTGCTGCGGCCGACCTCGTTGGGCTTGAGTCGGTCGGTGCGGCGTCTACCCCTAGCGGGAGACGTCGCCCTGGCAAGGGCAAGGGGGGCAGGGGCACTGGAGGAGCTAGCGGGGGCGGTGGAGGCGGAGGTGGAGGTGGTGGAGGGGGTGGGGGTGGGGGTGGGGGTGGTGGCGGGGGTGGAGGTGTCGGTGGCGGCAGTGGAGGCGGAGGCGGAGGCGGCGGTGGCGGTGGGAGCGGAGGTGGCGGCGGTGGAGGAGGAGGCGGCGGAGGAGGTGGAGCTGGTCGGGGTGGCGCTGCGCAGAGGGTCGGCTCCGGTGGTGGTCAGCGCCAGCAGCAGCAGCAGCAGCGCACTCGTGACATCCCCTCCCCTCAGCAGCTCCGTGAGTGGTACACTGCACGCCAGAGGGGTTGGGGTACTGGTCCGTGCACCTACGTCCTCCGCACCGGCGACCGCGCGGGTGACCAGTGCGGGGGTGCGCACTCCACCCAGCGCTGCTTTGGCCGCCTGACGGACGCTTGGCGTCACCAGTTCCCTGAGGCCACTGAGATCCCCCGCTGGGGTGAGCTGTCTAGGGCGGGTGTAGCTGTCTTTGACCTTGACTTTGATGCTATTCTTGCTGCCATGTATACTGTGACTATTAGTGATGAGGGTGACTGTTACCGGTGTTTTCCGCCCGACCCGGGCATTGAGACTGCTGCTCTAGGTACTGGTGAGGCTGCTGCTCTAGGTGCTAGCGAGGCTGCTGCTCTAGGTGCGTCTGCTCCCTCAGGTGCTGGTGAGTCTGCTCTCTCAGGTTCTGCGTCGGCTTCGGCCTCCCACACCTTCACCCTTGACTCGGGGGCTTCTCGCTCCTTCTTTCGAGACCGCACCACACTCACACCGCTTGGCCGGCCAGTTGCAGTCTCTCTGGCAGACCCCTCTGGGGGTCCTGTCCTTGCTCACTTCTCCACTGTCCTCCCGTGTCCGGCGGCCCCCTCTGGCACCCTGTCTGGTCTTTACCTCCCCTCGTTCTCTACGAACTTGGTGAGTGGTGCTGACCTACAGGATGCGGGGGTTCACCAGTTCACTCCTGCGAGTCAGCGGGTGACCCACTGCACGGACGCTCGGACAGGCCGACACCTGGCCACGTTTACACGTCGGCCGGGGTCGAGCCTGTACACACTGACCACTGCGTCTCCTCCGGTCACTGCGTCTGGTCAGGTAGCTGCGTCAGGTCAGGTGTTTGCTGCAGCGTCCAGGTCTGGTCCTGAGTCTGCCCCCTGTTCGTGTCGCCTCCTGTCTCACGAGACTCTCCTCTGGCACCACCGCCTTGGTCACCCCTCCCTGCTTCGTCTCCGAGGCATGGCATCCCGTGTCCTTGTCTCTGGTCTTCCCCGGTCCCTCCCTCCCCTTCCTCCGGGGCCTGGCCCTACCTGCGTCCCCTGTGTCGAGGGGCGGCAGCGGGCTGCCCCTCACTCCTCCCAGTTTCCTCCGACAGAGGCCCCGCTGCAGACGCTTCAAATGGACGTGTGGGGCCCGGCCCGCGTCCGTGGACAGGGTCACGAGCGCTACTTCCTGCTGGTGGTTGACGACTACTCGCGTTACACCACAGTCTTCCCCTTGCACAGCAAGGGTGATGTCACTGAGGTGTTGATCGACTGGATCCGCGCAGCTCGTCTCCAGCTCAGGCAGAGCTTCGGCTCGGACTTTCCTGTTCTGCGTCTGCACTCTGACAGAGGTGGAGAGTTCTCCTCTGGCCTTCTGCGAGCCTACTGTCGTGCACGAGGCATCCGCCAGACCTTCACGCTTCCGGACTCTCCACAGCAAAATGGGATTGCTGAGCGCCGCATTGGCATGGTCATGGACGTCGCCCGTACGTCCATGATGCATGCGGCTGCCCCCCATTTTCTGTGGCCGTTTGCTGTTCGGTACGCGGCGCATCAGATCAACCTTCACCCCAGGGTCTCCATGCCGGAGACCTCCCCAGCCTTGCTATGGACGGGGAAGGTTGGCGATGCGTCTGCGTTCCGTGTCTGGGGATCTCGGGCGTTTGTCCGCGACTTGTCTGCGGACAAGCTGTCCCCTCGTGCTGCTCCTTGCGTCTTCCTTGGCTTCCCCCCTGACGCGCCAGGGTGGCAGTTCTACCACCCCACCTCTCGCCGTGTTCTGTCCTCCCAGGACGTCACGTTTGACGAGTCGGTCCCCTACTACCGCCTCTTCCCCTACCGCACTCCGTCCCTCCCCCCGCCACCGCTCTTCCTTGTACCAGGTCCCCCCCCGGTAGACCCCCTCCCCCCTCAGGGTCCTGCCCCTTCAGGTGTGTCCCAGGTAGACGCAGTCGAGCCTGTCGAGGTTACTGGTGACTCTGGTGCTGCTGAGGGTGCTGAGCCTGGGGGTGCTGACTCTGGGGGTGCTGAGCTTGTGGGTGCTACGCCTGGGGGTGCTGAGCCGGAGGGTGCTACTACTGGGGGTGCTGAGCCTGGGGGTGCTACTACTGGGGGTGCTGAGCCTGGGGGTGCTGAGCCTGGGGGTGCGGAGCCTGAGGGAGCTGGGCCTGCTCGTGTGGCGTCTGGCGGTGCTGAGCCTGGAGGTTCTCCGGGTGCTTCGTCTCGGCGGGAGCCACTCTCTCCACAGGAGCTGCGTGAGTGGTTTGCCCGGCGCTGGAGGCGTGCTGCTGGAGCTGGAGGTTCTTCGGCTGCTGAGGGTGCTGGTGCCGTGGGTCCCGGCGGTGCTCGTACTGGGAGTACTGGAGCTGCTGGGCCTGCGGGTACGACTGGAGCTGGAGCTGCTGAGGGTGTTGGCGCTGAGGCTACTGCTGTCGGTCCTGGAGGCGGTCCTGCTGGGGGTACTACTGGTGCGGCTGGAGGTCCTGGAGCTGGAGGTGCTGCTGGCGCTGGTGCTGCCGCTGGGGGTACTGGTGCTATCCCTGCTGTGTCTGGAGTCGCCGCGCGGCCTCGGCCGTACTTCGTTCCACTCCTTCAGCAGGTTCTTGGTCTCCCGCCTTCTACTGGTCCTCCTCTTCCCTTAGAGTGTCCACAGCCTGTCCCGTCACAGTTCCAGTTACAGCCGGCCTCCCCACTGCCCGCTCCCTCTCCCTACACTGGTCCTACTGGAGGTCTTGCTGAGCGACGTGAGCCTGCG
The DNA here is from genome assembly GCA_947471745.1 of Closterium sp. Naga37s-1. Taxonomy (NCBI): domain Eukaryota; kingdom Viridiplantae; phylum Streptophyta; class Zygnematophyceae; order Desmidiales; family Closteriaceae; genus Closterium; species Closterium sp. Naga37s-1. The sequence continues at coordinate 732,258 of CANJKZ010000065.1, forward strand.
TCCCGCCCTGCGTCGCCTGTCCGTGCTGCTCGCACTAGTGGTCGTGGTTCGCGTCAGCGTCCTCCTCCTGTCCCTGGCACGCACCGGATGTCTCTGCGTCCGTCCACTGCTCCTCTGCGTGCCCCTTTGCCTTCTCCTCCTGAGTCCTCTCTTCCTGCTCTTCCTGACCCGGAGTCGGACTCTCTTCGTGCTGCCAGTCCTACTGTCACACGTCTCCTTGCTACTGTTGTCACTGACCCTTCCTTTGAGTCCACTGCTGCGTCTGCCCTAGTTACTGAGCTCGTCGACTTTGCTGCTCGCTGTCGTCTAGACTACGCTGCTAGTCTTGTTGCTGAGTCTGTCTGTCCTCCATCCGTCGGGGGTGAGTGTGCCCTTGGCACGGACGTCCTCGAGGACAGGCAGGAGGAGTTCCAGTGTTTGGCTGCTGCTTCACCTCATCTCGTGTCCGTACTGCTTACCCCTGAGGGAGACCCGGATGCACTTGACATCCCGACTCCGCGCTCTTACGCGGAGGCGATAGAGGGTCCCTACTCCTCTCAGTGGCAGGCAGCTATGGACGCAGAGATGGCTTCCTGGAAGTCCACAGGCACCTACGTCGACGAGGTTCCCCCGCCTGGGGCGAACATCGTCAGTGGCATGTGGATTTTCAGGGTGAAGCGGCCGCCGGGTTCTCCGCCTGTCTTCAAGGCGCGTTACGTGGCTCGTGGCTTTAGTCAGCGGCAGGGAGTTGACTACTTTCGGACCTTCTCTCCCACCCCGAAGATGACCACTCTTCGGGTACTGCTGCACGTAGCTGCTCACCGCGACTACGAGCTGCACTCTCTTGACTTCAGCACTGCTTTCTTGCAGGGTAGCCTGCACGAGGAGATCTGGCTGCGTCGCCCACCTGGCTTCACTGGGTCTTTTCCTCCTGGCACCCAGTGGAGCCTCCGGCGGCCAGTCTACGGTCTCCGCCAGGCACCGCGTGAGTGGCACGACACACTGAGGACTACACTTGCGGCTCTTGGGTTTGCTCCCTCTACTGCCGACCCGTCGCTGTTTCTGCGCACCGACACTTCTTTGCCGCCGTTCTACATCCTCGTGTACGTCGACGACTTGGTCTTTGCCACAGCTGACACTGCTGGACTCGCCCACGTGAAGTCCGAGCTGCAGAAGAGACACACGTGCACAGACCTGGGTGAACTGCGCAGCTACCTTGGCTTGCAGATCACCCGGGACAGAGCACACCGCACCATTACCTTGACTCAGTCACACATGGTGCAGCAGGTCCTTCAGCGCTTCGGCTTCACGTACTCCTCGCCTCAGGCCACTCCTCTGCCTACTCGCCACTCGCTCTCAGCTCTGCCTTCGGATGAGTCCGTAGAGTCGAGTGGCCCGTACCCAGAGCTTGTTGGCTGCCTCATGTACCTGATGACCTGCACACGACCTGACCTTGCATACCCTCTTAGCATTCTCGCACGCTATGTTGCTCCTGGGAGACACAGACCGGAGCACATGGCTGCAGCGAAGAGGGTGTTGCGCTACTTGTGCGGTACGTCGGGCATGGGGCTTGTGCTTGGAGGGCAGAGTCCAGTGGTCCTCACTGGGCACGCAGACGCTTCTTGGGCTGACGACCAGGCTACGTAGCGGTCGTCACAGGGTTACACCTTCAGCCTTGGTTCCGGTTCTGTTTCGTGGCGGGCTACCCGCTCGTCTTCTGTTCTCGGCTCCAGTTGTGAGGCTGAGATCTACGCTGGGGCCATGGCTGCACAGGAGCTTCGCTGGCTCACCTACCTGCTGACTGACCTCGGAGAGCCGCCTCGTTCTCCTCCAGTGCTGTACGTAGACAACAAGGCCATGCTGGCCTTGTGTCGAGAGCAGAGACTGGAGCACAGAACGAAGCACATTGCTCTCCGCTACTTCCTTGCTCGTGAGCTACAGCAGCGTGGTCAGCTGCGACTTGCGTACGTGGCCTCTCAGGCCAACACTGCTGATATCTTCACCAAGGCACTTGCGCCTTGTGATCATCAGCGTTTCTGTACTCAGCTGGGCCTTGTGCCTACCTTGCCTCACTTGCTCACCCCTTGACCTTGTTTGTACTGTTGCATATATATATATATACACGTGCTCTTGCTTGTCTAGCCTTATGTATATATGTAATCCTGCATGTGAACTGGCCTTGTGGCCTTGAACTTGTGCTCGGAATGTGTGGTGACTTTGTGATCCACCCTGAGCTTGCTTTGCTTTGCTTGACTGGTCTTGTGACCCCTTGTTCTCCCCCACTTTGCCTATGGGGGTGTGTCAGATTTATATGACAGAGCTACTGTAGGCTATAGTGGGGTAGCACATATGGGGTACAGTTTTCTAGGGTTTGTATTTGTACCCAACTTTCCCTTAGTCATTCTCATTCCTGTTTTCTTAATTCACAGCAAGCCCATTGGCACTTTGGATTATGGCGAGATTACGCCTTGTACACCACTGTCGGTGCTGTCGGTGCCGTATAATGTAAATGTCGGTGCCGAAAATACCAAATAAGTGAAATAATCAGAAAGCTCTAGAAAATAGAATAGTAGTCCGATTGAGGTGAAATAAAGTGCAAATGAAAGAGGAAAATAAGGAGAATAAGATGGAGTAAAAATATGGAAATGAGAAATATGTCGAACGTCGGCGTACTCTCACACTTCCCCCCCTCAAAGCTGGGTGGTAGATGTAACACCCTGCTTGACAAGATAGTCACGGAGAGAACGTCGGGCGTTACTCATGTCTTCTTCAGAGACCCAGCTGTCCTCAGAAGGATCATAGCCTTTCCAGCGTACGAGAAACTCCAGGGCGCCATGCCGACGACGACGATGTGAAAGCACAGATTCAACCTCGTACTCAAGTTCATCATTCACGAGGACTGGAGGTGGCGGCGGAGGTTGGCGTCCCGTGTACAGCTTATTTGGATCTTGATAGGCTTTAAGAAGCTGCACGTGGAAGGCGTTATGAATCTTCCAAGAAGCTGGTAGGCGCAAGCGGAATGTGACTGGAGTGACCTGCTCTTCTACGAGGAAAGGTCCGCAGAAGCGAGGTCGTAACTCGGATGGAAGGTGACCGAGGTTGAGGTTGCATGTGTCGAGAAGCACATGGACACCAACCGCAATGGTATGATCACGTCGATGGCGATCGGCCAAGCGTTTCTGTGAAGACTGTATGTCCTGTAGACGCTTGTGTGTCCGATCCCAAAGCTGCTGCATTGTGGTAACGAAGTCGTGCGCGGGTTGGACAGTTGCAGGTACTGTCGGCTGTTGTGGAGTTAGTGGATGTCGTCCGTAACAGAGGAAAATGTTGAAATGTATTTGTATACTTTCATATAAATGCCTACAGTAGCCTAGTGTAGTTATCTTAGTTTCCTGCTAGGTGGTGTACCATTTGCCTTTCTTCATTCTTGCCTATTTGTACTGCTCGCTCCATAGTGAACACCCTCTTTTGGCTTGCACTTTTCCCTCGCCACTTTCCTTCTCGTCACCCTCGCCTAGGTCAAACCCTTGACCCTAATCTTCATTCTTGACATGGTACAGAGCATGTAATATCCTGTCCTACTGTTTTTAATCTCTCCATGGGCCCACCGCGTATTCCTTGTTTCATGGCGGCCGTCGCGCCTTTAGTTGCGACTGACGTGACGGGCGCGACGGCAAGTTTTTTGCTGTCATGGCGACGAGCTGGGCGGCTTGTACTGCCCCGTTGCTCCTTCGCCCTGTCACCCGCCCACCGCTACCCGCCCCGTCCCGACCTGCCCCACCCCGTTCTGTCACGACCACAGCAGTAGCCGCGCGCAGCTGCGTACGGGCGCGCATTGCTGCGCGCAGCTGTGTACGACCGTGCGCATTTGCGCACGGCCGTGTGCGCCAACACCAGCGCCCGTCGCCAGCACCTGCGTGAGCAGCAGCTAACACCGCCCCCCCCTTCCCTTCCGCAGCTTTTGCCGTGGGGGGAGGGAGATGTGGGGGTGGCGGGTGTGAGTTGCCTGCAGCCCGTCCTACCCCTCCCTTCAGCGGGATTCGCCGTGAAGGGGGGGGGAGAGGTTGCGGGGGGAGGGTGCAGGGAAACGGGGGGAGTGTGAGAGGGTGGCGAGAGAGACTCTGCAAAGCCAGCAGCCACCCCTCCTCTCTCTCTCACTGCCGCTTGTGCTGCTGTGGGGGGGAGGGTAAGAGAGGGTGGTGGGAAAACAGTCAAGCATCTGTAGCTGCCACCCGCTGCTACCGTGGCACCTCCTGCTGCCGCCCCTGCCGCCACTTGTCTTTGTTTCTACTTTCTGCTACTGGGGCCTGCAGGTGCTGCCGTCGAGCCGCTACTGTCCTGCTGCATGTTGCAGCTACAGAGCCTGCTCCTCAGGCGACCTGCCGCCCCTACACCTGTTTCTGCTTTGGCTGAGGGCGTGCTACAGCTGGATTTGCCACTCCTGCACCGGCTACTACTGCTCTTGCTTGTTTCTGTTTCTTCCACTGCACCTGTTGTACCCCTGCAGACTTTGTGCTACACACGGGTTTCCACTGTAGGCATTTAGGGGGTGTGTTGAAATGTATTTGTATACTTTCATATAAATGCCTACAGTAGCCTAGTATAGTTATCTTAGTTTCCTGCTAGGTGGTGTACCATTTGCCTTTCTTCATTCTTGCCTATTTGTACTGCTCGCTCCATAGTGAACACCCTCTTTTGGCTTGCACTTTTCCCTCGCCACTTTCCTTCTCGTCACCCTCGCCTAGGTCAAACCCTTGACCCTAATCTTCATTCTCGACAGAAAAATGGGGTCTCTCCTGTTGCGGCATGCTTCGCATTATTGTAGGCAAACTCCAACACCAGCAAGTGCAAGTCCCACTTGTTAATGTCGTCCTTGCACGCTGCGCGCAAGAGTTGTTCCACAATTTGGTTCAAGCGCTCTGTCTGCCCATCAGTCTGGGGATGATATGCAGATGACATTGCTAGGCGTGTCCCCATGAGCGACATGAGCTCTTTCCAGAACTTGCTAGTAAACTTAGGGTCCCTGTCGGATATGAGGGTTGTTGGGATCTCGTGCTGTGAGATGATGTGTTTGAGGAATAGCTGTGCCGTTTCCTCCGTGCGTGCGGTTGTATGTGTCGGAATGAAGTGTCCCATCTTTGAGAATTTGTCGATGACGACCAGGATGGCGTCATGCCCCGCGTTGGTAGTGTCAGAATATCATGTTTCTCTAGTCTGCAGTGGGGTACTCCATAGTGAGTACAACCCTGTTAGGGTTTCCTATATGTACTCAATTGTTTTCTAGTGCATTCATCCCTTCTCAATTCTCACATGGTATAGAGCAATATCGATCCTTCCTAAGGGCCCACCACGTTTACACTAATTTTTTGTTTTCTTCCTACCCGAGGCGCGCGTTGCGCCTGCCCTTAACGGCCCTTAGCGGCCCCTCGTAAGCCCCCCTTCGCGGCCCGTTAGGCCCGTCGCGGCCCCTTTCGCGGCCCGTTAGGCCCCCGTCGCGGCCCCTTCGCGGCCCGTTAGGCCCCTTCGCGGCCCGTTAGGCCCCCTTCGCGGCCCGTTAGGCCCGTCGCGGCCCCTTTCGCGGCTCGTTAGGCCCCCGTCGCGGCCCCTTCGCGGCCCGTTAGGCCCCTTCGCGGCCCCCCTTTACGACCCGTCGCGGCCCCCTTCGCGGCCCGTTAGGCCCGTCGCGGCCCCCTTTCGCGGCCCGTTAGGACTCCGTCGCGGCCCCTTCGCGGCCAGTTCGGCCCCTTCGCGGCCCCCTTTACACCCTGTAGCGGCCCCTTCGCGGCCCGTTAGGCCCGTCGCGGCCCCTTCGCGGCCTGTCCAGGACCTGCCCCGACCCTGTCGCGGCCCCGTCCCGGACCTGCCCCGACCCCGGCCCTGCCCCCACCCTGTCGCGGCCCCTCGTCGCGGCCCACCGTCGAGGCCCCCCGTCGCGGCCCCCCCCCGTCGCGACCCCCCGTCGCGGCCCCCTGTCGCAGGCCCCCGTCGCGGCCCCCCGTATCGGCCCCGTCGCCCGGCGCCGCCCCTGTCCCGAACCTGTCACGGCCCTGCCCCGACCCTGTCGCGGCCCTGACGCGGCCCTGCCCCTGCCATGCCCCGACCCTGCCCAGGCCCCGCCCCCCTCGTGCCTGCACCGGCGCACCGGGGGCCCGCGCACCGCCCCCCCCCCCCTTTCCCGTCGCCTTACGTGGCGACCTGGGGGCGGCCGCGCGCGGCCCCCCCCCCCCAAGGTCACCTCGTAAGGCGACGGGAGGGGCGACCTGGGGGGCCGCACGCTGCCCCCCCCCCCCCCCCTCCTTCCGCCTGTTCTGGCGCCCTGGGAGGCCGCGCGTCGGCCCCCCGTACTCCCCCCCCCCCCCCCCCCCCCCCCCCCCCCCCTCAGGTCGCCTCAACAGGCGACGGGAGGGGCGACCTGGGGGAGGCCGCGCGTCGGAGCAGCCGCCCCTGGAGCAGCCGCCCCTGGACCCAGAGCAGCCGCCCCTGGCCCCTGGAGCAGCCACCCCTGGCCCCTGGAGCAGCCGCCCCTGGCCCCTGGAGCAGCCGCCCCTGGTGCAGCCGCCCCTGGACCTCAGCAGCCGCCCCTGGACCTCAGCAGCCGCCCCTGGCCCCTGGAGCAGCCGCCCCTGGACCCCGCGACGCCGCCCCTGAACCCGGTGCCGCCGCCTCCCTGTGCTGCCCATTGCCGCCCGTTGCTGCCGGTTGCTGCTCTCCCCCCCCCCCCCCCCCTTCTTCGTCTCCCTGCTGCGCGTGCAGCCGTGGAACGGAGGGTATGGGGGTGGCGGGTATGGGGGTGATGGGTGGTATGTTTCCCTTCCCCTCCTCCTCCTTTGTCTCCCACTGCTGCAGCTGCCGCTGAGGGGGGTGGATGAGTGTGAGCCAAAGGCGTGGTGCTAGGGGGTGACGTGTGAGTGAACCTAGGGGTGCAGCAGGGGGTGTATGAATGGGGGGTGCGGCAGTAGAGGGAGGTTGGGTGGAGGTAGCCGTCGTGTTGCTAGCAGTGCCAGTAGTCCGGAGGTGCGCTTCCGGTAGCCCAGTGATGCCGCTGCGCCAGTCGCCCGTGGGTCCGTTGCTCCTGCCGCTCGTCTTAGCCGCGAGGCCAGTTACTCCTGTAGTCCGGAGGTGCGCCTCCGGTAGCCACAGTGCGCGCCGCTCCTGTTGCCCGTGTGTCTGCAGCTTCCGCCGTTGTCTCCTCTCTCCTCTCCTATTAGTCCAGCCTCCTCCTCCTCACTTGCCCTCTGTGATAGCCTCTAGCTTTGCTTATTTATTGTGAACTTTAAACTGTTACTTCTTGTACTTGTGCTCAGAATGTGTGGTGACATTGTGATCCACCCTGAGCTTGCTTTGCTTTGCTTCTTGTGCTGATCATACCCCACTTTGACTATGGGGGTGTGTCAGAATATCATGTTTCTCTAGTCTGCAGTGGGGTACTCCATAGTGAGTACAACCCTGTTAGGGTTTCCTATATGTACTTAATTGCTTTCTAGTGCATTCATCCCTTCTCAATTCTCACAGGTAGGTGGTAAACCGGTGATGAAATCCAAGCTGACCACTTGCCAAGGCTGTTCCGGGACGGGTAAAGGCTGAAGAAGTCCTGCTTTCTTCTGCTTACTGCTTTTCATCCGCTGGCATGTGTCGCACGAAGTGACAAACTTTTGCACGTCGTTTGCCATGTGAGGCCAGTAGTAGACTTTCGCAATCCCGGCAAGAGTCTTGTTACTCCCGAAGTGTCCAGCGTAGAGCACTGTCAGATATATATGCCTTAGCCTATGTAGACTGTAGTGGGGTAGACACTAAGGGGTACAGCTTTCATATTTGTATCTCACACTTTCCTAGTTCATTCATTCCTGTTTCATTCTTCACATGGTATAGAGCGGGTTCCCACATGGGACCGTTCCTTCCTAAGGGCCCACCATAAGTAACTTTTTTTTAGCTGCCCGAAGCGCGTCGCGCCCTGCCCTGAATTTTTTCGCGGCCCCCTAACTGCCCCTACGCGATTCCTACGCGGCCCCTACGCGGCCCCTACCCGGCCCCTACGTGGCCCCCTGTGCGGCCCCTAATCCGCCCCTGACGCGGCCCCTAAGCCGCCCCTGACGCGGCCCCTACGCCGCCCCTGACGCGGCCCCTACGCCGCCCCTACGCGGCCCCTACGCCGCCCCTGACGCGGCCCCTACGCCGCCCCTGACGCGGCCCCTACGCCGCCCCTGACGCGGCCCCTGCGCCGCCCCTGACGCGGCCCCTAAGCCGCCCCTACGCGGCCCCTACGCCGCCCCTGACGCGGCCCCTACGCCGCCCCTGCCGCGGCCCCTACGCCGCCCCTGACGCGGCCCCTACGCCGCCCCTGACGCGGCCCCTACGCCGCCCCTGACGCGGCCCCTAAGCCGCCCCTGACGCGGCCCCTACGCCGCCCCTGACGCGGCCCCTACGCCGCCCCTACGCGGCCCCTACGCCGCCCCTGACGCAGCCCCTACGCCGCCCCTGACGCGGCCCCTACGCCGCCCCTAAAACGGCCCGGCCCGGCCCTGTCCCTGACGCGGCCCCTACGCGGCCCCTCCGCCGCCCCTAAAAGGCCTCGGCCTCGACTCTGTCCCGGACCTGCCCCGGCCCCGACCCCGTCCCGGACCTGCCCCGGCCCCGACCCTGTCCCGGCCCCGTTGCTGCTCCGTCCCGGACCCTGCTCGGCCCCGACCCTGTCCCGGACCTGCCCCGGCCCCGACCCGGTCTCGGCCCCGTTGCTGCCCCGTCCCGGACTCTGCTCGGCCCCGACCCTGTCCCGGCCCTGTTCCGGCCCCGACCCAGTCCCGAACCTGTCGGCTCCGCCCCTGGTAAGAGCCTAGTCGGGCCGAGCCGCGCGGCCGAGCCCCACTGCGCTGCCGAGTCGCCCTGCCGAGTCGCACTGTCCTGCCTAGCTCAGTTGCACTGCTGCCGCTGCTAGTCTGCTGCTGCTCCTATCATGGCTAGTCCTAGTCTTCTCACCTTTGATGCTGAGGGTCGAGCGGTTGCCTTTGATGTCTGGCTAGATGATCTGCAGCTTTTCCTTCAGTGCGATAGCAAGGATGGCCTCTCCCTGTTTGACCTTATGTCGGGCGCCTCTACTGCCCCTGCTGCTGATGCTGACAGTACCGTTCGCTCGCAGTGGCTCACGCGCGATGCTGTTGCCCGCCTTGCTGTGCGCAGTCACCTACCGTCTACTGAGCGCGCGCACTTTAGTCAGTACAAGAGTGCTAAGACTCTGTACGACGCTGTAGTTGCACGCTACTCTTCCCCTGCCACTGCTGCGCTCAGCCGCCTCATGCTACCGTACCTGTTCCCTGACCTCGCTGCCTTTGCCACAGTCACTGACCTCATTACGCACCTCCGCACTAGTGACACTCGCTACCGCGCTGCGCTTCCTGCTGAGTTCTGCGCCCAGAACCCCCCCCCCATGTACATCACCCTCTACTACCTAGTCACTCGACTCCCTGACACTCTCCGCTCTGTCAGGGACCACTTCCTCTCTCTTTGCCCTACCACCCTCACTGTCGACCTCCTCGAGGAGCGCCTCCTTGCAGCAGAGACTAGTATTACCGCTGTAGGCGCCTCTCGTGGTGACCCCCATACCCCTTTCTTTGAGGGGTGCTCCCCCGTTCCTCTTTTGCCCTCTGTTGCCTCTGCTGCTGCTGTCGACCTTGTTGGCACCGAGTCGGTCAGCGCTGCGTCTGCTCCTAGTGAGAGGCGCCGCATCAGCAAGGGCAAGCGGGGCAAGGGAGCTGGAGGAGGTGGTGGGGGCGGCGGTGGTGGCGGTGGAGGCGGAGGAGGGGGTGGGGGTGGGGGTGGTGGCAGAGGTGGGGGCTTTGGAGGCAGCGGTGGAGGTGGAGGCGGCGGTGGCGGTGGCGGGAGGGGTGGAGGCGGCGGAGGCGGCGGCGGCGGAGGTGGAGCTGGCAGAGGCGGAGCAGTGCAGCGGGGACCCCAGCAGCAGCAGCGCTCTCGTGAGACCCCTTCACCCCAGCAGCTTCGTGAGTGGTACGCGGGGCGCCGGGGGTCTGGAGGTACTGGTCCCTGTACCTACGTCCTGCGCACCGGCGACCGCACTGGAGAGCAGTGTGGCGGCCTGCACGCCACCCAGCGCTGCTTCGGTCCCCTGACGGACGCCTGGTGTGCCCAGTTCCCGGACGCCACTGAGATCCCTCGTTGGAGTGATCTGCTCAGGTCGGGGGTAGCTATCTTTGATCTTGACTTTGATGCTATTCTTGCTGCCATGTATGCTGTGTCTATTAGTGCTGAGGGTGACTGTTACGTGTGTGTTCCGCCTGACCCTGGTATTGAGGCTGCTGCTCTAGGTGCTAGTGAGTCTGCTGCTCCAGGTACTCGTGAGTCTGCTCCTCTAGGTGCTGGTGAGTCTGCTCTCTCAGGTACCGAGTCGGCTCAGGTCTTTCACACCTTCACCCTCGACTCGGGTGCTTCCCGCTCCTTCTTTCGAGACCGCACCACCCTTACGCCGCTCAGTCGGCCGGTTGCGGTCTCCCTGGCAGACCCCTCTGGGGGTCCTGTCCTTGCTCGCTACTCCACTGTCCTCCCGTGTCCGGCGGCCCCGTCTGGCTCCCTGTCTGGTCTCTACCTCCCCTCGTTCTCCACGAACTTGGTGAGTGGTGCTGACCTTCAGGATGCCGGTGTTGACCAGTTCACTCCTGCAGGTCAGCGAGTGACCCACTGCACGTGTGCTCAGACGGGCCGCCACTTGGCCACGTTTACCCGTCGACCGGGGTCGAGCCTGTACACACTGACCACAGCGTCTCCTCCGGTTGCTGCGTCTGGTCAGGTAGCTGCGTCGAGTCAGGTGTTTGCTGCTGCGTCTCGGTCAGGTCCTGAGTCTGCCCCCTGCTCGTGTCGCCTCCTGTCCCACCAGACCCTCCTTTGGCACCACCGCCCTGGTCACCCCTCCTTGCCTCGTCTCCGAGGCATGGCCTCCCGTGTCCTTGTCTCTGGTCTCCCCCGGTCCCTCCCTCCCCTTCCCCCGGGGCCTGCCCCTACCTGCGTTCCCTGCGTCGAGGGGCGGCAGCGCGCCGCTCCTCACTCCTCCGAGTTTCCCCCCACAGAGGCTCCACTGCAGACACTTCACATGGACGTGTGGGGCCCAGCCCGCGTCCGTGGACAGGGTCACGAGCGTTACTTCCTGCTGGTGGTTGACGACTACTCGCGTTACACCACTGTCTTCCCCTTGCGCAGCAAGGGTGAGATCACTGAGGTGTTGATCGACTGGATCCGCGTTGCTCGTCTCCAGCTCAGAGAGCGTTTCGGCTCGGACTTTCCTGTTCTGCGTCTGCACTCCGACAGAGGCGGAGAGTTTTCCTCCGACCTTCTGCGAGCTTTCTGTCGTGCGGAGGGCATCCGCCAGACGTTCACGCTTCCGGCCTCTCCACAGCAAAATGGGATTGCTGAGCGCCGCATTGGCATGGTCATGGATGTCGCTCGTACGTCCATGATCCATGCGGCTGCTCCCCATTTTCTGTGGCCATTCGCGGTTCAGTACGCGGCGCATCAGATCAACCTTCAGCCCCGGGTCTCCCTGCCAGAGACCTCCCCTACTCTGCGGTGGACGGGGAAGGTTGGTGATGCGTCTGCGTTCCGTGTCTGGGGATCTCGAGCTTTCGTTCGAGACTTGTCTGCGGACAAGCTGTCCTCCCGTGCTGTTCCTTGCGTCTTCCTCGGCTTTCCCCCTGACGCGCCTGGTTGGCAGTTTTACCACCCCACCTCGCGTCGTGTTCTGTCCTCCCAGGACGTCACGTTTGACGAGTCGGTTCCGTACTACCGTCTCTTCCCCTACCGCACTGCCCCCCTCCCCCCCCCGCCGCTCTTCCTCGCGCCTGGTCCCCCCCCGGTAGACCCCCTCCCCCCTCAGGGTCCTGCCCCCTCAGGTGTGTCCCAGGTAGATGCAGTCGAGCCTGTCGAGGTAGCTGCTGAATCGGGTGCGTCTGGGGGTGCTGAGCCTGAGACTGCTGAGTCTGGGGGTGCTGAGCCTGGGCGTGCGGAGTCTGGGGGTGCTGAGCCTGGGGGTGCGGAGCCTGGGGGTGCTGAGTCTGGGGGTGCTGAGCCTGAGCGTGCGGAGCCTGGGGGTGCTGCTTCTGGGGGTGCTGAGCCTGGGGCTGCTGGGAGTGGGGGTGTGGAGCCTGCCGGTGCTGGACCTGGCGGTCCTTCGGGTGCGTTGTCCCGGCGGGAGCTTCCCTCTCCACAGGAGCTGCGCGAGTGGTTTGCTCGCCGCTGGAGCCGTGCTGCTGGAGCTGGAGCAGGGCTGATTTTATCAGGGTAATTACCCTGATTTCAGGGTGATTTCAGACTTGTCACTTTCTGGACCCTGAGAAATCAGTTTTTTCACATTTTGGTCCCTGATCCATTCTGAGTATTGCTTTAGCGGACCCTGAAATTTTGTGTACACTCTCAGTGTAGGGTTTTCACGGACCCTGTCAATACAGAGTACGAGGCATGTGGACCCTGAATGCGATGTTATCGGGGCGAAGTTTCTCGGAAATTTCCTCCTGATAACCCCTTCGCATTGATTTCAGTGCCCCCCACGTGCGTAATCCTCCCCCCCCCCCCCCCCCCCCCCCTCGCTTTATCGAGACGAAGTTTCGTTCCCATACACCCACCATCTAGATCGGGCGAATCTGTAATGTCAGATTTTAGGTTGCTGTTATTGGTCGAAATAGATGTGCTCTAACACAGCGCCAGTCACATCGCCACAGTGCCAGTCCAGTCACATCGCCACAGATGTCCTGAGTGAGTGAGACTTCTGTCCTCGGTAAAGAAAGAGCGCGTTACTACGACCCTGATTTTCAATTCTCAACCCTGAACATTCAGAGTTCACTACTTCTCAACCCTGAGCAATCAAGGTGCTGTTTTTCTGGAAAATGTGCCTTCAGGGTATTTTTTTTTTTTTTTAAGGTTGAAATCAGGGTACCTAAATTTGAAAAGTCAGCCCTGAGCTGGAGGTGCTGCCGCTGCTGGAGGTTCTGCTGCTACTGGAGGTACTGGAGCTGGCGGTGCTACTGGAGCCGGTACTGGAGGTTCTCCTTCTGCTGGGGGTGCTGGAGCCACGGGTCTCGGAGGTGCTTGTACTGGAGGTACTGGAACTGCTGGGCCTGCTGGTGCTCCTGGTGCTGGAGCTGGTGGTGCTGCTGGAGTGGGTGCTACTGGAGGTACTGGAGCCGGAGCGGGTGTGTCTGCTGGTGGTACTGCTGGAGTAGGAGCTGCTGGAGGTACTGGGACTGGTGGTGCTGCTGGAGGTGGAGCTGACGCTGGGGGTACTGGTGTTGTCCCTGTCGGTGCTGCGCGGCCGCGGCCGTACTTCGTTCCGCTCCTTGAGCAGGTTCTTGGTCTTCCGCCTTCTCCTAGTCCTGCTCCTTCCTTAGCGTGTCCTCCGCCTGTCCAGTCCGAGTCACAGTTACAGGTGGCCTCCCCTCTACCTGCTCCTTCTCCCTACGCTGGTCCTACTGGAGGTCTTGCTGAGCGTCGTGAGCCTGAGTCGCGTCCTGCGTCGCCTGTTCGCACTGCTCGCACTAGTCGTCGTGTTCCACGTCCGCGTCCTCCTGCAGTCCCTGGCACGCATCAGATGGCACTGCGTCCTTCCACTGCGCCACAGCGTGTCCCTTTGCCGTCTCCTCCAGAGTCCTCTCTTCCTGCTCTTGCTGACCCGGCGTCTGACTCCCTTCGTGCTGCCAGTCCTACTGTCACGCGTTTCCTAGCCACTGTTGTCACTGACCCTTCCTTTGAGTCCACTGCTGCGTCTGCCTTAGTTACCGAGCTTGTCGACTTCGCTGCTCACTGTCGTCTAGACTACGCCGCTAGTCTTGTTGCTGAGTCTGCGTCTGTCTGTCCTCCGTCCGTCGGGGGTGAGTGTGCTCTTAGCACGGACGTCCTTGAGGACCGACAGGAGGAGTTCCAGTGTTTTGCTGCTGCTTTACCTCATCTCGTGTCCACGCTGCTTGCCCCTGAGGGAGACCCGGATGCACCAGACATCCCGACCCCGCGCTCTTACGCAGAGGCGATAGAGGGTCCTTACTCCTCTCAGTGGCAGGCAGCCATGGACGCAGAGATGGCTTCCTGGAAGTCCACAGGCACCTACGTCGACGAGGTTCCCCCTCCTGGGGCGAACATTGTCAGTGGCATGTGGATTTTCAGGGTGAAGCGGCCGCCGGGTTCTCCGCCTGTCTTCAAGGCGCGCTACGTGGCTCGAGGCTTCAGTCAGCGGCAGGGAGTTGACTACTTTCAGACCTTCTCCCCGACCCCGAAGATGACCACTCTTCGGGTTCTGCTGCACGTTGCTGCTCAGCGTGACTACGAGCTTCACTCTCTTGACTTCAGCACTGCTTTCCTACAGGGCAGTCTGCACGAGGAGATCTGGCTGCGCCGCCCACCTGGCTTCACTGGGTCGTTTCCTCCTGGTACCCAGTGGAGCCTCCGGCGGCCAGTCTACGGTCTCCGCCAGGCGCCACGTGAGTGGCACGACACACTGAGGACTACGCTTGCGGCTCTTGGGTTTGCTCCTTCCACTGCTGACCCGTCGCTGTTTCTTCGCACCGACATTTTGCTGCCGCCGTTCTACATCCTCGTGTACGTCGACGACTTGGTCTTTGCTACAGCTGACACTGCTGGACTCGCCCACGTGAAGTCCGAGCTGCAGAAGAGACACACGTGCACAGACCTGGGTGAACTGCGCAGCTATCTTGGCTTGCAGATCACCCGGGACAGAGCACGGCGCACCATTACCTTGACTCAGTCACACATGGTGCAGCAGGTCCTTCAGCGCTTCGACTTCACGTACTCCTCGCCTCAGGCCACTCCTCTGTCTACTCGCCACTCGCTCTCAGCTCTGCCTTCGGATGAGTCCGTAGAGCCGAGTGGCCCGTACCCAGAGCTTGTTGGCTGCCTCATGTACCTGATGACCTGCACTCGACCTGACCTAGCATACCCTCTGAGCATTCTGGCACGCTATGTTGCTCCTGGGAGACACCGACCAGAGCACATGGCTGCAGCGAAGAGGGTGTTGCGCTACTTGTGCAGTACTTCAGGCTTGGGGCTAGTGCTTGGAGGGCGGAGTCCAGTGGTCCTCACTGGTCACGCAGACGCGTCTTGGGTTGACGACCTGGCTACGCAGCGGTCGTCACAGGGTTACACCTTCAGCCTTGGTTCCGGCTCTGTTTCGTGGCGGTCTACTCGCTCGTCTTCTGTTCTCAGCTCCAGCTGTGAGGCTGAGATCTACGCAGGGGCCATGGCTGGACAGGAGTTACGCTGGCTCACCTACTTGCTGACTGACCTGGGAGAGCCGCCTCGTTCTCCTCCAGTTCTGTACGTAGACAACAAGGCTATGCTGGCCTTGTGTTGGGAGCACAGACTGGAGCACAGAACGAAGCACATTGCTCTTCGCTACTTCCTTGCTCATGAGCTGCAGCAGCGTGGTCAGCTGCGCCTTGCTTACGTGGCTCTCAGGCCAACACTGCTGATATCTTTACCAAGGCACTTCAGCCTTGTGATCATCAGCGCTTCTGTACTATGCTCGGTCTTGTGCCTACTTGGCCTCACTTGCTTACCTCTTGAGTTTGCTTGTACTGTGATCTCTATATACCTGCACTTGCTTGTTTACCTTTATATATGAACTTGCATGTGAACTGGCCTTATGGCCTTTGAACCTGTGCTCAGACTGTGTGGTGACGTTGTGATCCACCCTGCGCTTGCTTTGCTTTGCTTTGACTGGTCTCTTGACCCCTAGTTCTCCCCCACTTTGCCTATGGGGGTGTGTCAGATATATATGCCTTAGCCTATGTAGACTGTAGTGGGGTAGACACTAAGGGGTACAGCTTTCATATTTGTATCTCACACTTTCCTTGTTCATTCATTCCTGTTTCATTCTTCACAAGCACGTCATGGAATTCTTCGAGAAGCAACTGCCGAAGAGGCGGGTAGTTGGGTACCCATATCTTTGTTGATCCTTTGCGTAGTGCGACGTCGTGGTCCCACTGCAACAATTTCTTTTTCTCTGCTAAGGGAATCTCGGGGTCGATGGTATACCCGTGCGTGAAGAGTCCCTTGAGTAGCGGATTCATCCCCTCAATCTGTATGGTGGCAACGTGTCCAGGCCGGCTCAGTGCGTCTGCCTTATTCTTGTGACCCGGCTTGTACACGATGTCGTAGTCGAAGTGCGTCTCGAGGAAGTCAATCCACCTGACTTGTCGTCTGGAGAGGGTCGGCTGCGTTTTCAGGTATTTTAGGCTGCAATGGTCAGTGTAGACCGTGGTCTTTCTCCCTTCGAGGTAGCATTGCCATGTCTTGAATGCGGCGATGATCGCTAAGGCCTCTTTGTCGTGAATCGGGTAGTTGAGTTCTGCCCCGTGCAATTTCTTGCTGAGGTAAGCGATTGGTTGTAGTCCTTTCCCTTGGTCTTGCATCAAGACTGCTCCAACTGCTTGGTCGCTAGCGTCAGCTTCGATGACGTAGTCTTTTTCTGGATCTGGCAGGATCAGGACGGGTGCGGACGTGAGTGCGGTCTTCAACTGCTCCATGGCTTGCTGGTGCACATCCTCCCACTTGAACGGTGTATTCTTCTTCAGTAGATTGGTGAGAGGTGTTGCAATCTTCGCATACTGTGGCACGAACCGATTATAGTAGTTCGCAAAGCCAAGGAATTGCTGAAGTTCCTTCACGTTCTCCGGTGTCTTCCACGTACGTACGGCTTCGATCTTCTTTGGGTCGACATGGATTCCTTGAGCGCTCACCATGTGTCCAAGGAACTGAACTTTCTTCAAGGCAAACTCGCTCTTGGATAGCTTGACGTAGAACTTCTCCCGTCGAAGTATCTCGAAGACACGTCGTAGGTGTTCAATGTGCTGCTTCATGTCCCTCGAGTAGATCAGGATGTCGTCCAGGTACACCACCACGCATTCGTCGAGTAGAGGCCTAAGAATATGGTTCATTTCGGCCTAGAATGTAGCGGGTGCGTTGGTGAGTCCGAACGGCATGACGAGGTACTCGTAGGATCCGTATCGTGTCCGAAACGCTGTCTTATGGATGGAGTTATCCGCCATCCGGATATGCCAATATCCCGATCTCAAATCGAGTTTTGAGAATACTGTGGCTCCACGAAGCTGGTCAAGTAGATCGTCGATCCGTGGAATCGGATACTTGTTCTTGATCGTCTGCTTGTTGAGGGCTCGGTAGTCGATGCACATGCGTAAGCTTCCGTCAGGTTTTTGTGTCAAAAGCACTGGTGCACCGTATGGTGATGTTGATGGTCGAATGAGTCCTTTGTCCAGAAGGTACTCGATCTGCTTCTTCATGTCGGCCAACTCGGTAGGGCTGAGTCGATATGGTGCTCGGAAGGTCGGTTTTGAACCAGGTTCTTCGATGATCTCGTGCTGGTGGGTTCGGTATGGCGGCAACTGGTCTGGAAGGTCGTCAGGGAGAACGTCTTCGAACTCTTCTAGAAGTTTTTGGATTGCTGGTGGAAGCTCGAGCGTTTTTCTCTCTCTTTCGTCCTCGTTGGTAACCAGTGCAACAAACCCTGCCATGGTTCGCTTCACGTCCTTCTCGAAGCGTGCGAGAGTCTCCTCCGGAATATCTCCCGTGTTGCTCCAATTCGGAAGAGGAACTCTTCTGTCTTGATTGTAAATACTCGCCGTGCGGGTGACCCAGTTGATCTCGGGGTTGAACTTCTTCAGAAAATCTCTCCCAATAATCAAGTCTAGCCCTTTGATGTTGGTGACAGGTAGGGTCGGTTTCCAGCGAAGAGGACCCATCTGCAGGTGTAACGCTGCTTCGCCGTAGACTTGTAATTTGCTTCCGTCGACCATCGTAGCTGTGAAGTTTGAAGGCGTGTACTTCTCATTGATGCGTTCGAGGTTTGCTTTGTCGCATACTGAATGGGATGCTCCGCTGTCCACGAGTGCTTGGAGGCGTCGTCCATTGCAGATCACCTCGAGCAAAAGTGGTTGGCGTTGCTCGTTGTACCCGTTGATCGTCTCGTTGATTGGATCATATGGCATTTCCCATAGCTCTGTGTTTTCTCCTGGGGTGGCAGATGGCCGGTCCTGCCGTTCCCTATTGCCATGATTTTTTGTTGTCGTCGACGACGTGGTTCTCGAGCTCGTAGTAGAATTCATAGATGGGGTAGATACCGTAGATGTTTCAGATGTTGCAGATGCATCTGTAGAGGAGGTTTGAGGTCGTCGCAGCTTCATGTTGACCTCCAGCTCCCTCTTGAGCTGTTCGCGACGCTCCCGATTTGTCGATGACGATGTATTTTGTCGCAGGCGATTAACGCTGCATTAATCGGCTCAAAACGTTGTAGTAATCCTTCATGGAACTGCTGCCACATCGCTTTACCTTGGTTTAATAAACCGCATGGCAGTGGCGCCGAGGCACTAAATCAGGCATTGTATTGTGCTAATGTAACTCGGATGTTCATTCTGTGCACTCTCCCTTGGCTTCCCCAGTCTGACTCTGCAGAGGGCGGAAGAAAGGAGGACTCGGAAACGAACATGGCGGAGGGACTGAAGGCCATGAAGGGGGGAAAGAGCCATGCTGCGTTGACTCATATGTTCCTTCCTTCTGTGCCCTCTCCCTGTTGTCCCTCTTTTGTGTTCCTCCTTCCGCATTCCTTTCCTCAGTCTGAGGAGGGCGGAAGAAAGGAGGACTCGGAAACGAACATGGCGGAGGCACTCAAGGCCATGAA
Organism: Closterium sp. Naga37s-1; assembly: GCA_947471745.1. Classification (NCBI taxonomy): domain Eukaryota; kingdom Viridiplantae; phylum Streptophyta; class Zygnematophyceae; order Desmidiales; family Closteriaceae; genus Closterium; species Closterium sp. Naga37s-1. The sequence continues at coordinate 750,934 of CANJKZ010000065.1, forward strand.
AGGGGGAAAGAAGGGCGGGGGAGGGCGGGCGAGCAGAGGAGGCGGGGGAGGGGGAGGAGGGGGGGGAGATGCCATGGACAGTGGCACAGTTCGAACAAGGTACGTGCTGTGAGATTATTTGGGATGATGTGCAATGTTGTCTGTGAGATGATATGGGATGCCATATTTCTCACCCCTCTCCCTCTCCCTCTCCCTCTCCCTCTCCCTCTCCCTCTCCCTCTCCCTCTCCCTCTCCCTCTCCCTCTCCCTCTCCCTCTCCCTCTCCCTCTCTCTTCCCCATCCTTCCCCTTTTGGAGTCCCAGAAAACCCAAGGCAGGGGGGCGGAAGGGCGGTGGGGGAGGGGGAGGGGAGGAGCAGGGAGGAGCGCGAGTGGCTGGCATGGATGCTGTTGTGTCGTCCTCGCCTCTGCTCTCCCTTGTGCTCATGCCTGCATTTAAAGAGGTATGGCGCAATTAGTTGGTTCTTTTGAATCAATGGGTCCGGTTATTACCGTCTGTTTAAGAACCCTCCCACCCCCCCCCCCCCCCCCCCCCCCCCTCCTCCTCCCTTTCCCCCCCTCCCTCTGCTAAAAAAATACAGAAACAGCAGCAGCAGCAAGCAAGGATAATGTCCCCTTCTTTCTTCTCTGATTCAAATCCCCTGGTCACACCAGGTGGCAGCGGATCAGCAGGAGCAGGCAGCAGTGCGGGCAGCAGCAGACGCAGCGGACGCTCTGGTGGAGATGGAACGATGCGCTCCCGGCTCCTGCCAACTGCTGCTTGCTAGCCTACTTGGCAAACTCGGCAGGTAAGCTTTTAGCTCAACAAGGTTATGCTGTAGTGTGCTTTAGTGTAGGGGACTTGCACGAACGGCAACAGGCCTGGCAGCAGCAGATGCACGGGTGGAGATGGAAGGAAGCCTGCTCGGCAAGCTCGGCAGGTGATCCCTCCATTTGCCCACCCTCTCTCATTCCTTTAATTTATGTGTGCTGAGATTCTGCGTGAAGGCCAACGCTGGCAGGCAGTTTTGGTCGAAGCAGGGAGTTGGGGTTGAAGCAAGAGGTTTCCAACTGCAACCACCTCACCTTCCCCCTCCCCCCTCCCCCCTCTTGCAGAGCATCAGAGGAGGTACCCCCCTCCCGTGACCTGAAAGCCAACGCTCGCAGGCAGTTTGGATGGGGTAACTAATTTCTTGCATTTTGTCTTTCTCCCACTCCACTCACAGTGCATCAGAGGAGGTCCCCCCCTTGCGTGACCTGAAAGCCAACGCGCGCAGGCAGTTTGGGGGACCGGGGGGTGAGGGAGGAGCGGATGGGCGAGCAGACAGGCGGCATGGCAAGGGTGGGGACGATGACGTTAACAACCTGAGCCCTCTGGGAAGCTTCCTCCTTCGTAGGTGAGTGAGCTGGGAGCCTCTTTATTTCCTTTATTTTTTATTTTTTTCCTTTTTCCTTCTTTCCCCTCACAAGATTAGAGGCATCTCAGAACCCCATGTCTTTGTTTACTAAACAACAGTTTGCTAAGCACAGCTGCTGCCACGCTATGCCATGCCTCCTACGTGGGGATCTATTAGAGCGATCTCAGAACCCCATGTCTTTGTCAGGCAGGGCAGGAATCCACCTTGATATCCTCCTCCTCCTTTCACTCCCCCACCTTTCTCCTGTCCCTACACCCGCGCAGATGGAAGGGAAACTCGCTGCTGGAGTCAGGATGACCGTTCAGCCCAGCGCTGCTGACGAGTACCATCGTAATATGCTGAGTTGGCAGGGTGGGATGTCTCAAACCAGCGTTGCGACGTCTTGCTCTATGGCTGATGTGCTACATGATGCGATGTGATGTGAACGACGATGCTGGGTTGGTTCTGTTATAATGCCGGGATGGGACGTCTCGACCGAGTTTTGAGGCCAAGCTGAAATGGAGGGACATAGTATCTGGCGTGAAGTAGTTTCAGGGACATAAAAATGCTCAACTCAAGCTGGGAAGAAGGGAACTTGAACAGATACTGCACTCATTCTGTGGATATATGCCCATTTACCGTATATGAGATGAAGTGCTTATACAGTGAATGGAGAGCCACTACTTGATCATATGCGTGGACCTCCTCTCTTGCCCTTATCATGTAATGAACCATTCCTCTACACTCTGCTCTGTTCAAACTACTACATATCCGTCACATTACAGTAAATGTAGATTTCTGGGATACTAAACCCTGTACTTGTGATTTCCACCTAATTGAGGAATTAGCTCCCATTTATGGGAGAATCAATGGGTGCTATCCCAAATCTCTTTTCAAATAGCTTGTCCGAGCACTGGATGAATTGAACCAAACACACCTTCCGTGCCTGCTGCAACGCCGCTTCCGCCGTGGCTCTTGTCCCGAACCTGTCGCTGCCTGGAATATACTCCAGGCCACTAGAACCTCCAACCTCTTTACCGCATTCCACCTCTTTTCCTCGTTCCACCCATTCACATCCTTCCACCCCGTTACCCTTTTCCACCTCTTTCAACCCATTTCCCAACACTGCGCCAGTGTCCTTCACATTCTCCCTCCTACGTCCACCTCTCCATTCAAGGGCCATCACTCTATATGGCACCAACTCATAGCCCATGCTCAGCAGTGCCACATGTCGCGGCCTGATTCGGGCATCCAAACTGTAATTCAGAAAATTAGGGAACGCAAGCACCTCCATTATAGACAGCCCCATGTCATGTTCTAAGTACTCCACCTTGTGCCTCGTATTCATCTCCCAACTGTAGTAGATCGACGCTGGGTGCTTCAGCACCAGACGCGCCACTAGATCACGGGCTGTGGCGCAAGTTCTGTTCTCAGCCATTAGATCATAAGCTGTGGCGCCAGCCCTGCTCTCAGCCATTGGATCACGGGCTGTGGTGCCAGCGCTGCCATCAGAACCGCCTCCTTCTCCTGCCCTTGCTTCCGCCCAGCTCTTGGATCCGGCTCCGAAGCCAGCGCCGCTCCCGCCTTGCTTCGGACTATCGCTTGCATTCTTTTGAGGCGACTCAAAGGGAAGATTTTCTCTTGCGTTGTTTTCATCTTCTTCACCGATTTCCAAGACCCCTTCACCACTCTCCAACGTCTCTTCACCACTCTCCAACGTCTCTTCACCACTCTCCAACGTCTCCTCACCACTCTCCAATGCCCCTTCCACTTCTCGCACAAGTTCTCCAAAACTCCTCTTGAGATTTGTTTCGCTTGAACACAGCAGCAAAGGAAACCGCGCCACTGCACGCACCGCGTTCTCTTGCCCAATCAGGTTGCTCAGCAATGCCACCTTGCCTTGCAGGTTCTCTAAAGATCGATCAAGAATCATTGGATGGCTTCGCACCGCACTCCCTGCTGCCTTCTTCCCCACTAGATCCACTAAGAACTGAAACTTAGCTAAGAGATTCTGCGAGCTGAGGTTGACGACGGTGGGGGCAAGGCGGAGAATCGAGCTTGCTATGGATGGGGTGCCAGGGGGGGTTAGAGACTGGAGGAGGCTGAGTTTTGTGGCGATGATCTTAGGGGAGGAAAGGAGCTGCGGATTCTTCAAAAGGAGTTTACTCAGGCGATTCTTGTCCTTATGTTGCCTTGTCAGGTGTTGCTTCAGGTGCCCGGTGCGGACGTTTTTTTCTTCGTATCCATCAGTCAGGTACGCTGATAGTTGCTCAATGCGAGTTCGTATGGGTTCTTCCTTGCTGCAAAGGATTCTTGGGGCTTTCTCGATCAGCATGCTTAGCTTGTCCACAGGAACCCCTGCTCTTTCCACCAAAATGTCCAGGTTCGTTGAACGAGCCTGCATTCTGGTGAGGAATGAAGCATTACAGAGCACCGAACCTAGCTTGGTACGGCGGACGCCCCGAGCCAAGAGAAAGTCAAGCTTATCCTGAATCTGTGGAAGCGGGGATCGGAACCAGCATGGATTTCTCATGGTGATGACTGAGATGTCGGCGCGGGATACGCCATACGACTGGAGAAGCTGGACACGTGGCAGCAAGTCATTGGTGGGATCAGACCAAAGGAGCGCTGGGCGATTGGTGAGGAGGGAAGCGACAGTGGAAGGGGAGGAGATGCCGAGGTGGGAGGAGAAGAAGCGGTAGAGGGAGAGGAGGGAGGAGAGAGAGGTTGCACGTGCGTTTTTTCGACGAGAGGTGGTTCCTGGAAATTCCTCCTCCTTCACTTCTGCTTCCTCCCCCTCACCCTCGTCCCCTTCTTCCCCAATTTCTAATTCCAATCGCTCCACATCCCCTTCCTCTTCTTCTTCTGCTCCCTTCGCCTCCTCCTCATAAGCAATTCTTCCGTCCGTAAACCCCACCTCCTCCTCCTCCCTTACGATCTGAGGCCCGAATTTCTCTCTCAGCACTCCAGCAATCAATGCCACTGCCTCCTCCTCCTCGCCGGCGGCGCATCCTCCCCTCCCTCCTCCTCCCCTCCCTCCTCCTACCCTCCCTCCTCCTCCCCTCCCTCCACTCCTTTTCCCCCCTCCTTCATCATTTACCTCCGCTTTCCCCGCTCGTCCCGCACGCCTCATACGCCCTCCTCCGCCAACCACCTTCTCCTTTTTCCCCCTACTCTCGCTCTCTCCTAGCTCTCCCCCCTCTCTTTCCCCCTCCTCTCTTCCCCCGGTATGCAACCGAGCCTCCGTCCCAACCGCCAGTACCGGTTCGCCATCGAACCTCGGGTCGGGTCCCACGTTCACACGCTCTGTCTCGGGAGCCTCGGCTGATCTGGACAAAAATCTAACTGGACATCCTATAGAGAGGCACCGATCAGGGGTTCGAATCCTGACGATTGCTCTTTGCGCAGGTTGGAGTGGGTTAAACCCGAACTGGTAGAGGCTTCGGGAGGAAGGTATAGAAGGTATAGAAGGTGTTGATTTGATTCCAGGCTTCGCTAAGAAAGGCTCAGAACGAGGCGTAGAAGAATGCGTGATGTATCTAAATGTGTATCTTAGTCTGTAAATCCACGCGCAGGATAGCCGTGGCGAGGTACGACTTGCCATGGCGAAAAGGAGAAGGATATAGCGAAAAAGGAAGAAACTGCATGAGCGCGTCGCAGGTTACTAATGGTTCCTAGTACGCCAAGAACGACAACTCGATAGAGGCGTGAATTTGTTGTAGTGCAGAAAGATAGCTCCTTCTAACTTCTTGCATGCAGTCATATCTCCTTGCAGAAGCAGAATCGAGAGGAAACGGAAGCAGGCAGATTACAGGAAGCGCAGATCGAACAGGAATTCATCGGATCAGAATCTTCCCGAAGTCAACGGATACTTCTGCTGCTCCCCATCCCTGCCACTGGGACTACCGAGTGTTTCGTTGCTAAAACAAGATGCCGCCGCATCAGGTGGAATTTGTGATTTCGCTTCTGGTTGTTACCGTGCGAAAAGTTCACGTTAGGCACCATTATCAGTGGAAGTGTCGTTTCGAATTCGTACGCGGTATAACAAAATTGTCAGACCACACCATAATGAGACTTCATTCATAACATCACACAATACGAATAATTCCAATCACCGTGACGACAGCCATTGCGATACCAAAACTCCCTCACGTCAACTTTTTAAAACTTGTGCAATTTGGGTCAACGGCTTTAATTTTGAAGGAAATTGAACATTGGTGGTTGCACCATTAGAGATTGAATTTCCCCAGCACATAGGCATTTCTTCATGATACAGTGCGTGAACGGGTCCTGTAAAATAGCGAGTACAGACATCTGGGGGATGTCCTCCTCCCTGGTTCTCGATTCTCTCGGTTTTGTTTTGGTTCGTTGCGGTCCATAGCGGTAAAGCATATATCTTTTTGTTACCGTGTAGAAACACACTGAACCGCAACCGGCTGATGGACAAATTGGCGGGACGGGCCCCACGATTTCAGAAATGTCAGACTTCCCGCCAAATTCAGAACCTTGGGACTGTTCCTCCAATCACAGGAGTCTCGTTCAATCAATCCTCTGTCATCGTTGCGTTGGTCTCTCCGCTCAAAGCCAGCGAACACGAACGTGCAACAGCAAACGCAGCAACCTCTCCTCTCCGTCCTTATTTGACCTGTTTCTCACCGCTTGCGTTTCTAGTTTCCAGCATAGCTTCGTTGCCGTAGGTTGTTACCATCCTTTTCAGGCATAGTGGTACATAACCTTTTCAGGGTATTCCTCCAGTTGCAACGTGTCACTTAGTGATCTGTCGTCGTATTCTCGATATTGTCGCACCGCACACAGGCTACCGTCGCCAGCCTGATCGCTAGACACTCGCAGAAGTTCGATGAAATCGCCAACGCACCTTAGCGGCAGTAACAAGGTTACGAAAATTCCGTTTTTTCAGTTGCAAAGTTAGCCAATACTTTTGGCCTGTTGGACTGTCGCTGAAACAGGAGCCTGCCTGAAGCGCTCGAGAAAGCGAGGGAGCTGAAAATCTTGCCTCGAGAAAACGATTCGCAGAGATGACGCCACCTGGCGAACGGAGAAGTCGAAGCGATGAGGATAGCCTTCTCGGAAAGTCGGCAGCCAGAAAGGAAACGGGTGTGTACTCCTCAGGTAAAATTGTCGCCGGTTCGAATCTCGATAGGATGTTACCTTGCACAGGCCCACGCAGGATCTGTATATCTTCTACTGGTGAAGATGATCGCACGGCCGGTGTTAGCAAAATGGGTAACCTCGTTGCGCGTGGGAACTCTGCCGAGACCAGAATAGAGACTAACCAGCCTACTAGTAGGAGCAAAAAAGTAGGAGATTCTTCAGATAGGATCCGAGCACCTGTGGTATCGGCAGGCGCGCCTCCGACAGGCGCATCATCTAGAGATGCGGCTGAAATTGACGGCTTAGAACCGCAAACGCACGGCACGGAATCCGAAAATGTTCGTACCAATCCTGAACCGCGTCGCTCGCCGTCTGAAACGCGCGGCGTAGCTGCTAGCGATTTATTAGAGGATAGTTATTTTTCAGCGCAGTCCGACGGCTTCGTAACGGGTTACGCTGAACGTATTATAGCGGGGGAAGGAGACGCGGATGATACGAACGGGGTAGACGACGAGGTACAGCAGCGCGTTCGTGCGGGAGTTTCCGTTGTTGATGCTCGTAACGAAGAGGCTAGAAACGAGCGGGTAGAGGTAGAGATGGAAGAAGAGGAAAATTTGTGTGGGAAATTCATGGAGGACGCGGAAATTGCAGCAGATGCAGGCGATGCGGCTGAGGAGGTGGTGGTTGTGGAGATTGGAGAGAACGAGTTGAGCGCACAGGAGGGAGGGAAGGAGGAGGCAGAGAAGGAGGAGGAAGAGGAGGAAGAGGAGGAGGAGGTTGATGTGGAGATTGAAGGGGATGAATTGCGCGTAGAAATAGAGGACGATGCGGTGAGCATGGATATAACGGAGGAGGAGGTAGAGGAAAGCATGCACGCGGGCGTAGCTGCAGTAGGCGCGTTCGTTGGCTGGCATCCCGTGGAAGCGGGCGGAAGGGGCGTTTCCGCCCCGCGCGGGGCTCGCAGCGGAGGGGAAGGCGCGGGGGAAAGCGCGGAGGGTTTGCGCGGGGCGGAGGGGCCCCGGACTCCCGACGGGTGGTTTGGTGAATCAGCGCTGGTAGGCGCGCGGGATGGGGACCGGGGGGGCGATAGCGCGGAGGATGGTTCGGAAATTAGAGCAGCGGTAGGCGGAAGGGATAGCGCAGCGGATGCGGAAGAGGGTCGCGCACGAGGGGAAGGGGAAGGGGAAGGGGGGAAGGGGAGGCGGCGAGCGGGCCGCAAGTCGGTGGGGAGGGGTAGGGTGGGGCAGGGGAGAAGGAGAACCGGGAAGGGCGCGGGAGATTCAGCTAGGACGGGCATGGAAGGTGGGTGTGGAACCCCGGGCAACGAGCAGGGGCGGTCGGGGGTAGCAGAACCGCAGGCAGGTGGTACGTTCCAGGGGGAGAAGGACGAGAAGCAACACACGGGCGGACGGTCAACGAGGAAAGAAGTGCGAACGAGGGGTCAAGCGCGGTTGGCAGTGGTGAGGCAACTGAGCTTCCGCCGGGCGCTGGTTAAATGGAGCCCGCCTAAAGGGAGGCGAAGACCTGCTGCTGTGGCCGCTGCTGCTGCCTTGAAAGAAGCTGCAACGCCGAGGAAAGGGAAAGGGAGAGGGAGAGGGAGAGGGGTAGGGAAAGGGAACGGGGTTGGAAAAGGGAATGGGAGGGGAACGGGTGAAGGGGCCGGGGAAGGGACAGGAACAGGGACAGCGAAAGGACAAGGGACCGGGAAAGAGACAGGGATTGGGAGGGGAAAGGGGAAAGGTAGTGGGAAAGGGAGTGGGGAAGGGAGTGGGGAAGGGAGGTGGGAAGAGAATGGAAGCAAGGGGGTAGTGTTAGGGCCTGCTGTAGCAGCAGGTAAGAGGGGACGCAAGGGTAAGGGAGAGAGAGGGCAAGTAGTGGTTGCAGCAGCAGCGTCAGATGCAGCGATAGTACGAGATGCAGGAGCAGCTTTAGGAGCAGCGTCAGGAGCAGCATCAGGTGCAGCATCAGGAGCAGCAGCCGTAACACGAGCAGCAGGAGGAGGTAAGGCCGGGGGGGGTAGTGCTGCTGGTTCGTCTGGAAGGGCTCCGTTAAAGGTTATAGCGGATGCGTTGGATAAAGGGAGGGCTGCGGGGACAGCTGGAGCAGCAGCGAAATTGAGGAAGGAGAGGAGGGAGAGTGCGAAGAGGGGAGAGAGGGCGGAGAGGGCTGAGAGGAGGAGCAAGGCCAAGGCTCGAGATGTCTTGTGGGTGAAACGGCAGAGCTTAGAACGAGGGGCTAAGGTCGGTGCGAATACAGGGGCGAAAGGAGGCGCGAAAGGAGGGGCGAAAGCAGGGGCGAGAGGACGACCTGCGAAAGGGAGGAAAGCGAAGTCGAAGGAAGGAGAGGTGGGGGGAGGGGCTACGGCAGAAGGGAGGGGGGCGAGGGCGGGGAAGGGGAGGCCAGGGAGGAGAGTGACAGGTGAGGCAAAGGTCAAGGGGGTTGTGGGAGGGAACGGTGGTGACGTGGAAGCTATGAAAAAAATAAAGGGCAGAAGAATTGCATGTGAGGAGAAGGGTGAGGGGAATGCGGGAGGGAGCGACAGTGAAGAGTTGGGGGATTGTGGGGCGGAGTGTGGGAGTGAGGACGATTGCGGGGATGAGGAAGAGTGTGGGGTGGAGGAGATGTGGGGATGTGAGGTGGAGAGTGGTGAGGAGGGAGCGTGTGGTGTGGAAGAGGAATGCGGTGCAGTGGAAGAGGCGTGGGGGAATGAGGCGGGGTGTGAGAGGGAGGAGAGAGGGGACCAGACATGCGGCATGACTGTGACTCCTGAATTTATGAAGACGCGTTTACAGAAGGGGCTGAGAGGAGGGGTGAGGGGCGGCGGGCAGAGGAAGGAAGGGGTTGGGCAGCCAAGTGGGGTGACTCCTGAGTTTATGAAGACGCGTTTGAGGAAGGGGCAGAGAGGGGTGAGGGTCGGAGGGGTGAGGGACGGAGGGCAGAGGAAGGAAGGTGGGGTGACTCCTGAGTTTATGAAGACGCGTTTGAGGAAGGGGCAGAGAGGGGGGGTGAGGGACGGAGGGCAGAGGAAGGAAGAGGTTGGCCGGCCGAGTGGGGTGACTGCTGAGTTTATGAAAACGCGTTTACAGAAGGGGCGCAGAGGAGGGGTGAGGGACGAAGGGCGCAGGGAGGAAGAGGCTGATCCGTCTGGTAGTGCGAGTCCGGATGTGGTGGAGGTGCCTCTAATGGGGCATGGGGTGGAGGTGCCTCTAATGGGGCATGGGGTGGAGGTGCCTCTAATGGGGCATGGGGTGGAGGTGCCTCTAATGGGGCATGGGGTGGAGGTGCCTCTAATGGGGCATGGGGTGGAGGTGCCTCTGATGGAACATGGGGGGCCCATGGTGGGGCATGGGGTGGAGGTAGAGCATGGTAGGCCGTGTGGTGGGGCTTCTGCTGAGGGGTCTCAGGAGGGAAGGCTTAGGCCGTGTGGTGGGGCTTCTGCTGAGGGGTCTCAGGAGGGAAGGCTTAGGCCGTGTGGTGGGGCTTCTGCTGAGGGGTCTCAGGAGGGAAGGCTTAGGCCGTGTGGTGGGGCTTCTGCTGAGGGGTCTCAGGAGGGAAGGCTTAGGCCGTGTGGTGGGGCTTCTGCTGAGGGGTCTCAGGAGGGAAGGCTTAGGCCGTGTGGTGGGGCTTCTGCTGAGGGGTCTCAGGAGGGAAGGCTTAGGCCGTGTGGTGGGGCTTCTGCTGAGGGGTCTCAGGAGGGAAGGCTTAGGCCGTGTGGTGGGGCTTCTGCTGAGGGGTCTCAGGAGGGAAGGCTTAGGCCGTGTGGTGGGGCTTCTGCTGAGGGGTCTCAGGAGGGAAGGCTTAGGCCGTGTGGTGGGGCTTCTGCTGAGGGGTCTCAGGAGGGAAGGCTTAGGCCGTGTGGTGGGGCTTCTGCTGAGGGGTCTCAGGAGGGAAGGCTTAGGCCGTGTGGTGGGGCTTCTGCTGAGGGGTCTCAGGAGGGAAGGCTTAGGCCGTGTGGTGGGGCTTCTGCTGAGGGGTCTCAGGAGGGAAGGCTTAGGCCGTGTGGTGGGGCTTCTGCTGAGGGGTCTCAGGAGGGAAGGCTTAGGCCGTGTGGTGGGGCTTCTGCTGAGGGGTCTCAGGAGGGAAGGCTTAGGCCGTGTGGTGGGGCTTCTGCTGAGGGGTCTCAGGAGGGAAGGCTTAGGCCGTGTGGTGGGGCTTCTGCTGAGGGGTCTCAGGAGGGAAGGCTTAGGCCGTGTGGTGGGGCTTCTGCTGAGGGGTCTCAGGAGGGAAGGCTTAGGCCGTGTGGTGGGGCTTCTGCTGAGGGGTCTCAGGAGGGAAGGCTTAGGCCGTGTGGTGGGGCTTCTGCTGAGGGGTCTCAGGAGGGAAGGCTTAGGCCGTGTGGTGGGGCTTCTGCTGAGGGGTCTCAGGAGGGAAGGCTTAGGCCGTGTGGTGGGGCTTCTGCTGAGGGGTCTCAGGAGGGAAGGCTTAGGCCGTGTGGTGGGGCTTCTGCTGAGGGGTCTCAGGAGGGAAGGCTTAGGCCGTGTGGTGGGGCTTCTGCTGAGGGGTCTCAGGAGGGAAGGCTTAGGCCGTGTGGTGGGGCTTCTGCTGAGGGGTCTCAGGAGGGAAGGCTTAGGCCGTGTGGTGGGGCTTCTGCTGAGGGGTCTCAGGAGGGAAGGCGTAGGCCGTGTGGTGGGGCTTCTGCTGAGGGGTCTCAGGAGGGAAGGCGTAGGCCGTGTGGTGGGGCTTCTGCTGAGGGGTCTCAGGAGGGAAGGCGTAGGCCGTGTGGTGGGGCTTCTGCTGAGGGGTCTCAGGAGGGAAGGCGTAGGCCGTGTGGTGGGGCTTCTGCTGAGGGGTCTCAGGAGGGAAGGCGTAGGCCGTGTGGTGGGGCTTCTGCTGAGGGGTCTCAGGAGGGAAGGCGTAGGCCGTGTGGTGGGGCTTCTGCTGAGGGGTCTCAGGAGGGAAGGCGTAGGCCGTGTGGTGGGGCTTCTGCTGAGGGGTCTCAGGAGGGAAGGCGTAGGCCGTGTGGTGGGGCTTCTGCTGAGGGGTCTCAGGAGGGAAGGCGTAGGCCGTGTGGTGGGGCTTCTGCTGAGGGGTCTCAGGAGGGAAGGCGTAGGCCGTGTGGTGGGGCTTCTGCTGAGGGGTCTCAGGAGGGAAGGCGTAGGCCGTGTGGTGGGGCTTCTGCTGAGGGGTCTCAGGAGGGAAGGCTTAGGCCGTGTGGTGGGGCTTCTGCTGAGGGGTCTCAGGAGGGAAGGCGTAGGCCGTGTGGTGGGGCTTCTGCTGAGGGGTCTCAGGAGGGAAGGCGTAGGCCGTGTGGTGGGGCTTCTGCTGAGGGGTCTCAGGAGGGAAGGCGTAGGCCGTGTGGTGGGGCTTCTGCTGAGGGGTCTCAGGAGGGAAGGCGTAGGCCGTGTGGTGGGGCTTCTGCTGAGGGGTCTCAGGAGGGAAGGCTTAGGCCGTGTGGTGGGGCTTCTGCTGAGGGGTCTCAGGAGGGAAGGCTTAGGCCGTGTGGTGGGGCTGTACGGGGAGGGAGGAAGCGGAAGCGGGCAGGGGTGAGGGTGGGAGAGGCGGAGGGTGCGGATGTGGGGTTTGCAGGTGGGGAGGAAGAAGCATGTAGACTCGTTGGTGCATGGGATGAGTCTCCTTTGAATAGTTCCCCACGTGGGAGTGCAGGATATGCAGGGACTGCAGTGGGAGTAGTGGGAGCAGTGATGGTGGGGGAAGCCGAGGGCGCAGATGGGGGGGTTGCAGCTGGTGAGGAGGAAGCATGTAGGCGCGTGGATGCAAGAGATGCATTTCCTTCAAATGATGCTCCGTGTGGGGCTGCAGGGGCGTCAGTCACTGCAGGGAGAGCAGTGGGAGCAGAGGAAGCAGTGAGGGGGGAAGTGGGAGCAGTGGGTGTAGTGAGGGCAGTGAGAGAACTAAGGGCAGTGAGAGAAGTGAGGGCAGGGACTGGACCTGCAGCAGCAACAACTGCTGCTGCATTTGGGAGTCCCATTGGTGTGGCTTCGCCTGATAATGTCACACGGTCTGCCAATGCTGCCACTGCTGCCAACGCGACCAATGCTACTCCCGACTCGCCACTACCTGCCACACCTCCCCGTGCCTCCTCGCTTCCCCAACGCTCCACTGCTGCTGGTGCTGCCACTGCTGCCAACGCTACCAACGCTACCAACGCGGCCAATGCACCATCCCCCAGCGTGCGAGCTCCTTCCCACTCGCCACTACCTGCCACACCTCCTCGTGCTGCCTCACGTCGTCGCTGCTCCACTCCTCCCCCTCCGCCTGCCACCGCCCCCCACCGACTGTCCCACCCACCTTCTCACCCGCCTCCCCACCCACTTTCGCACCAGCCTTCCCACAAAGGCAGCAAGAACTTGTTACACTCCCGGAAACCCAGCCGTGCGGCTTCTCACATGAATACCCCAGCTGGAGGGGGTGCTTCCAACTCTAGACCTCCCAGACCCGCCACCATTGGCCCTGGCATTGTAGTGGAATACTCAAGGAGTGGTGCGAATCCCCTCAAACTCTCATTCCTGCCGCACACCTCACTCTCCTTCCCACCAGCCGTCTCGCTCTCCTTCCTGCCACCCTCCGCATCTCGTTTTTTTCCCGCTCCTTACACTCCCATCTAGCGCCCCCCTGCTGCACATTTTATGCTTTGAATTTTAGCCAAACCCGATTTTGACTTACTACCCTGGACTGGACCTTGTTCTGGCTTATAGGGTTAAGGCCGTGTTCACCCGCCTCAGAAACCCTAATTTTTTAGTTGCCTGAAAAACACGGTTCTGCTGTTAACCTGAATCCATGTTTTGGCGTTTAGGGTTAGGCTGGTGTGATATAGAGCGGGTGCAATCTTGCTGCATAAGGGTGATTCCCTCCCTCCTTCACGTGTTCTCTGTCTCCCAATGCTCGCACCCTGGTTCTCTCATTCCTTCACTCCCTCATTCCCTTGCTCCATATGCTCGCTATCCCCGGGTTGAGGCGTCTCAAAACCTTCCCTTCGTTCCTCTGCCCGGTCCCTGTGCCCATCCTCCCAAACCCGTGTCCCCACCTGTTCTCTATGCATTGCTGCTGCCCGCAGGTCGCCCGCGCTTCCGTCCCCTGGCCTACTGGCTGCATGAGAGAATTTTCAGTCCAGTGGTGAGTGTTCAGCTTTGTGTTGGGGGAGAGTTAGCGTTGAGGTGTGTCTTTGAGGCAGCAACGTTCCGTTAGATTTCCGTTAGGGCAACTGGCGTGTGACACGTGGCACACTCATACCAGGTTCTCAATTCCTGAACCACCATCTGCTTTGTGCTGCCTTGAAAGCTCCCTGCCTACCTCACGCTCTTGCCTCCTTGCCTCTATTCCTGCCTAGTACTGTCACCCTCGTGCGTTGTTTTTTTGTAAAGGTGGGCTTGAGACATCTCAGCACTTGATTTCCTTGCTGTATTCCTCTCTTTCTGTATCTTCTTGATCTCACGCATTGCTTGCTGCATTGGCTGCAGGATGTGGAGCGACCTTCTGTCTTGCTAGGACTGCAGCCAACCACACTTCTCAACCCCTGATTCTCTTGATTTTATTCCTCTCTTTCTGCTTGCTACATTACTCGTTGCGTTACTTGCTGCATTGGCTGCAGGATGTGGAGCGACCTTCTGTCTTGCTTGGACTGCAGCCAACCACACGTGCAGAGGAGTTGAAGATGATCAGGAAGGGTATGCGGGTTACCAGATGTGTGGTTGCCACAATTAGGTTACCATATGTGTGGTTACCACACTTCAGGTAACAGGTGTGTGGTTACCACACTTCAGGTAACAGGTGTGTGGTTGCCACATCCCCATTGCCATTCCTTGGTTCAAGCTGTTTTGGCTTGCTGATTCGTCCACTTTTTTGTCCATTAATTTTACTGTCTAATTCTTCCTTATTCTTGTGTTTTTATATGTCCGTGCCACTGCCAACCACACTGCTACCCACTGCTCTTTGCAGCCTTGCTTGGGGATTTGATTCGCGATGGGGAGGAGCAAGAGGGAATGGAAGAGCAGGGTGGAGCGGAAGAGCAGGAGGAAGGGGAAGGGAATGGCGCAGAGAGGGATGGATCGAGGGAGGTGGGTGAGAAGCAGAAGAGCAAGAGGAGGCGGAAAGGGCAAGAAGAAGAAGTTGTTCAGGCGGGGGGTGTGGGTGATACGGCTGGAGAGGCACATGGGGAGAGAGCAGTGGCCTCTGAGTTGGCCCGGAAGTCGCCTAGGGGGAAAGGGAGGTGTGCTCAAGGGGAAGGGGGGGTTGAGACGGAGGATGTGGGTGCTACGGCTGGAGAGGCACATGGGGAGAGAGCAGCGGCTTCTTTATCGGCCCGGAAGTCGCCTAGGGGGAGGAAGGGTTGCGGGCGAGGGGGGGTTGAGGCGGGGGGTGTGGGTGCCTCGGCTGGGATGACAGGTGTGGGGAGAGCAGTGGCTACTGAATCGGCCCAGAAGTCGAAGTCGCCTAGGGGGAGGGGAAGGTGTGCTCAAGGGGTGGATGACGAGGAGGGAGTGGGTGCTTTGGTTGGAAGGACAGGTGGGGAAGGAGCGGTGGCTACTGAATTGGCCCTAAAGTCGCCTAGGGGGAGGGAGAGGTTTGCTCAAGCGGGGGTTGAGGCGGAAGGTGTTGCTGCAAAGACAGGGGCGGGGAAAGCAGTGGCCTCTGAATCACCTCGAAAGTCGCGTAGAGGGAGGGGGAGGTGTGCCCAAGTTGGGGTCGAAGCAGAGGGTTTGGTTAATTCTGCTCGAAAGGGAGGGGCGGGGAGAGTGGTGGCTACTGAAGCAACTCGAAAGTCTCCTAGGCGGAGGGGAGAGTGTGGGGAAGGCGGGCAGGATAAAGAGGATATGATAGATTTGACTGAGGAGGCGGATTGGGGGAGAGAGGCGGTGGTGGAGGAGGGAGGAGGGGGTGGGAGGGAGGAGGGGGGAAGCGGGGAGGGAGATGTGGGTGGAGAGGTGGTGAGGGAGGGCGATGAGGAGAGGAGAGAGGAGAGGAGAGAGAAGGAAGGAACGGAGGAGGAAATGGAGGGTGGAGAGGAAGGGCATGGATATGGCGGCGCAGGAGGGGAGGGAGAAGAGGAGGGAAGAGGGGAGGGTGAAGGGGAGGGAGAAGAGGAGGGAAGAGGGGAGGGTGGAGGGGAGGGGGAAGAGGAGGGAAGAGGGGAGGGTGGAGGGGAGGGAGAAGTGGAAGGGAACGGGGAGGATGGAAGGGAGAAGGAAGTTGTTGAAGCTCCTGTAATGGAGGCTGCGGATAAGGATGCTGTAACAAGTGTGACTTTAGCGAGTGGGTTGAGGGGAGCTGGGAGAACCGTTGATGGGACAATGGCGGGAGGAAGAACTGTGCCTGGTAGGGCTGCCAAGACTGCTGCTCTGGCTCGGATGTGCCGAACCTCGAGGCCTGGGCAGAAGGGGAGAGTAGGTGTGGGTGGGGAGGAGGGGAGAGTGGGGGCGGCTGGTGTGGGGGATGTGGGGAGGGTTGAGGAGGGGAATGGAGGACTGGGTGGGAGTGGGGGAGGGGCGGAGCAAGAGGGGGGGAAAAGCAAGGGAAAAGGGGATGGGGAAGCGAAGGGGAAAGCGAATGGGGATGCGAACGGGAGGGCGAATGTTCTTAAAAGAAAGAGAGTTGAGGTGCAGGAAATGGAAAGGAGGAGTGTGAGAGTGACCAGATCGATGGCTAGGATTGCTCGAGGGGATAATGGGGATGTGGGGAACGGGGGAAGGAAGGGGAAGGGACTAGAGAAGGGGAAGGGGGAAGGGAAGGGGAAGGGGGAAGGGAAGGGGGAAGGGAAGGGGGAAGGGAAGGGGAAGGGGGGAAGGAAGGGGAAGGAGGTGGGGAAGGGGAAGGATGATTGTCATATGCCCCCATCCCCATCCTATGTTCCTCCATCATCACCCCACAATCCCCCATCCCCATCCCACGACCCCCAATGCCTTGCCCTGGTCCCAGCGCCTCCCCCACCCTCCCCTCTTCCCTCTGTCAACATCTCCGAATCAACTCGCAATCGCCCCTCTGCTTCAACCTCCGCCTCTGCTTCTGCCACTGCCGCTGCCGCTGCTGGTAACCCTATGGCTTCACCGTCCCACGCCCCTAGAAACCGGGCCAATCAGAACCACCGCGGTCAGAACCACCCCTCTCAAGATGATCCCCCTGAAAGCCCCGTCTCTGCTCCTGCTTTCGCTCCTGGCGCCGCTCCTGCCCTGGATCACATGGGGTGGACGGCGGGTCAAGTGAGAGCGTACCACGAGGCCATGAGTGCTGTGAATCCGCATGAAAGCGGGTTCTGGGAGAGGGTGGCGCTGTGGGTGACTGGGAAGACGGCGACTGAGTGCTTTAACCGGCACCATGAGCAGTTTCCGACCCCGCCGAGACGGAGGGAAAGGCAGAGGCGGTTGATTGGAGGGGGTGTGAGGGGGGAGGAGGAGGGGCGGCAGGAGGAGCAGGGGCAGGAGCAACAGCAGCGAGGGGTGCCGGTTGGGGAGTCATCCCATGCTGCGTTTGTTGCTGCTTGTGTCGGGATTGGGCCTCGGGGAGGTGCGGATGGTGCAGGGGAAGGCGGGGAGGGGTTGGAAGGGGTGGAGATGGGTGAGATTGAGATTTGTAGGGGGGAGAGCCGCAGTGCGGCGAGGAATAGAGGGAGACTGGTGGGCGATTGTGCTGAAGCAGGGGCGATTGTGGTTGGGGGAAAAGGGAAGGCCGTTGTGGGGAAGGAAATAGCAGCCATGGGCGCAGGTAGGGGGAGGGGGGCAGGTCGGCGAAAGGGGAAAGGGGACGCGGCTGGGGGGGGTGGAAGGGGAAGGGGAGGCGGGAGGGAGGTTGCGACGGTGGACGGAATTGGGGCGGGCGGAGCGGAAAAAGGGTGGAAGCTTCCTCAAACAAAGGCTGGGCTGTTGGTGGCGGCACACAGGAGGATGCGAGCCGACTGTGCCTTCCAGGTGTGTGTGCCTTCCAGGTGTGTTGGCATGGCATACCAAACCTTGGCTCTGCTGGTTGTGTTTTGAGTCGACTCAAAACGCACCTGCACACAGGAGGATGCGAGACAAGTGTGCCATGCCTTCCAGGCATGCGTGCACTTGGGGTGTGTTGGCATGGCACACGAGGATGCACGAGGATGCACGAGGATGCACGAGGATGCACGAGGATGCGAGACAAGTGTGCCATGCCTTCCAGGCATGCGTGCACTTGGGGTGTGTTGGCATGGCACACGAGGATGCACGAGGATGCACGAGGATGCACGAGGATGCGAGACAAGTGTGCCTTGCCTTCCAGGCATGCGTGCACTTGGGGTGTGTTGGCATGGCACACGAGGATGCACGAGGATGCACGAGGATGCGAGACAAGTGTGCCTTGCCTTCCAGGCATGCGGAGGCTTTTTGAGAGGATTGCTTGTGAGCAAGTGATTGAAGAAGTGTTTTGAGACGTCTCAAAACATTTCTTCATTCCAGGCATGCGGAGGCTTTCTGAGAGGATTGCTTGTGAGCAAGTGTGCTTTGCGCTTGCCACATCCCATACAGGTCAAAGTGTATCTCACCCTCCCATGTGCATACCCGCCCCCTCTCCGATCCAAAAAAAATCGCCATCCTCCCACTTCCCACTCCCCCCCCCCCCGCCTCTGCCTGCACAGGCGGTGCCAGCAGCGCAGTCACGCCTACCCCAATCCCCTGCCCTCCCACTTCCCCACCCCCTTCTCTCCATGCACAGGTGGTGCAAGCAGCGCAGTCACGCCACAAGGATGATTTCACACAGCATGACGAGCAGATCAGCACCATGTCTGCTGTCGCCCCCCTTTGCTTCTGCTGCTGCTTCACCCCCCTTGCTGCTGCTTCACCCCCTTCACCCCCCTCTCCTCTCACAGGCGGTGCAAGCAGTGCAGTGCCAGCACAAGGACGACTTCACACAGCATGATGAGGAATACAACTAATATATCTATTGCACCCGCCACCCCCCACACCCCCATCCCCACCCCCCGCGATAGGCAGTACTGGCAGCGCAGTCACGCCACAAGGACGATTTCACGCAGCAAGGGTGATGTCACTGAGGTGTTGATCGACTGGATCCGCGCAGCTCGTCTCCAGCTCAGGCAGAGCTTCGGCTCGGACTTTCCTGTTCAGCGTCTGCACTCTGACAGAGGTGGAGAGTTCTCCTCTGGCCTTCTGCGAGCCTACTGTCGTGCACGAGGCATCCGCCAGACCTTCACGCTTCCGGACTCTCCACAGCAAAATGGGATTGCTGAGCGCCGCATTGGCATGATCATGGATGTCGCCCGTACGTCCATGATGCATGCGGCTGCCCCCCATTTTCTGTGGCCGTTTGCGGTTCGGTACGCGGCGCATCAGATCAACCTTCACCCCAGGGTCTCCATGCCGGAGACCTCCCCAGCTTTGCTGTGGACGGGGAAGGTTGGCGATGCGTCTGCGTTCCGTGTCTGGGGATCTCGGGCGTTTGTCCGCGACTTGTCTGCGGACAAGCTGTCCCCTCGTGCTGCTCCTTGCGTCTTCCTTGGCTTCCCCCCCTGACGCGCCAGGGTGGCAGTTCTACCACCCCACCTCTCGCCGTGTCCTGTCCTCCCAGGACGTCACGTTTGACGAGTCGGTCCCCTACTACCGCCTCTTCCCCTACCGCACTCCGTCCCTCCCCCCGCCACCGCTCTTCCTTGTCCCAGGTCCCCCCCCGGTAGACCCCCTCCCCCCTCAGGGTCCTGCCCCTTCAGGTGTGTCCCAGGTAGACGCAGTCGAGCCTGTCGAGGTTACTGGTGACTCTGGTGCTGCTGAGGGTGCTGAGCCTGGGGGTGCTGACTCTGGGGGTGCTGAGCGTGTGGGTGCTACTACTGGGGGTGCTGAGCCTGAGGGTGCTGAGCCTGGGGGTGCTACTACTGGGGGTGCTGAGCCTGGGGGTGCTGAGCCTGGGAGTGCTACGCTTGGGGGTGCTACGCCTGGAGGTGCTGAGCCTGGGGGTGCGGAGCCTGAGGGAGCTGGGCCTGCTCGTGTGGCGTCTGGCGGTGCTGAGCCTGGAGGTTCTCCGGGTGCTTCGTCTCGGCGGGAGCCACTCTCTCCACAGGAGCTGCGCGAGTGGTTTGCCCGGCGCTGGAGGCGTGCTGCTGGAGCTGGAGGTTCTTCGGCTGCTGAGGGTGCTGGTGCCGCGGGTCCCGGAGGTGCTCGTACTGGGAGTACTGGAGCTGCTGGGCCTGCGGGTACGACTGGAGCTGGAGCTGCTGAGGGTGTTGGCGCTGAGGCTACTGCTGTCGGTCCTGGAGGCGGTCCTGCTGGGGGTGCTACCGGTGCTGCTGGAGATACTGGAGCTGGAGGTGCTGCTGGCGCTGGTGCTGCCGCTGGGGGTACTGGTGCTGTCCCTGCTGTGTCTGGAGTCGCCGCGCGGCCTCGGCCGTACTTCGTTCCGCTCCTTCAGCAGGTTCTTGGTCTCCCGCCTTCTACTGGTCCTCCTCCTCCCTTAGCGTGTCCACAGCCTGTCCCGTCACAGTTACAGTTACAGCCGGCCTCCCCACTGCCCGCTCCTTCTCCCTACACTGGTCCTACTGGAGGTCTTGCTGAGCGTCGTGAGCCTGCGTCTCGCCCTGCGTCGCCTGTCCGTGCTGCTCGCACTAGTGCTCGTGGTTCGCGTCAGCGTCCTCCTCCTGTCCCTGGCACGCACCGGATGTCTCTGCGTCCGTCCACTGCTCCTCTGCGTGCCCCTTTGCCTTCTCCTCATGAGTCCTCTCTTCCTGCTCTTCCTGACCCGGAGTCGGACTCTCTTCGTGCTGCCAGTCCTACTGTCACGCGTCTCCTTGCTACTGTTGTCACTGACCCTTCCTTTGAGTCCACTGCTGCGTCTGCCCTAGTTACTGAGCTCGTCGACTTTGCTGCTCGCTGTCGTCTAGACTACGCTGCTAGTCTTGTTGCTGAGTCTGAGTCTGTCTGTCCTCCGTCCGTCGGGGGTGAGTGTGCCCTTGGCACGGACGTCCTTGAGGACAGGCAGGAGGAGTTCCAGTGTTTGGCTGCTGCTTCACCTCATCTCGTGTCCGTACTGCTTACCCCTGAGGGAGACCCGGATGCACTTGACATCCCGACTCCGCGCTCTTACGCGGAGGCGATAGAGGGTCCCTACTCCTCTCAGTGGCAGGCAGCTATGGACGCAGAGATGGCTTCCTGGAAGTCCACAGGCACCTACGTTGACGAGGTTCCCCCACCTGGGGCGAACATCGTCAGTGGCATGTGGATTTTCAGGGTGAAGCGGCCGCCGGGTTCTCCGCCTGTCTTCAAGGCGCGTTACGTGGCTCGTGGCTTCAGTCAGCGGCAGGGAGTTGACTACTTTCAGACCTTCTCTCCCACCCCGAAGATGACCACTCTTCGGGTACTGCTGCACATAGCTGCTCACCGCGACTACGAGCTGCACTCTCTTGACTTCAGCACTGCTTTCTTGCAGGGCAGCCTGCACGAGGAGATCTGGCTGCGTCGCCCACCTGGCTTCGCTGGGTCTTTTCCTCCTGGCACCCAGTGGAGCCTCCGGCGGCCAGTCTACGGTCTCCGCCAGGCACCGCGTGAGTGGCACGACACACTGAGGACTACACTTGCGGCTCTTGGGTTTGCTCCCTCTACTGCCGACCCGTCGCTGTTTCTGCGCACCGACACTTCTTTGCAGCCGTTCTACATCCTCGTGTACGTCGACGACTTGGTCTTTGCCACAGCTGACACTGCTGGACTCGCCCACGTGAAGTTCGAGCTGCAGAAGAGACACACGTGCACAGACCTGGGTGAACTGCGCAGCTACCTTGGCTTGCAGATCACCCGGAACAGAGCACGCCGCACCATTACCCTGACTCAGTCACACATGGTGCAGCAGGTCCTTCAGCGCTTCGGCTTCACGTACTCCTCGCCTCAGGCCACTCCTCTGCCTACTCGCCACTCGCTCTCAGCTCTGCCTTCGGATGAGTCCGTAGAGTCGAGTGGCCCGTACCCAGAGCTTGTTGGCTGCCTCATGTACCTGATGACCTGCACACGACCTGACCTTGCATACTCTCTTAGCATTCTTGCACGCTATGTTGCTCCTGGGAGACACAGACCGGAGCACATGGCTGCAGCGAAGAGGGTGTTGCGCTACTTGTGCAGTACGTCGGGCATGGGGCTTGTGCTTGGAGGGCAGAGTCCAGTGGTCCTCACTGGACACGCAGACGCTTCTTGGGCTGACGACCAGGCTACGCAGCGGTCGTCACAGGGTTACACCTTCAGCCTTGGTTCCGGCTCTGTTTCGTGGCGGGCTACTCGCTCGTCTTCTGTTCTCGGCTCCAGTTGTGAGGCTGAGATCTACGCCGGGGCCATGGCTGCACAGGAGCTTCGCTGGCTCACCTACCTGCTGACTGACCTCGGAGAGCCGCCTCGTTCTCCTCCAGTGCTCTACGTAGACAACAAGGCCATGCTGGCCTTGTGTCGAGAGCAGAGACTGGAGCACAGAACGAAGCACATTGCTCTTCGCTACTTCCTTGCTCGTGAGCTACAGCAGCGTGGTCAGCTGCGACTTGCGTACGTGGCCTCTGAGGCCAACACTGCTGATATCTTCACCAAGGCACTTGCGCCTTGTGATCATCAGCGCTTCTGTACTCAGCTGGGTCTTGTACCTACCTTGCCTCACTTGCTCACCTCTTGACCTTGTTTGTACTGTTGCATATATATATACTCCTGCTCTTGCTTGTCTAGCCTTATATATATATGTAATCCTGCATGTGAACTGGCCTTGTGGCCTTGAACTTGTGCTCGGAATGTGTGGTGACTTTGTGATCCACCCTGAGCTTGCTTTGCTTTGCTTGACTGGTCTTGTGACCCCTTGTTCTCCCCTACTTTGCCTATGGGGGTGTGTCAGAGTTATATGACATAGCTACTGTAGGCTATAGTGGGGTAGCACATATGGGGTACAGTTGCCTAGGGTTTGCCTTTTGTACCCAACTTTCACTTAGTCATCTCATTCCTGTTTTCTTGATTCACACCCATATCGTCGAGTCGTCACACGTGGCGTGGATCAGCTGCTCCATGGTTTGGTTTGTCCGCTCCGTTTGACCGTCGATCTCGGGGTGGTACGACGAGCTGAACTGTAGCCTGGTCCCGAACTGCTCCCAAAGGTTCTTCCAGAAGTTCCTAGTAAACTTCGTGTCGCAGTCGCTGATTATCGCGGCTGGTATCTCGTGCAGTCGAACGACGGTTGCGATGAACAGGCAAGCGGTTTCTTCGGCGGAGATCGATTTCCTGCACGCAGCGAAGTGAGCCATTTTCGTCAGTCTGTCAACGACGACCATTACCGCGTCGTTACCCCCAGGGTTCGAAGGTAACCCCATGACGAAATCCATGGTAAGTTGCTGCCAGGCCCGCTCGGGCGGTGGAATCGGCTGCAACTGACCCGCCTTTCTTTTTCGCGAGCTCTTCATCACCTGACATGTAGGGCACGAGCCCACGTGGTGCTGTACGTCGGTCAACAGCTCCGGCCAGTAGTAATACCGCTGCAGTTGCTGTCGCGTTTTTTCTACGCCGAAGTGACCCGAGGTAACCCCATCGTGTGCCTCCTGCTGTAACAGATCCCTCAGTAGTGAGTACGTGGGTACCCAAATGCGGTTGGTGCCTGTTTTTACGTAATAGACTCCCTTTGCTTCTGCCAGTTGCTGTGAATTTCCGGTCGTGAAAAATGGGTCGGTGCGATATCCGTGGGTGAATAGGCCTGTTAACATTGGGTTGGTTTGGGCAAGTAGGATGGCGTGGAGTTGGGCGATAGAACGGGTGAGGGCGTCGGCGATATTTGATGCGCCTTTTTTGTACGTGACGGTGTAGTGGAACTTGGACTCCAGATAGTCCAACCAGCGAATCTGTCGCGGATTGAGGTTCGGTTGGGCGCGAAGGTACTGTAGTGCACGATGGTCTGTCCGCACTGTCACGTCGGCTCCTGTCAGGTAGCACCGCCACACCTTGAACGCGTGCACGATCGCCAGCATCTCGCGATCGTGTATCGGGTAGTTGCGTTTGGGCGGGTGAAGTTTGCGGGACTCGTACGCGATTGGCTGAAGGCCGTTCCTGAAGTCCTGCAACGGCACTGCTCCCACAGCGTGTCAGAGGTCCACTGGTGATCCCCGATTGATCCTAGGGAAGGGTTACAGGCTCGTTGTCCTGGGGGGTTATGGGCGCACTGACCCGCTACTTAACAAGCCCTTTTATCCCAATGGTCTAGAGGTTGGGATTCTGACATGTTATCAGAGCGAAGGTCTCGGGTTCGAATCCCAGTGTGTGCACTTCGGGCATCCCAGTGCGGGGGGGTGTCAGAGGTCCACTGGTGATCCCCGATTGATCCTAGGGAAGGGTTGCAGGCTCGTTGTCCTGGCGGGTTATGGGCGCACTGACCCGCTACTTAACAAGCCATTTTATCCCAATGGTCTAGTGGTTGGGATTCTGACACAGCGATGTCACTTGCGTCGGTGACGAGCTCGAACTGACGGTGAGGATCTGCGATGCGAAGCACGGGCGATGAGCACAAAATATTTTGAAGGGCCGAGAAGGCAGCTTGCTCTTTCTCCCCCCACGTGTACTCAACCCCCTTCCTCAGCAGGTCGATCAACGGGGCAGTCAACTGCGCCATGTCGGGGACGAACCGTCGCACGTAGTTGACGAACCCCAGAAAACTCTGCAACTCAATCAAGTTTGTCAGCGCGTGCCATGCTTGAATCGTCGCGATCTTTTTCGGGTCTACTTCCACTCCGTCAGCTGAAATAACGTGCCCGAAAAACTCCAGTCTGTCCTGTAAAAACTCACACTTGGAGGCTTTCGTCAGTAGGCGGTTCTCACGCAGTATTTTGAAAACAGCTTCGATGTCCTATAGGTGTTGTGCTCGGTCCGTGCTGTGGATGAGTATGTCGTCTAAGTACACGATGACGCATTTATCTAAGAGCGGGCAGAAGGCTTCGTTCATGGTCATTTGAAATGTGGCGGGGGCGTTGGTCAGTCCAAAGGGCATTACCGTGTATTCGAATGATCCGTAGCATGTTCGAAAGGCGGTTTTTGGGCAGTCGGTCGGGTTGACACGGATTTGGTGGTAGCCTCCTCGAAGGTCGATTTTCGAGAAAACCCGGGCTGTGCGCAGTTGGTCGATCAGTTCGTCGGCTCGCGGGATGGGGTAACGGGACTTGATGGCAACTCCGTTCAGTGCGCGGTAATCGATGCACATGCGAAAACCCCCGTCCTTTTTCGGTGTGAACAGTATCGGTGCTGCGAAGGGTGACGAACTCGGGCGAATGAACTTTTTCTCAAGCAGGTAATCCAGTTGCTTCCTTAGTTCATCTAGTTCGGGTTGGGTCAGTCGGAACTGTCGATGTACTGTCGGCTATGCCCCTGGTTCTAGTTCTATCATGTGGTCGTGCGGTCGCTGAGGTGGCAGTCATGTCGGCAGGTCGTCCGGAAAAAACCCACTGTACTGCTTCAGTAGTGCCGCCAGGTCATCCGGTACGTCAGCTAGCAGTTTCCCTAAATCGCTTCCCTTGTCTGCTGCCTTGGCTTCCCAAATGTCAACCGCGTACACGTCAGCTCTTGCCTTTTTTGTACGTGACGGTGTAGTGGAACTTGGACTCCAGATAGTCCAACCAGCGAATCTGTCGCGGATTGAGGTTCGGTTGGGCGCGAAGGTACTGTAGTGCACGATGGTCTGTCCGCACTGTCACGTCGGCTCCTGTCAGGTAGCACTGCCACACTTTGAACGCGTGCACGATCGCCAGCATCTCGCGATCGTGTATCGGGTAGTTGCGTTTGGGCGGGTGAAGTTTGCGGGACTCGTACGCGATTGGCTGAAGGCCGTTCCTGAAGTCCTGCAACGGCACTGCTCCCACAGCGTGTCAGAGGTCCACTGGTGATCCCCGATTGATCCTAGGGAAGGGTTACAGGCTCGTTGTCCTGGGGGGTTATGGGCGCACTGACCCGCTACTTAACAAGCCCTTTTATCCCAATGGTCTAGTGGTTGGGATTCTGACATGTTATCAGAGCGAAGGTCTCGGGTTCGAATCCCAGTGTGTGCACTTCGGGCATCCCAGTGCGGGGGGGTGTCAGAGGTCCACTGGTGATCCCCGATTGATCCTAGGGAAGGGTTACAGGCTCGTTGTCCTGGCGGGTTATGGGCGCACTGACCCGCTACTTAACAAGCCCTTTTATCCCAATGGACTAGTGGTTGGGATTCTGACACAGCGATGTCACTTGCGTCGGTGACGAGCTCGAACTGACGGTGAGGATCTGCGATGCGAAGCACGGGCGATGAGCACAAAATATTTTGAAGGGCCGAGAAGGCAGCTTGCTCTTTCTCCCCCCACGTGTACTCAACCCCCTTCCTCAGCAGGTCGATCAACGGGGCAGTCAACTGCGCCATGTCGGGGACGAACCGTCGCACGTAGTTGACGAACCCCAGAAAACTCTGCAACTCAATCAAGTTTGTCAGCGCGTGCCATGCTTGAATCGTCGCGATCTTTTTCGGGTCTACTTCCACTCCGTCAGCTGAAATAACGTGCCCGAAAAACTCCAGTCTGTCCTGTAAAAACTCACACTTGGAGGCTTTCGTCAGTAGGCGGTTCTCACGCAGTATTTTGAAAACAGCTTCGATGTCCTATAGGTGTTGTGCTCGGTCCGTGCTGTGGATGAGTATGTCGTCTAAGTACACGATGACGCATTTATCTAAGAGCGGGCAGAAGGCTTCGTTCATGGTCATTTGAAATGTGGCGGGAGCGTTGGTCAGTCCAAAGGGCATTACCGTGTATTCGAATGATCCGTAGCATGTTCGAAAGGCGGTTTTTGGGCAGTCGGTCGGGTTGACACGGATTTGGTGGTAGCCTCCTCGAAGGTCGATTTTCGAGAAAACCCGGGCTGTGCGCAGTTGGTCGATCAGTTCGTCGGCTCGCGGGATGGGGTAACGGGACTTGATGGCAACTCCGTTCAGTGCGCGGTAATCAATGCACATGCGAAAACCCCCGTCCTTTTTCGGTGTGAACAGTATCGGTGCTGCGAAGGGTGACGAACTCGGGCGAATGAACTTTTTCTCAAGCAGGTAATCCAGTTGCTTCCTTAGTTCATCTAGTTCGGGTTGGGTCAGTCGGAACTGTCGATGTACTGTCGGCTATGCCCCTGGTTCTAGTTCTATCATGTGGTCGTGCGGTCGCTGAGGTGGCAGTCATGTCGGCAGGTCGTCCGGAAAAAACCCACTGTACTGCTTCAGTAGTGCCGCCAGGTCATCCGGTACGTCAGCTAGCAGTTTCCCTAAATCGCTTCCCTTGTCTGCTGCCTTGGCTTCCCAAATGTCAACCGCGTACACGTCAGCTCCTGCGGCTACAGAGTGTTTCATGGTGATTGCGTTGACACGCACCGACGAAGACTCAAGCAAGCCCCAGCGAGGTAAAGCGATGTTGTTACCGTTCACTCGCACTGTGCAGTCACCTGTCGTCCAGTCGATTCGCGGGTTGTGTCGTCGCAGCCAATCACGGCCGAGCAAAATGTCAGTTTCATCGAGGGTCATTGCAAGCATTTCCTGGCTAAACGTGAAGTTACCCCCGCATCGAATCCGAACTCGGTCCACGCGTTCCCGTATCGCCAATGACGTGCCGTCGACCAGTCTTGCGTCAATCTCAGGTAAACACCTGTCCAGTGGCAGTTTCAGTTTCCGTGCTGTGACAGTGTTGATGAGGTTGTGGCTGGCCCCCCCGTCTACGAAGATTTTAACTAAGTCTGTCCCGATTTTCCCACTAAGCAGTATGGGGCTATCTACCGTGGTACCCTCCTCATTCGGCCGGGTATGGTCGATTGCGTGAACCGGCACAATCACTCGGTGAGGGTCGGTTGGGTCGGGCGAACGGCGTGACCTGTCAGTAGATGGCCTGTCTGCTACTGACTCCCAGCGATTCCCTGCTGCTTGGTCTGTTTTTGCTGCTGAACTTCCCCCTTTCCCTTAGTGTTTTCCGGGCTTTCGCTTTTGCGGTGTCCCGGCTGATTGCACGCGAAGCATCGCCCTTTAAATAGTGCTGCACCGGCATTCGCGGCGACGGCTCGTATCGTGGCTCCTTCGTTCGTCCGACGAGACCGATGTCCCCGGTTGCTGCTACTTCGGTAGGACCCCGGTCTCGGTCGGCGGAAAAAGTTGAGCTTCTCCGCCATAGCGAGAATCTCCCGAAAATCGGTGACGCCGCGGAGCTGGATTTCCTAAGCGATTTCGTGCTTCAGGCCGCCGATGTAGCGGTCGATGCGCTCGCTCTCGTGCATGTAGCCCACCTGCTCACACAGCGCCAGAAACCTGCTGGTGTAATCCTGGACGGAACCGAGTTGGCGCCAAGTACGGAGCTTCTGACGCGCCGCGATCGAAGCCGCAATTGGCTCAACTCGGGCACGTAGACCTGCGCACCACGCGTCCCACGTGCGATATTGGGGCACCTCCGCGAAATACAACAGCGCCCAGGGTCCGGTTTGTCCTTCCCGTGTTAGTAGAGTCGCGTAGTCCGTCGGCTTCGTGACGATGACACGCCACCAATCCATGGCGGGTCCTCGCAACAGTGACACGGCGTAACGGATCTTCGCCGTATCCTCTGAGACGTAGTTCGCATCGAAAAACACGTTCATGGTTAATAACCACGCTTGAACGGTAGGACCACCCTGTTGACTTGGGTCAAAGCATGGCGGACGCTGCGGCTTCAGCAACATCGGCGACTGCAGTGTTGACACGCCGGTCGGCACCGAAATCGTGACGCGGGGTTGGCTTCTGGCCGCATTCGTCGCTTCGAGGTGTGTCGCGCCGTGGCCGTCGTCTCCGTCGTTGCGGACGACGCCATCACTGGCCGCGCTCGCAGGTTGCCCCACACTTCCCTGTTGTGATGCTTGTTGTGCGGGTTGTCCCGGTGTGCCTTGTGAGAAGAGTAGAACGAGGATGCATGAACTATGAATGAAGTGAGTACATATGGGAAACCCTAATTGGGTTGTACCCCCTATGGGATACCCCACTATAGCCTACACAACAGTATAAGCTATATATATGTTCTGACACACCCCCATAGGCAAAGTGGGGGAGAACAAGGGGTCACAAGACCAGTCAAGCAAAGCAGAGCAAGCTCAGGGTGGATCACAAAGTCACCACACAGTCCGAGCACAACGACAGGGCAACAGGGCCAGTTCACATGCAGGAGTACACATATATA
The DNA here is from genome assembly GCA_947471745.1 of Closterium sp. Naga37s-1. Classification (NCBI taxonomy): domain Eukaryota; kingdom Viridiplantae; phylum Streptophyta; class Zygnematophyceae; order Desmidiales; family Closteriaceae; genus Closterium; species Closterium sp. Naga37s-1. The sequence continues at coordinate 779,522 of CANJKZ010000065.1, forward strand.
TATAGAGCTAGACAAGCAAGAGCAGGTATATATATGTGACAGTACAAGCAAGGTCAAGAAGAGAGCAAGTGAGGCAAGACAGGTACAAGACCCAGCTGGGTGCAGAAGCGCTGATGGTCACAAGGCGCAAGTGCCTTGGTGAACACATCAGCAGTGTTGGCCTCAGAGGCCACGTACGCAAGTCGCAACTGACCACGCTGCTGCAGCTCACGAGCAAGAAAGTAACGGAGAGCAATGTGCTTCGTTCTGTGCTCCAAGCGCTGCTCTCGACACAAGGCCAGCATGGCCTTGTTGTCTACGTACAACACTGGAGGAGAACGAGGCGGCTCTCCAAGGTCAGTCAGCAGGTAGGTGAGCCAGCGAAGCTCCTGTGCAGCCATGGCCCCGGCGTAGATCTCAGCCTCACAACTGGAGCTGAGAACAGAGGACGAGCGAGTAGCCCGCCACGAGACAGAGCCGGAACCGAGACTGAAGGTGTAACCCTGCGACGACCGCTGTGTAGCCTGGTCGTCTGCCCAAGAAGCGTCCGCGTGCCCAGTGAGGACCACTGGACTCCGCCCTCCAAGCACTAGCCCCATGCCCGACGTACTGCACAAGTAGCGCAACACCCTCTTCGCTGCAGCCATGTGCTCTGGTCGGTGTCTCCCAGGAGCAACATAGCGTGAAAGAATGCTAAGAGGGTATGCAAGGTCAGGTCGTGTGCAGGTCATCAGGTACATGAGGCAGCCAACAAGCTCTGGGTACGGGCCACTCGACTCTACGGACTCATCCGAAGGCAGAGCTGAGAGCGAGTGGCGAGTAGACAGAGGAGTGGCCTGAGGCGAGGAGTACGTGAAGCCGAAGCGCTGAAGGACCTGCTGCACCATGTGTGACTGAGTCAAGGTAATGGTGCGGCGTGCTCTGTCCCGAGTGATCTGCAAGCCAAGGTAGCTGCGCAGTTCACCGAGGTCTGTGCACGTGTGTCTCTTCTGCAGCTCGGACTTCACGTAGGCTAGTCCAGCAGTGTCAGCTGTGGCAAAGACCAAGTCGTCGACGTACACGAGGACGTAGAACGGCGGCAAAGAAGTGTCGGTGCGCAGAAACAACGACGGGTCAGCAGTAGAGGGAGCAAACCCAAGAGCCGCAAGCGTAGTCCTCAGTGTGTCGTGCCACTCACGCGGTGCCTGGCGGAGACCGTAGACTGGCCGTCGGAGGCTCCACTGGGTGCCAGGAGGAAAAGTCCCAGTGAAGCCAGGTGGACGGCGCAGCCAGATCTCCTCGTGCAGGCTACCCTGCAAGAAAGCAGTACTGAAGTCAAGAGAGTGGAGCTCGTAGTCGCGCTGAGCGGCTATGTGCAGCAGCACCCGAAGAGTGGTCATCTTCGGGGTGGGAGAGAAGGTCTGAAAGTAGTCAACTCCCTGCCGCTGACTGAAGCCACGAGCGACGTACCGCGCCTTGAAGACAGGTGGAGAGCCCGGCGGCCGCTTCACCCTGAAGATCCACATGCCACTGACGATGTTCGCCCCAGGAGGGGGAACCGCGTCAACGTAGGTGCCTGTGGACTTCCAGGACGCCATCTCTGCATCCATAGCTGCCTGCCACTGAGAGGAGTAGGGACCCTCTACGGCCTCCGCGTAAGAGCGCGGAGTCGGGATGTCTAGTGCATCCGGGTCTCCCTCAGGGGCAAGTAGTACGGACGCGAGATGAGGTGAAGCAGCAGCCAGACACCTGAACTCCTCCTGCCTGTCCTCAAGGACGTCCGTGCCAAGAGCACACTCACCCCCGACGGACGGAGGACAGACAGACGCAGACTCAGCAACAAGACCGGCAGCGTAGTCTAGACGACAGCGAGCAGCAAAGTCGACGAGCTCAGCAACAAGCGCAGACGCAGCAGTGGACTCAAAAGAGGGGTCAGTGACGACAGTAGCAAGGAGACGTGTGACAGCAGGACTGGCAGCACGAAGAGAGTCCGACTCCGGGTCAGGAAGAGCAGGAAGAGAGGACTCAGGAGGAGAAGGCAAAGGGGCACGCAGAGGAGCAGTGGACGGACGCAGAGACATCCGGTGCGTGCCAGGGACAGGAGGAGGACGCTGACGCGAACCACGACCACTAGTGCGAGCAGCACGGACAGGCGACGCAGGGCGAGACGCAGGCTCACGACGCTCAGCAAGACCTCCAGTAGGACCAGTGTAGGGAGAAGGAGCGGGCAGTGGGGAGGCCGGCTGTAACTGTAACTGTGACAGAACAGGCTGTGGACACTCTAAGGGAGGAGGAGGACCAGTAGAAGGCGGGAGACCAAGAACCTGCTGAAGGAGCGGAACGAAGTACGGTCTAGGCCGCGCGACGACTCCAGACACAGCAGGGACAGCACCAGTACCCCCAGCGGCAGCACCAGCGCCAGTAGCACCTCCAGCTCCAGGACCTCCAGCAGCACCAGTAGCACCCCCAGCAGGACCGCCTCCAGGACCGACAGCAGTAGCCTCAGCACCAACGCCCTCAGCAGCTCCAGCTCCAGCACCTCCGGGACCCGCGGCACCAGCACCCTCAGTAGCCGAAGAACCTCCAGCTCCAGCAGCACGCCTCCAGCGCCGGGCAAACCACTCGCGCAGCTCCTGTGGAGAGAGGGGCTCCCGCCGAGGCGAAGCACCCGGAGAACCGCCAGGTCCCGCACCGCCAGACGCCACAAGGGGAGGTCCAGTGGCTGCAGGCTCCGCAGCTCCAGGCTCAGCACCTCCAGACGCAGCACCCCCTGGCTCAGCACCCCCAGTAGCAGCACCCCACGGCTCAGCACCCCCAGACTCCGCACCCCCAGGCTCAGCACCCCCAGTCGCAGCACCCCCAGGCTCAGCACTCCCAGACTCCGCACCCCCAGGCTCAGCACCCCCAGTCGCAGTACCCCCAGGCTCAGCACCCCCAGACTCAGCACCCCCAGGCTCAGCACCCGCAGCAGGACCAGAGTCACCAGCAACCTCGACCGGCTCGACTGCGTCTACCTGGGACACACCTGAAGGGGCAGGACCCTGAGGGGGAAGGGGGTCTACCGGGGGGGGACCTGGCACAAGGAAGTGCGGTGGCGGGGGGAGGGAAGGAGTGCGGTAGGGGAAGAGGCGGTAGAAGGGGACTGACTCGTCGAACGTGACGTCCTGGGAGGACAGAACACGACGAGAGGAGGGGTGGTAGAACTGCCACCCTGGAGCGTCAGGGGGGAAGCCGAGGAAGACACAGGGAGCAGCACGAGGGGACAGCTTGTCCGCAGACAAGTCGCGGACAAACGCCCGAGATCCCCAGACACGGAACGCAGACGCATCGCCGACCTTCCCCGTCCACAGCAGAGCTGGGGAGGTCTCCGGCCGGGAGACCCTGGGGTGAAGGTTGATCTGATGCGCCGCGTACCGAACCGCAAACGGCCACAGAAAATGGGGGGCAGCCGCATGCATCATGGACGTACGAGCGACGTCCATGACCATGCCAATGCGGCGCTCAGCAATCCCATTTTGCTGTGGAGAGTCCGGAAGCGTAAAGGTCTGGCGGATGCCTCGTGCACGACAGTAGGCTCGCAGAAGGCCAGAGGAGAACTCTCCACCTCGGTCAGAGTGCAGACGCAGAACAGGAAAGTCCGAGCCGAAGCTCCCCCTGAGCTGGAGACGAGCTGCGCGGATCCAGTCGATCAACACCGCAGTGACATCACCCTTGCTGCGCAAGGGGAAGACTGTGGTGTAACGCGAGTAATCGTCAACCACCAGCAGGAAGTAGCGCTCGTGACCCTGCCCACGGACGCGGGCGGGGCCCCACACGTCCATGTGAAGCGTCTGCAGAGGAGCCTCTGTCGGGGGAAACTGAGAGGAGTGAGGGGCAGCCCGAAGCCGCCCCTCGACACAGGGGACACAAGAAGGTCCGGGTCCCGAAGGGAGGGGAGGGAGAGACCGGGGAAGACCAGAGACAAGGACACGGGAAGCCATGCCCCGAAGACGAAGCAAGGAGGGGTGGCCAAGGCGGTGGTGCCACAGGAGAGTCTCGTGAGACAGGCGGCGACACGAGCAGGGGGCAGACTCAGGACCAGACCTGGACGCAGCAGCAAACACCTGACCCGACGCAGCTACCTGGCCAGACGCAGGGACAGGAGGAGACGCAGTGGTCAGTGTGTAGAGACTCGACCCTGGCCGACGCGAGAACGTGGCCAGGTGTCGGCCTGTGCGGGCATCCGAGCAGTGGGTCACCCGCTGACTCGCAGGAGTAAACTGGTGAACCCCCGCATCCTGCAAGTCAGCACCACTCACCAAGTTCGTCGAGAACGAGGGGAGGTACAGACCAGACAAGGTGCCCGAGGGGGCAGCCGGACACGGGAGGACAGTGGAGAAGTGAGAGAGGACAGGACCCCCAGAGGGGTCAGCCAGGGAGACTGCAACCGGCCGGCCAAGCGGCGTGAGTGTGGTGCGGTCTCGAAAGAAGGAGCGAGAAGCCCCTGAGTCAAGTGTGAAGGTGAGGGAGGCCGAAGCCGACGCAGTACCTGAGAGCGCAGCCTCACCAGTACCTGAGAGTGCAGACGCACTGGCACCTAGAGCAGCAGCCGCAGAAGTACCTGGCGCAGCAGTACTAATGCCCGGGTCGGGCGGGAAACACTGGTAACAGTCACCCTCCTCACTAATAGTCACAGCATACATGGCAGCAAGGATAGCATCAAAGTCAAGATCAAAGACAGCTACGCCAGCCCTAGACAGCTCTCCCCAACGGGGAATCTCACTGGCCTCGGGGAACTGCTGACGCCAAGCGTCCGTCAGGCGGGCAAAGCAGCGCTGAGTGGGGTGCGCACCCCCACACTGCTCACCCGCTCGGTCACCGGAACGAAGGACGTAGGTGCATGGACCAAAACCCCCACCCCGCTGACGCTGCGTGTACCACTCACGGAGCTGGTGGGGCGGGGGGATGTCCCGCGAACGCTGCTGCTGCTGCTGACGCTGGCCACCACCAGGGCCGCTACGCTGCGGGGCACCACCCCGACCAGCTCCACCCCCTCCGCCACCGCTGCCTCCACCTCCACCACCACCGCTGCCTCCGCTCCCACCGCTGCCGCCACCGACGCCTCCTCCTCCGCTGCTGCCACCTCCACCACCGCCCCCGCCACCACTCCCACCGCCACCCCCACTCCCTCCTCCGCCTCCACCGCCTCCTCCACCGCCCCCGCCAGCTCCACCCGCGCCCTTGCCCCCCTTGCCCCTGCCAGGGCGGCGTCTCCCGCTAGGGGCAGACGCCGCGCAGACCGACTCAAGACCAAGCAGGTCGGCAGCAGCAGCAGAGGCAACAGAGGGCAGCAGGGGGGAAGGAGAACACCCCTCAAAGATGGGGGTGCGAGGGTCACCACGAGAGGCTCCTACAGCGACGATGCTCTTCTCCGCCGCCAGGAGGGACTTCTCGAGGAGGTCGACAGTGAGAGTGGTGGGACAGACCGAGAGGTAGTGGTCCCTGACTACGCGAAGGGAGTCAGGGAGGCGTGTGACGATGTAATAGAGAGTGATGTACATGGGGGGGGGGTTCTTGGCGCAGAACTCAGCAGGAAGGGCGGCGCGGTAGCGAGTGTCACTAGTGCGGAGGTGCGTAATGAGGTCAGCGACGGTGAGAAAGGCAGCAAGGTCAGGAAAGAGGTACGGTAGCATGAGGCGGCTCAGGGCAGCAGTGGCAGGGGAAGAGTAGCGCGCAACTACAGCGTCGTACAAGGTCTGAGCACTCTTGTACTGACTAAAGTGCGCGCGCTCAGTGGTAGGCAGGTGGCGACGCACAGCAAGACGTGCAGCAGCATCGCGGGTGGCCCACTGAGAGCGAACAGTGGGGTCAGCATCAGTAGCAGGGGCAGGAGAGGCGCCAGAGGTGAGGTCAAAGAGGGAAAGACCGTCCGCCCTATCGCACTGTAAGAACAGCTGCAGGTCGTCGATCCAGACCTCAAAGTCAATGGCTCGACCCTCAGCGTCAAAAGCGAGGACGCTAGGGGTAGCCATGACGACGACAGACGAGCAGTGCAAGCAGTAGGGGAAGGGCACGCAGTGACAGTGGGGCTGTGCTCACCGGACAGGGCAGGTCGGGCGGCCCGGCAGTAGGGCGGCTCGGCTGCTCAGCGGCTCGGCGGCAGTGCAGCTCGGCGCCCGGGCGGCTCGGCGGCAGGGCGGCTCGGCTCCCGGGCGGTTCGGCGGCAGGGCGGCTCGGCTCCCGGGCGAATCGGCGGCAGGGCGGCTCGGCTCCCGGGCGGCTCGGCGGCAGGGCGGCTCGGCTCCCGGCGGTTCTGCTGCTAGGCGGCTCCCGCAGGTAGGGCGGCGGTTGGGCCGCAGGTAGGGCGGCGGTAGGCCGCAGTTAGGGCGGCGGGCGAGCCGCAGGTAGGGCGGTGAGTGGGCCGCAGGTAGGGCGGCGTGGGGCCGGGACGGGCGGCGCGCGGGCGTCGAGGGGACGGGACGGGCGGCGCGCGGGCGTCGAGGGGCCGGGACGGGCGGCGCGCGGGCGTCTAGGGGTCGGTCCGGGTGGCGCGCGGGCGTCTAGGGGCCGGGACGGGCGGCGCGTGGGCGTCGAGGGGCCGGGACGGGCGGCGCGCGGGCGTCTAGGGGCCGGGACGGGCGGCGCGCGGGCGTCTAGGGGCCGGGACGGGCGGCTCACGGGCGTCGAGGGGCCGGGACGGGCGGCGCACGGGCGTCGAGGGGCCGGGACTGGCGGCGCGCGGGCGTCTAGGGGCCGGGACGGGCGGCGCGCGGGCGTCTAGGGGCCGGGACGGGCGGCGCGCGGGCGTCTAGGGGCCGGGCCGGGCGGCGCACTGGCGTCTAGGGGCCGGGACGGGCGGCGCGCGGGCGTCTAAGGGGCCGGGACGGGCGGCGCGCGGGCGGCTAAGGGCCGTGACGGGCGGCTAAAGGGGCCACTAGGGGCCAAGAGAGAGGGGAGCGCGACCCGGGTAGGGGCAGAGTGCGCTCCGGGCAGAAAAAAAAAAAAAAACGGTGGGCCCTAGGAACAGTTCCCACGAGGGAACCTGCTCGATACCATGAGAAGAGTAGAACGAGGATGCATGAACTATGAATGAAGTGAGTACATATGGGAAACCCTAATTGGGTTGTACCCCCTATGGGATACCCCACTATAGCCTACACAACAGTATAAGCTATATATATGTTCTGACACCTTGTGCTTGCGATTGTGCTTGTTGTACTCGTGCGACGTTGTTTTGCAGGGATGTACGTTCTGCCATCAACGCCGCAATTTCTTCGGAGCTTTCATGCAGCTGTTACGGCAGTTGGTTCAAGCGCTCCTACGTGAGGCTTGTGACGTCAATATGCTCGGCCATTCCTAAGGGCGTCGGCTCAGCTTAGTCTAGGCGCAATCCTGGCTGCACGCGTTTACGAGAGAACTCGAGGACAGCGGCTCCTAGGTGCTAAGTGTCAGAATACTAAGCACCTAGGAAACCAGGTTTAGGCTTAGGAGGCATAGCTTTTGGGTGTCGAGAGAGTTGAAGCATAGCTTGGGTGTCGAGAAAGGTCGAGAAAGGAGAGGTTTCACTATTGAGCAAGGTACAAGATATAGCAATGAGAAAGCCACATGGTACACCACCTACAGCAAGTGAGATACACTACAGACAGTTCTAAAGAATATATAAGTATATTCTAACACACCCCCTAACTGCTTGTAGTGAAGAACCTTGTGCACAACACCCCTTGAAGGGGTACACCAGGCATAGCGGAGGAAGGAGAGGGAAAGTGAAGATGAGGAGGGACCATGAGAGGAGAGGAGGTGGTGGGTGGCAGCTGAAGCTGCTGGCACACTGGCAACTGGAGCAACTGGCACACTGGCAAATGGAGCAACTGGCACACCGGCAACTGGAGTAACTGGCTCCGCGGCTAAGCGAGCGGCTGGAGCAACTGACTCACGGGCGACAGGAGCAACGGGCTCACGGGCAACTAGCGCAACGGTCTCACGGGCGACTGGAGCTGCTGGCTTCACCGCATCCCCCCCCTTCACCTTCCCCCATTTCCCCAAACCTCCCTTTCACACCCCTCCGCATCCCTACCTCCACTCCCTCATCTCCCCCACACCCTCCCCCCCCCCCCCCCCCACAGTAGCATGTGCAGCAGTGGGAGAAAAAGGAGGAGAGGCGGCAGCAGTTCACTCACCCCCGCCACCCCCAATACCCTCCCCCCCACTGCTGCACCCGCAGCAGGGGGATGGAGGAGAAGAGGGGGGCGGGGGGGCTGGTGCTGCAGATCCCTTCCTGCCACCCCCTTAACCTCCAAGCTCCCCCCCCTCTCCCCATGCGGCAGGGAGAGAGAGGAGGAGGTGGTGGGCGGTTGACTACTCACACCCACCACCCCCATACCCTCCCCCCCACTGCTGCGCGCGCAGCAGGGGGATGGAGGAGAAAGGGGGGGGGCGGGGGGGGCGGTGTAGAAGCTGCTCGGACGATAGCAGGGCGCGCGACGGGCATGAACCCGTCGTGCGCCACACCCGCCACCCCCATACCCTCCCCCCCACTGCTGCACGATCAGCAGGGGGGTGGAGGAGAAGGGGGGGTCGGTGGGGCGGGGGGGGGGGGGGGGGGTGTAGGGGCTGCGCGGGTGACATCAGGTCGCGCGACGAGCAGGAAACTGTCGTGCGCCCGTGGCGCACGACGGGCACGAAATCGACGCATGCCCAGGGCGCGCGACGGGCTGAAAATCGACTCGCGCCCGAGGCGCACGACGGGCAGAAAACCGACGGGCGCCCGGGGCGCGCGACGGGCAGCAGAGTGATGCATTAGAAGCGTAGGGTGGGCCCAATGAGAATGGTCCTAGATCGAAACTTACTCTAATAGCATGTCAGAATACTAAGCACCTAGGAAACTAGGTTTAGGCTTAGGAGGCATAGCTTTTGGGTGTCGAGAGAGTTGAAGCATAGCTTGGGTGTCGAGAAAAGTTGAGAAAGGAGAGGTTTCACTATTGAGCAAGGTACAAGATATAGCAATGAGAAAGCCACATAGTACACCACCTACAGCAAATGAGATACACTACAGTCTACGCTACAGACAGTTATAAAGAATATATAAGTATATTATAACACCAAGGGGCGTAAGTCCCTTCGAGCAAAAATCAAAAGTTGATTTCCTAGGGTGCGGAGATGCGTGGTCCGAAAGGAAAGTGGCTCTGATAACCAAGTGTTACGGGTGCAATGGAACGAGGTAGCGAGGATTGCACTATGTGGATCAAAAGTACAAAGTATGAGCGAAGGCATGAGCGAATACTTATGTGCAAAAACATGCAACGGTTACGCGGTGCGTGCGAGCTAGCTAGTGCTACACTGGCATGGAGGTTCAGGCTAGTCCCGAAGCGTAGGCCGACTCGGCTGGGCCAGCAGTGCAAGGTCTGGTGAAACAGTGCGCGCGAAGCGAAGTTGGCGAAGCCCCATTAGCATTAACGGGCGAACAACGGCTGCTGCTGTACGCGATGTTGATGGTCGCGGTAAGGAATGTTGAAAAACTTCCATATGTGTGTTTTATCTGGCAGGACGACGCTTTTGTCCCCGTTGTGATGTTCCTTTGTTTTAAAACAGTTATATACGACTGCGTAAACTGTTGATTAATACGTGATGCAACTCTTTCCCTGTCCACTACAATAAATACTGACTGTCATAAAAGCTGAACTTGGTCAAACTTTCATGGGATACATTCATTTTTTTTTACATATATTTCATACCATATCATGAATACATAAACCTCTAGGTTAACTTGGGTGGGGAAAGAATCCACAAGAAGTTATTCCCTCTCGTACTCGAAGGAGTCTCTCAAGCAGCCAGACATCCTTGTGTTGTGCAATGATTTTTTTTATGTCCTGTATAGATCAAATTTATCCTAAAAATAATGACATGAGCCCAAATGAATGCAAGTTCTACATGTGATGCAAGTAATGCTACTTTCCCTGTCTTTTTGCTTCTATGGGGTGAGGTTGAGGAATGGGAAAGTACATGCCAGCTCCTGATTTTCAAATTTATCTCAAATCTAGTCTCAAGTTGACTAAAAAGGTATGAGTTTGTGGAATTTTGCTCACGCGAGGCCCAAATTATGTTCATAACTGGTCATGCGGGGCTAACCTTTCGACACGTGTCTGTTTTCACATCGGGATTTTTTGACGGGGCAGAAAACATAAGACCCCAAGGGAAACCAGGACACTTTTTCGGGAGGGATCCACCCTAAACACGGGAACCCGCTTGGTGTTCAGGGTGGATCCCTCCCGAAAAAGTGTCCTGTTTCCCTAGGGGTATTATTATTTTTTGCCTCGTAAAAAAAATATTGTTGCGAAATGGACACGTGTCGAAATGTTTGCCCCGCAGGACCAGTTTTGAACATAATGTGGGCCTCGTGTGAGCGAAATTCCACAAAGGTATACCTTTTGGGTGAACTTGGGACGAAATTTGAGATATTTTTGAAACTAAGGAGCTGGGATGTACTTTCCCGTTGAGGAATCAAGCATGTTGGTTATTAAAAGCCCTAACTGAAGTTGGTAGAAGGTACTATCGTGTTCACCGAAACCCATCTTGGTGCAATTGACTAAAGGAGCTTGCTTTGATTGGTCAACGTACCACAATGGAGTATTCGCGTGGCGCAACGTCGTTCAGCCGCGTGGCACTCCACAAGGATTACCCCCTTGCGACCACTTTCCTCTCCCCGCCAACTTCCGCGCTCCCTCCCTTGCTCCTGATCTGACCCCCTGGTCACCCCCTGCTATCCGAATCCATCCATACACCCTGGGGAATCACTTCCACCTACACCATCATTTCCGCCCGCGTTTCGCGGTGTCTGCCTATTTCCGCGTTCCCGCCTTTCCGCCTAATTCCGCCTACAGTCTCGTCCACCCACCTAAACACTGCAGCGCATCCCACTTCCCATCCCACCCACGCCGCTCCAATCTCTGATGTTGAAATTGAATTCTGGCAACCATTTCTCACGCCATGCTCAGCTTCACTATCTCAAGCTTCAAGTTCCTCGCACACAACCGTCCGCCACGAGCTAAGATCGGACTGCTTATGGCCCTTTCTCTCTCCATGCCTCTGTGCTCCTCTAGCGCCCCGTCATCGCTGAAGAGTTCTCCTAGCCAACTGCGAGCCGAGCTCTCCGGCAAGGCCGGCAATCGGACGGTCGGGATCTGCTTGCTGCCGACTCCCTCCTCTCTCTGCTCGAACCGCCTCGTAGCAAAACCAAGCTCTCTATCCGCGATAAATTCAGGCCGCGGGTCGCTTTTCGTGTCCGGAATCTCGTCTGCAAGGGCCAGACCGTCAGTGACCATGGCTGCTGCAGTGGCGACTACGGAGGTCGCAGCGGACGTCAAGGAGAACCCGCTTCTGTCGCTGAATCCCGCGTCGATTCCGCTGTTCGACAAGATCGAGCCCAAGGACGTGGTGCCGGGCATGCGAGCCATTCTCAAGGAAGTGGTACGTAGGCAAAGCCGCGTAACGTTTCAGGATTTCAGTGTCTGAGCTCCGGATGTTTTGGGATTCACAGGTGAAGTCCACAATGTCTCGTAAGCCTAGTAACTGCGCACTTAATCTCCAAAGATTCAAGTGACTGAGCACCCAATGTCTAAGGAATTTAGAGTCTGAGCACCCGAGGACTAAGGGGCTTACAGTCTGAGCACTCAATGGGTGAAGAATCCAATGTTCGAGAACGCAGCGTTCAGGAATGTAGAGTCTGATCACTTAATTCTCGCGAATTCAGTGTCTGAGCACCCAATCCCTCACGAGTGATGTATCTGAGCCTCATCGTCTTTTGATTCAAGTGAATGAGCACTCGAATTTCAGGATTTTTGGAGCTGGGCCGTCGATTTCTCATGCTTGAGAGCACTCAGTGTTGAATAAATGTAGTCTCCGAGCGTTTAATGGGCAACTGAGTTATTTGGGGGAAATTCAAATACTGTATCCGAACCTTGTCGCCAACTTTCTGCCAGATTTATTCGCAGAAGAAATGACAGTCCGCTTGGAGATGCTCGACTAAATCCATGCGTCATTCTCTCCAGGATTCTCAGAAGTCGATCCAACATGTCTCATAATCCGATTCCAAATCGTACACATCCGATCCCCACATTCCGACACTGACCGCCACACCCGCAGGAGGAGCAGCTGGACGATCTCGAGAAGAACGTGAAGCCCACGTGGGCGGGCCTCGTGGAGCCCGTGGAGCGCATTGGCGACCGGCTGAGCATCCCGTGGGGCGCGGTGAACCACCTGAACGCGGTGAAGAATTCGGACGAGCTGCGGGCGGCGTTCGAGGAGGTGCAGCCGGACGTCGTCAAGCTCTCGCTGCGCCTGGGGCAGAGCCGCCCGCTCTACGACGCGTTCGTCGCCATCAGGGCGGACGAGACGCTGTGGGAGAGCCTTAGCGTGGCACAGAAGCGCGTTGTCGAGTGTGAGTTGGGCTGGCGTGTGTATGCGGACTGGAACGTGTGGGTCGCTCTGTGTCGCTGCGCCTGGGGCAGAGCCGCCCGCTCTACGACGCCTTCGTCGCCATCAGGGCGGATGAGCCGCTGTGGGAGAGTCTGAGCGTCGCTCAGAAGCGCGTCGTTGAGTGTGAGTTGGTTTGAGTGGGTTGCTGTGTGTGGGTTGGTGCGTGCCTAGTGGGTAGGGACCCCCTGGCATAACGGCTCAACTCCGCTAGAAATCCACAGCGTGACAAAACAGCCACCCATTCCCACCTTCCAACGCCGTCACCACTCGCTTCTTCCTCTCTCTTCCAACGCCGTCACCCCTCGCTTCTTCCTCTCTCTTCCAACGCCACGCTGCCATTCTCACCTCCGCCCAGACTAGTAAATGTTCACTCACGTTCCACCCATGCGTATCGCCATCATCCATTCATTGACTCGACCCTCTTGCCGCCTCCCTCATCCCCACCACACAGCCGAGCTCATATCTGCCAAGACGAGTGGTGTGGCACTTGAAGGCGAGGCCAAGGCGCGGTTCAACGAGATACAGCAGGAGGATTTTTGAGGCGCCTCAAAAATCGTCTAAGTTCACGCGGATTTTATATGGGGAATGTCTACATTGCTTGGAGGTGTGCACGTAACTTACAAAAGTTACTCGTGCGAGCGAAAGTTCCAAGGCTTATCGATAGCCCTGACGAAGACACCACAGAAGGCTGACACTTGTAACCTCGGGTTTTTACCCATTGCTGTGTTGGCGAATGCCCATTGTTAGGCAATCTGGGTAGTTGGGAACTTTGATTTCTGTTCGGGGTGTGGGTTAGTACTTAGCTCATACCAGACTGTAGATCTCGTTGTGTTCAGAAGCACTGATGAAGGCTTGACGGGTTTCTCCCCGCCTTGCCGAAACATGTTTGCGACCTGTTCTCTTTGAGTGAATACAGTTTCTTGCTTTCAGAATTCTCGTAGCAAGGGTTTTGTAACTCTCTTTCTTTTCTTGCTAAAAGCTTTCCTTAGTACTGCCGCTCTTCCAAACCATGAGTAACGACGACCCGTGGGACTTCGATTGGAATCCATCCGACGAGGAAGAAGCCGGTACAGGGAATCGCAGTTCGGTTAAGAGGTCTCGAGGTGAGGGTGGATCGTCACGCGCTGGAAGGAGAGCTCGTTCAGCATCCGGAGCGCGTGCTAAGATTCCCCCTCTGGCACTCACACTCGAGCCCACGACATCTAACAAGCAAGCTGAAGATCCTCTCCCCGGACCTTCTGGAAGTCGTCCCGTCATGTCGGACCCGGTCGACAATTCTCCAATCCCGGAACTTTTCAAGGGGTGGACGGCGTCGGCTGTAAAGGGTTTTCGCGACGATTTCAAGGATCTGCTTAAGGCGAAAAGCAAACTCAAGAAGATGAAGGAACTTGACCGTCAAGGCGTGATTCTCCACAGCATCCGCACGAAGACCGCGGAGTTCCAGACGAAGTTTGCCTCTGTCAAGGAGAAATCTGTTGCGTCCGTCTCAGAGATTCACTTGGCGAATCAAAAGCGGCTGCAAGCGGATTTTATCGCCTCGAAAGCACTGGAGATTGAAGAACTTCAGAAGGCGGTGGACTCGCACGTCGTCGCTCTAGCATCGAGGATGGAAGAATACATCAAGAGCCTGAGTGCTGACCCCGACTTGGTTGTGTCTGACGCCGCCAAGGAGAAATTCCGTGTTTTCAAGGGGCGTTGCATCGAAAAGGCGAATTCTGACATCCAGACCGCAAGGGATGAGATTGTCATCCGTGAGCTCGATCGACAGAACAAGGCTGCCGCCGAAGAGTTGAAGAAAGCAGCTGCGTCCGAGGAGGTGCAGGAAATGGAAGTGGAAGCTGGGGTTGGAGAGATCATGAATCAGCACGCGAAGCGGATTGAAGACAAGATTCGGAGGGAGATGATTCCGAAGATTGAGGCCAATCTGATGAAGAAGCTGCTGAAAAATCTTTCGTTGGGAAAACAGGATTCCCCCCAGGCTCCTGCTGCTGACGCGAAGCCGAAGAATGCCCCAGCCGGAAAACCGATGCACACTACTCCGATGGAAAAGGAGCGCCACTCAGGGAGTACGGCCGGGAATTCCAAGCCGAAAAAGAAGCGCGGGGGTAAGAAGAAGAAGAAGGACGGCACCCAGGACCAGCAGGCGAAAGGCCGGGCAGCAGACGTGAAGGCCAAGGGACCAAAAAACGGCGGAGGCGGCCCAGGAAAAGGGCCGCACAAGAACTAACGAGCCATGATCTGGCGCTCCGCTGGTTCGGACAGCTGACAGTACGACAGGTGTCGGCGCGGATCCGGAACCGGGGAGTTCACAATCTCAGCTCTCGACTCTTATCTTCGGACGAGAAGAAGGGGCTGGGTTTGGGTCTGAAGTTCATCCCAACGCCTGCCGTTTCCCTTTCTGGCGACGTGGAGCTTAACACGCTACTTCGCCAGATTTCGCTTCATTTTTTCTTCAAGGATTCGGACAACCTGAAAGGGAACCCGAGATTTCGTGTGCGGAACCCCGGATGGCTGCCCGAGCGGAACGACATTCCGGAGCAGGTCTTCAAGGACTCGTTTGCTGACTTGTCCTTCCTGTTGAAGGCTTCCCGCCCCATCTGCCACTGGAACATTTCAAACGGTGTTAGACGGGCGCTGCGCTCCATCGCTACAGATCGCAACGTGGTGGTGAAACCTGCTGATAAGAACGTGGGGATTACTGTGTTGGATCGGAGCACCTACACCCGTCTCTGTCTGGAGCATCTTGACGACGCGGCTACTTACGCTCCGTGCCTCCACAATCCTACCGTCGAAGTTGTGCAGAAACTACGTGATCTGAAGAGTGTGTGGGGACCTGCTTTTCCAGAGAGTCTGTGGAAATACTTCTTTGACAAGCCTCGCGGAGGTTGGCGGCCGGCGGCGTTCTACATTCTTCCGAAACTGCATAAGAAGAAGCTTGCGGGGCGGCCCATAGCTGCTTCACATTCATGGGTGACTTCCAATGTTAGCCGATGGTTGGATGCTGAATTACGGCCGCTGGTTCTTAAACAAACGACTTACCTACGCGACTCCCTTTCGCTGCTGCTTATGCTGGAGAAAACTGCCTTCCCGAACGGGATTCTTCTAGCTACGTACGATGTGACTTCGCTGTACCCCAGTATACCACTGCGGCGAGGACTCGATGCGATCAGCAGCTTACTTCATCGAGAAAGACATTTGAATGCTCTTCCAGTCATGGCCCTGCTGGAGTGGGTCATGATGAACTCCTACGTGGAGTTCGACAGCCAAATCTTTCTTCAAACTCAAGGGACGGCCATGGGAACTCCTGCGGCTGTCTGCTTTGCGGTACTCTTCATGAGCTGGCTGGACGAGATGCTGACAAGGAGGTGGTCTGGGACGATTCCGTTGTGCCACGTGCGATACATCGACGATGGGCTGATCATTTGGCCCGGATCAAGGGGGGAGCTGGAGGAGTACCTGAATACCTTCAACTCGCTTGACCCCAACATCAAACTCACGTGGCAGATCTCAGACAGTTCGGCTGATTTTCTGGATATGGTCATCTTCAAGGGGCCACGCTTCGCCGAACAGGGTACCTTGGATCTGAAAACTTTTCAGAAACCGATTAATAAGTACCTGTACCTGCCTTTTTCTTCATTCCACCCCCGACATTGCAAGACGGGTTTTGTAAGGGCTGAACTGAAGCGGTATCTGTTACGCTCGACATCTGCCCCAACCTTTCTAGCTTCTAAGCGTGCTTTCTTCCAGCGGCTTAGAGATCGGGGTTACCCTGCTGATTTTCTCACACCCATTTTCCATAGTGTTCTCTTCAGGCAACGCCCGCTCCTTCTAGAGCAAACCGAAGCTCGCCAAGCACACCGACTTTCATCCCCACCTGAACGCGGCCCCCTGGTCTTGAAGACACTGTTCACTCCTGTGACAGCTCGTCTCAGGCTGGGGGTCCTTTTGAGGCGCCTCAAAAATCGTCTAAGTTCACGCGGATTTTATATGGGGAATGTCTACATTGCTTGGAGGTGTGCACGTAACTTACAAAAGTTACTCGTGCGAGCGAAAGTTCCAAGGCTTATCGATAGCCCTGACGAAGACACCACAGAAGGCTGACACTTGTAACCTCGGGTTTTTACCCATTGCTGTGTTGGCGAATGCCCATTGTTAGGCAATCTGGGTAGTTGGGAACTTTGATTTCTGTTCGGGGTGTGGGTTAGTACTTAGCTCATACCAGACTGTAGATCTCGTTGTGTTCAGAAGCACTGATGAAGGCTTGACGGGTTTCTCCCCGCCTTGCCGAAACATGTTTGCGACCTGTTCTCTTTGAGTGAATACAGTTTCTTGCTTTCAGAATTCTCGTAGCAAGGGTTTTGTAACTCTCTTTCTTTTCTTGCTAAAAGCTTTCCTTAGTACTGCCGCTCTTCCAAACCATGAGTAACGACGGAGCTGGCGCAGCTGAGAACCAAGTTCCAAAACAACGTGCTTGACGCCACCAAGCGCTTTGTCCGCATTGTCACTGACCCTGCTGACGTGGCGGGCCTGCCGCCCTCCGCGCTGGGCTTGGCTGCTCAGGCTGCTGTTGGGAAGGTGCGTGGCTGCTATTGCTGCTGCTGCTGCTGCTGCTGCTGCTGCTGCCACCGCCGCCGCCGCTGCTGCTGCTGCTGCTGCTGTTCCACGTCTCCCCCATCCGTCCATGCACTTCCACGAGCCTGTAGTCCCCATCTACTGCATTTCGCACCCCTTCCCGTCCCTGCCTTCCACCCATGCATCGCCTCTCGTGCCCTTCCCCACCACACACAGGGTCACGAGGGAGCCACGGCAGAGAACGGCCCATGGGCGTTCACCCTCGACATGCCCTCCTACCTGCCGCTCATGCAGGTATGCATGCACACCGTGCCTCTCGTGCAGGTATGCACACCGCGCCTCTCATGCAGGTATGCACACCGTGCCTCTCATCTGGGTATGGAACACCACTGTCCATGGCGCACTGTCCCTTCTCTCATGTATAGTGCCATTCTCATCCGCGTTTCTATCGTTTATCACTTGCTTTTATGCCATCCTTCTCGTGCGTGTGACGACTTTTGAGGCGCCTCAAAAGTCGTCTTTTGAGGCGCCTCAAAAGTCCTCTCATGTATAGTGCCATTCTCATCCGCGTTTCTATTGTTTATCACTTGCTTTTCTGTCATCCTTCTCGTGCGTGTGCCTCATGTTTCTGTCACCTGTTTCTTCTATCCACCTCCCCCTGCAGCACTGTCGCAACCGGAGCTTGAGGGAAGAAGTGTATCGCGCCTTTGTAACCCGCGCTTCCGAGGGCGACATTGATAACACCCCGGTGATCACACGCATTCTGCAGCTCAAGCAGGAGAAGGCCAAGCTGCTGGGCTTTAAGTCACACGCCGAGGTGAGGCAGAGACAGTTCGGGTGAAGTAAAGACATGCTTGAATGATGCTGGCACATGCTGTCACACATGCTGTCACACATGCTGTCACACATGCTGTCACACATGCTGTCACACATGCTGTCACACATGCTGTCACACATGCTGTCACACATGCTGTCACACATGCTGTCACACATGCTGTCACACATGCTGTCACACATGCTGTCACACATGCTGTCACACATGCTGTCACACATGCTGTCATACATGCTGTCACACATGCTGTCACACATGCTGTCACACATGCTGTCACACATGCTGTCACACATGCTGTCACACATGCTGTCACACATGCTGTCACACATGCTGTCACACATGCTGTCACACATGCTGTCACACATGCTGTCACACATGCTGTCACACATGCTGTCACACATGCTGTCACACATGCTGTCACACATGCTGTCACACATGCTGTCACACATGCTGTCACACATGCTGTCACACATGCTGTCACACATGCTGTCACACATGCTGTCACACATGCTGTCTCACATGCTGTCACACATACTGCCACACATGCTGTCACACATGCTGTCACACATGCGGCATGCCCACCGCCGTCATCATTTTCTTCCCTTGGTGCAACATGCTCACTTGCTTCAACCTAATCGCAGCTGAGCATGGCCAGATTGCTTGCAGCATTGGAGGTCACGAATATGTGCGGTTGAATGTATGGCATCTCGCCAGCCACTGTCTCCCCATTGAATGTGCGCAGGTGCCAATGCAGTGGCGCATGGCCACCATCGAGAGCAGAAACCTGTGCGTCCATCTCGCCACCCGCTGTATTCCACTCCTCAGTTGCTGTCTGCACGCTATGCCACACTGCCTTTCATGCTACCCCATGCATGAGCAGGTGCCAATGCAGTGGCGCATGGCGACCATTGAGAGCGCGCACAAGCTGGTGGAGGATCTCAGGGACGCTGCCTTTGACATCTCCGTCAAAGGTGAGCTACGTGCTGGTTGAAGTGACGTGCAGGTTGAAGTGACGTGCAGGTTGAAGTGACGTGCAGGTTGAAGTGACGTGCAGGTTGAAGTGACGTGCTGGTTGAAGTGACGTGCTGGTTGAAGTGACGTGCTGGTTGAAGTGACATGCTGGTTGAAGTGACATGCTGGTTGAAGTGACATGCTGGTTGAAGTGACATGCTGGTTGAAGTGACATGCTGGTTGAAGTGACATGCTGGTTGAAGTGACATGCTGGTTGAAGTGACATGCTGGTTGAAGTGACATGCTGGTTGAAGTGACATGCTGGTTGAAGTGACATGCTGGTTGAAGTGACATGCTGGTTGAAGTGACATGCTGGTTGAAGTGACGTGCTGGTTGAAGTGACGTGCTGGTTGAAGTGACGTGCTGGTTGAAGTGACGTGCTGGTTGAAGTGACGTGCTGGTTGAAGTGACGTGCTGGTTGAAGTGACGTGCTGGTTGAAGTGACATGCTGGTTGAAGTGACATGCTGGTTGAAGTGACATGCTGGTTGAAGTGACATGCTGGTTGAAGTGACATGCTGGTTGAAGTGACATGCTGGTTGAAGTGACATGCTGGTTGAAGTGACATGCTGGTTGAAGTGACATGCTGGTTGAAGTGACATGCTGGTTGAAGTGACATGCTGGAACGTAGAAACGCCAGGCTTGGATGTGAAACGAGGGATTGTGGGTGGTTGAATCAGACTTGCGAGTCACATGCCGCATCATGCTGTTCTGGTTCAACTCCTTCCTCCACCACTTTTGAGGCGCCTCAAAAGGCTGTTCTGGTTCAACTCCTTCCTCCACCATCTCGTATTGCTTCAGAGCACGAGGAGCTCAAGGCGTTCGCCAAGGAGCAGGGCGCAGAGGAGGCGGACGACCTGCGGCAGTGGGACGTGACGTTCTGGGGCGAGCGGCTGAGGGAGGCGCGGTACGAGCTGACGCAGGAGGAGCTGCGCCCTTACTTCTCCTTCCCCGTTGTCATTGACGGGCTCTTCAAGCTCGCCTCACGCCTCTTTGATGTCTCCTTCCAGCCTGCTGACGGGGAGGCACCGGTAAGAACAAGGTTCCTAGGGCTGCTGGCTGGTTGCTTGTGGGTGGTGGCGAGGAAGCACCTGTACTCTGTCGTGTGGCCCACTGCCCATGCTTGTCTGTAGTTTTATTGAAAGAACAGCACTCCACTGTTGTGACCTTCAAGACGACTTGAAAGTCTTCCCATCACTTACTCCCTCATCCCAACCCACCTCTCCAGACGTGGAACCCTGACGTGCGTTACTACAAGGTCACCGACACCTCTGGTTCCTCAGGGGCATTCTTATAGAGTCAAAAATATCACAAGTCTCCCTCCTTATTACCCTCCTTTCCGTTTTCCCTCCCCCCACACCTCTCCAGACGTGGAACCCAGACGTGCGGTACTACAAGGTGACTGACTCCTCTGGCAACACCGTGGCGTCCTTCCTCCTGGACCCCTACTCGCGCCCGGCGGAGAAGCGCAGCGGTGCCTGGATGGATGGCATCTGCAACCGCAGCGGCCTCTTTGCCGCCCCTGGCGCTGCCGCCCGCCTGCCTGTCACGCACATTGTGTGCAACCAGACGCCCCCCTTGGGCGATAAGCCCAGCCTCATGACCTTCAATGAGGTATGACCATGGACGGTCATGACCGTTGAGGAGATCTGTGGATGGCGTAATGCTTGTGATTGGGAATCATTCCCTCTTTCTCCTTCGTTCCTCCCCCTCCCCATAACCCCTACCTTTTTTTTTTTTTTTTTTTTTTTTTGGCTATTTTCCCTCCCCTCCCGCCCCCTCCGTCTCCCTACTCCCCCCCTTCCCCAACCCTCCCTCCCAACGGCGCCCTTGCCCCGTTGGGGATGGCAGGTGGAGACGTTGTTTCATGAGTTCGGGCACGCGTTGCAGCACATGTTGACGAGACAGCAGGAGGGGCTGGTGGCGGGGATCAGCAACGTGGAGTGGGATGCCGTGGAGCTGCCCTCTCAGTTCATGGAGAACTGGTGCTACCACAGGTGCGTGTGTGCTGCTACCACAGGTACTGTTTCGTGCTGGTAATGCTGCAGGTGTCGTCTGTGTGATACCACCGCTGCATGTGGTTGTGCTTCGTTTTGCAGTATCCGCCCCTCTGCTGGTCTGCCATCTGCTCATCTCCTCGCATCCTGCCATCCTGCTTCAAGTGAAGTGTACTCATTATAGAAACCCCCCTTACAACCCCTCTCCCTCTGCGCCCACAAGAGCCACGCTTCTAGGCATAGCGCGGCACTATGAGACGGGCGAGGTGCTGCCAGAGGAGCTGTACAACAAGATCGTGGCCGCTAAGTGTATCATGCTCACTGGAGAGCCCTCCTTTCCCTCCCTCTCCCTCTGCGTCCACCAGAGCCACGCTGCTGGGCATCGCAAAGCACTATGAGACAGGCGAGGTGCTGCCAGAGGAGCTGTACAACAAGATCGTGGCGGCTAAGAACTTCCGCTCCGCCACCATGACCATGCGACAGGTACACCCAACGCTACCTCCTTGCCTCTCGGCTCCAGGTACACAACATACCTCTTCGCTTCCAAAAGCCACCTCCATGACCATGTGCCATGTACACGCCCCACACCTCCTCCTCCAATCCTACCTTTTGCTGTGTTCTCCTCTCTCCCCGCCCCACAACTCCCCCTCCCCCCCTTCACCAGCTGCACTTCGCAGCGGTGGACCTGGAGCTGCACTGCTCGTTTGACCCCGAGGGCAACGAGTCCATCTACGATGTGAACAGCCGCGTGGCCGAGCGCATGCTCGTGCTGCCCCCCCTGCCCTCCGACCGCTTCCTCTGCTCCTTCCTCCACATCTTCGCCGGTGGCTACGACGTCGGCTACTACAGCTACAAGGTGGGGCTTATAACGGGAATGCATTACGAATACAGCTTTTACACCCTGTTTTTGCCCAAACGTGGTGGATGCCAGGCTCGTAAGCTTGCCATCACTGCAGTGGGTAGGGAAAGTGGTTATCCTGATCGTACAGAACAAGCCTTGTGCAGCTACTTGGAAAATGTCAAACTCATTTTGATCACACTTTCCCCTATCCACCCCCTCCTCTTCCCCTGCCACTTGTTTCCTCCTGTGATTTTCAGTGGGCGGAGGTGCTGTCAGCTGATGCCTTTGCAGCGTTTGAGGAGGCGGGCCTGGATGATGATGAGGTGAGGCATGGGGCTGGATGACGACGAGATGAGACACGGAGCAGAGCTGCCTGGGTTGGGCAGGGAAGTGTGCTAGGGATTGGGCAGGGCATGGCCATAGCAGTAGCTCCACTCCATGCATGATTATTCCGCGTGCGGTGCCCTCCTGTGTGTCCATGTCATGTTTCCGCTATCCTTCACCGCGGTGTCTTTCTGTTCCTTACGCATTTCTTGCTCCTCCCCGTTGCGCCTCATGAGCAGGCGGTGAAGGCAACAGGGCACAAGTTCAGAGACACAGTGCTGGCTCTTGGGGGAGGTGCTGCTGCCAAGGATGTGAGTATTCAGGACTGAAGTGTTGTGCCCATGTAGTGAGGTCTCATGTGCCCACGAGGTGTACAAGCTGAGTCTCACACGTGTCCCTTTTTCCAGCTGGGAAACTTACATGTAAATCATTGTATGTTTGGTTGTGCTGTGCAGGTTTTTGCTGAGTTCCGAGGAAGGCAACCATCAATTGAGCCCCTGCTTCGACACAATGGGTTGGTGCCAGAGCCAGTTCCTGCTTGATGTCTGCTTTCAGTGCATATTGCCTAGATTGCACGAAATACCGCCAATTTGTGTTGTGAATATGCGTGTAGTGTACCATGCCTAAGATTACGGATGGCTTTGTTGGAGTGATCGGGTTCATACAGTATGTGTATCTTAGAGCAAGTAAAAAATACAGTTACTGACTCAACCCTTGCTTCTCCTGCTTCGAGCTCGCAAACAGCCAAACTCAAGCCTCTGGCTCGTTTGGCCAATCAGAAAGGTGAAAACGTCATGTACACGTCAGCCCCCTAACCACCGACGACCTACATACAGCACACGGAAAAACATCGTCCCTGGCTGTTGGAGCGTGCTGGGGGGATGATTCCCAGGTCCAGCTTGGATCACAACACAACGCCTAGGTCTTTCACGATCACCTTTCACTTCATCTCGGCCTGCCGAGCCAAATCCAGTGGTATGGATATCACACTGAATTCACTGGACCGAATCCGACAGACCGAAGCGGAGCCCTGGGGCAGCTGGCTAGACACAAACCAAGTCCTGACATGCGCTCCGACCTCCCCCAAACCAGACTGCGTAGCAGGTGGCAGTGTGATGTGAGGCGGACTGCCCCCAGTGCCCCCACGCAGGCGCGTGAATGGGGGGAACAAGCAACTCGTCTGCTCAAACTCGTGCGCAAGCGCAACCCTAGAGATCACCGCAGACCGAAACAGGGCGGAAGGCAGGTGCGCGGTGGAGCGGCGGTGGGTATGTGAGATATGTGAGGCTATGCCTACTGGGAACTCTACAGTCGACGACTTCATTCTACAATTAGCTCACTCTCTGGCAATTGTACGCTACTATGCTCCACGAATAATCCTGGAATTAACGGCTGGCTGTAGTTCCTGTCCGTCATCCTGTCGAGCACTTCCCTGCTTGGCAGCGGTATAGTTCTACGTTAGGTGCGAAGTTTACTCGCGAAGCAGGCTTTCTAATTGTGGAACGTTAAGAGCTCTCTCTCGTTGCCATTCGAATACACTCTAGTCCCGCACCAGGTCGTTCTGCCACTACCATCATGTTCGTTAGTAGAAATGGCGGAGAAGCACAGGCATCCGCGTCATCGACAGTGGTTGCTGACGCCAACACGGCAACGCTGGCAACAGCACAGAACATAAGCCCGTCCACGTCAGCATCCCCGATTGTGACTGTTTCAGCGCCAGGCTCACCACCCAATGAATCGAACCCGTATTCGTCCGCAAAATCTAATCATGTGACGTCCTCCAATCAAGTGTCGACATCTGTAACTCCGCGGACCAACACCCACCAGGGCCTTCGGCACTGCCAGCAGCATGGAGCAGCGTCGTCGCATCCTAGCCATCCATCCACACAATTACCACCACATCGACGCTTAGGAAGGATTGCGCGTAGTTTATCGTCTAAGGTCGACGGAGGGGCTATGATCGGTTCGTTGCTTCGAACCGCGATGGCGGGAATCTCGCTCAAGCGGGTTTTCTACACCATCCTCGTTATAGGATTCGTCGTTGTGGGCCTTGTCGCAATCAACGTCGAGCAGGTACGGGTCGTCTCGCCGAGTGGTTGTGCTGATTGAGCTTTTCATATGTTTGATCCAAATTATTTACAGTATTCTTAGCGCCGGCAGCGGTCCATTAAGAAACACGCAGTTACCCGTTGAGGGGTCTTCCTGCGGTTCAGCGGTGCAGCGCACATCAAGGATGGACGAACAATTCTCTCTCCTCCTCATATCTCCCGGCCATCGCTCTACCACCCCCTCCCCTCTTTCCTCTCCCCCCCCCCCCCACCCCCCACTTCCCTCCAGTTGCTCAAGAGCTTTCTCCTCTGGCTCAAGAACGACGTGGGCGTGTGGGGTCCCGTCATCATGTACGTGCCACTACTCCTTACTTCTCCTCCTCACAGTTGTCCTCGTAACACTTTCCCTCGCAACAATCCCCGTCGCAACGACCCCCCTCGTAACAATCTCCGTTTGTAACAATTCCCCTTTCGAAATGCGGTTGCTAAGTCTTTGAAATTCACCATTTTTTTTTTCTTTGAACGCAAATCATTTCTGAATCGCGTCCCGTTGCTCCCTCACGGGCCGCTCAGCTTCGTTTCTCTCCTTCCCCGACTCCTCATTCCTTCCCCCCTTTCAGGGCCCTCGCTTATATACCACTCAATATCCTCGCACTTCCAGGCGCTATCCTCACTGTAAGCAACTGACATACACGAGATTTTTTTTTCCTAGTTGTTAGTGCGAGCAGGCCACTCTTCGTTATGCTACGAACGTCATGTATCTCAACGCGACACGGACGTGCCCTGAAGGAGCGTCGTGCCGCATGCCTCTCCTCTTTTTCTCCCTTCATCTGCCCCCCCTCCACTGCCCCTACTGTCCCCTCTTTTGCCCCCTCTGCCCCCTCCGCCCCCTCCGCTGTCCCTATGTCCCTCCGCGCCCCCCTCCTCTCCCCTCACCCCCATCCCCTCCCCTCGTCCTCATGCGCGCAGCTGGGCGGGGGCTACGTGTTCGGGCTGCTGGTGGGCTTCGTGGCGGACTCGCTCGGCTCCACAGCCGGCGCCACCGCCGCCTTCCTCGTCGGCAAAACCGTGCGTCCCTCGCCCGTCGCTGTTCGAATCTCATTGTGCTCAGCTCACAACCCCCTCTCTTGCTTGCTCAACCCCCTCCCTTGTTCCCGCATCCCCCTCTCTTTCTCCCACAACCCCCTGTCTTGCTTCCACGCCCTCTCTCTTGCGTCCCTTCCATATGTCGCCTCGTCCTTCGTCGGCTCCTTTGGTAACTTCTTGCCTCACAGCCTTGTTCCACCGCCCCGCCGCTTTTCCACACCCGTCCCATGCTCCGCACCCCACCCATTCCCGCCTCCCCGCCCTTTTCCCGCCAACCCTCCATTGCCCGCCCGGCTCCCGATGGCCTCGTTCGGTGCAGATAGGGCGGTCATACGTGTCAGCAAAGCTCAAGGAGTACCCACAGTTCCAGCCAGTCGCGCACGCCATCTCCAAATCCGGATTCAAGGTCACACCCGCCCCCCTCCACTTACTTCCCACTACCTGCTTTCCTCTCCTTCCTCCCCATCTCTTTCAACCAACCCGTCTCCTCCCCTCCCCGTCTACCCCCCTCCCCCCCCCCCCTCCTCCCCCCCCCTCCTCCCCCCCCCCACACACACTCTCCACTCTCCTCCGTCAATTGTTCCCACTTTCCCACTCACCCCCTGCTCCCCACTCCCCTGCTTTTCTGCCGCTTAAAGTACGAGTTTCTCAGCCACCTCTCTCCCTATCATCTGAAAACTATCTCGCCCCCTATCACCCTATCACCCTATCACCCTATCACCCGCTCCCTCGCCCCCTCACGCTCCCCCGCCCCCGCACACTCCCCCGCCCCCTCACACTCTCCCGCCCCCTCACTCTCTCCCGCCCCCTCACACTCTCCCGCCCCCTCACACTCTCCCGCCCCCTCACACTCTCCCGCCCCCTCACTCTCTCCCGCCCCCTCACACTCTCCCGCCCCCTCACACTCTCCCGTCCCCTCACACTCTCCCGCCCCCTCACACTCTCCCGCCCCCCTCACAGATAGTGCTGCTGCTGCGGCTGGTGCCCATCCTGCCATTCAACGTGATGAACTACGTGCTCTCCGTCACGCCCATCAGCCTCTCCTCCTACGTCCTCGCCTCCTGGATCGGCATGATGGTGGGTGCAGGGATGTGCAATGCATGAACGCATGAGGATCAAGCATGAGAATCAAGCATGAGGATCAGTGTCTCTCCCTTGTCTCTCCCCCTCCCCAACAATGCCTCTCCCGCTCCCCTCTCTTGCCTCTCCTCTCCCCCTTCCCTCATCCCTCATCCCTCATCCCTTCGCTCAGAAATAAGCTCCTCCTTCACCTGTACCCTTCCTTCTCCCTTGTCTCTCCCCTCTGTGCCAATGTGCTTCTATCCCCCACAGCCCATCACATTCACCTTCGTATATCTGGGCACGACCATAAAGGACATTTCGGAGATCGGATCCCCGGGAGCTGCTGGGGCCTCGCAATGGGTCAGTTCGCTTATGGCTGTAGCGGTGCTTGTAGGAGGGATGGTGCTTATGGGGGGGCAGTGCTTTTGGGGGTTTGGTGCTTATGAGGGGGTGGTGCTTATGGGGGGGCGGTGCTTTTGGGGGGGTGGTGCTTATGAGGGGGTGGTGCTTATGAGGTAGTGGTGCTTATGGCGGGCTGCTGATGGGAGGGTGTTGCTTATGGGGGGGTGGTGTTTATGGGGGGGTGGTGCTTATGGGGGGGTGGTGCTTATGGGGGGGTGGTGCTTTTGGGGGGGTGGTGCTTATGAGGGGGTGGTGCTTATGAGGTAGTGGTGCTTATGGCGGGCTGCTGATGGGAGGGTGTTGCTTATGGGGGGGTGGTGCTTATGGGGGGGTGGTGCTTATGGGGGGTGGGTGCTTATGGGGGGGTGGTGCTTATGGGGGGGTGGTGCTTATGGGGGGGTGGTGCGTATCTGTGAGAAGTGTGCATATGTACAGCCATGTGGTTTTGTTGTGGGAAGTGCCTGTGCTATCCCACCATCTACCCAAGTCGCGCTGCATGTGGCGTCTAGGCTCATTCTCCCTTAGCTGTGCCCGTACCTCAATCACCTCTGTGTATCCCTTCCCTTCGTCCCTTCTTCCCTGCCTCCCCACTTCCCTGCCTCCCCCTGTCCCTGCCTCCCTTGGTTCTTGTCCGCATGGTGAATCTGCAGTGGATGCTTGGGGCCGGCCTTGCTGTCACCAGTGAGTCTCAATGCTGCTTCCCCCTGTCCCTTTCATCTGCCCCGCACTGCATCTTCCTGTCCCTTCTACCCCACACTGCATCCCCGTATCCCTTGCATCTGCCCCACACTGCATCCATCCATCCATCCATTTATCCATCCACCCCACTCATGCCAGCCCTGCTATCCCTGCCCCTCCCACTGTGCTGCTGCAGTCATGGCGACTGTGCTTATAACGAGGATAGCCAAGGACGCCCTGCAGAGGGCGATAGAGGAGAACCAGCAGCAGCACTGCGGCCTGGTCTCGCCCCCTGCCTCCTGCTCCTCCACCCCCACCGCCCTCACTCCCCACACAAACAACACGTACCATGTCCCCTCTCCGCACTCCATGGAAGCTTGCTCTAGCAGCAGCAGCAGTTGCTCCAGCAGCAGTGCAGTCAGCGGCAATAGCAGCAGCACTAGCACCAGTGGCAGTAGCAGCAGCAGCGGCAGCGGAAGCGGCAGCATGGGCTCAGAAAGCCGGTCTGCCGTTCTCACCATCCCTGATGGCATTCACCCCCCCATGGGCTCCTTCCTCCCAACACACACCTCATCCTCACACTATGCTCCTGACGCAGCCTCCTTCCCCTTCCAAAAAGCACCTGATCAACCACCTGAGCATGCACCTGACCGAGCACCTGGGTGCATGGATCACACGGGGTTAGCTGTATGTTCTATCACTGTAGACGATACAAACAAGCATTGGGAGGGCGGCGCGAATAGACTAAGGGTGGAAGGGGGAAAGCGACAATCAATGCTACCCAGTAGCTATGCTGCATGAACACAAAGGATTGTAGGGGGAGTCATAGGCATGGTGATGCACAGATGAGTTTGGGGTGTTAGTGTTGGCTGTGCCTGTGATGCCTTAGACCACAGCTGCTGCTGCACTGGTGCTATGCTTTATTGCCAGAACATGCACAACTGGTGAGATGTGCTGGAGTGGAACAGGGTCATACATACATCTCTGCATGCATCCAATACAATATGCGGTATGGGCAGTCAGGTTGATATAGGTTTAGAGGATCTAACTCGCCACTCAAGCTGTCCTGTTGCTTACATCCAATAGATACATCCAATATACGAACAGCCATTAACTCCCGGCTCATTCACTGCGCAGTTTTTCTTGCATACCGTACCTTATATTTTGCACTACTTAGCCCATGCAGTGCTAGCTACCAAAGGCAGGGCTACCAAAGGCAGGGCTAAACTGCCGCTGCTGTTCCCAAACCAATGGTAAGAGATGACGATGATACATGGTAGTACACACAATCTGATGCGAGAGTAAGGCCTCCATGATAAACTGAGGGGTCTGGTCTGGTCTGGAATCAATAAGCCTATCTACAACGGAACATACGGTACACACCTGACCTTTCCACTCCCTTCACCAGGGCTTCATCACCCCCCCCTCCCAATTCCTCCACTCATCATTGTCCCTTCACTCATCGGCCCTCCTCCACTCATCGGCCCTCCTCCACTCATCGGCCCTCAACCTCCTTCACACTCAAGAGGCTCTGAAGGCTGTGGCCATCCTTCTTCCCGCCTGCGTCCCGCATCACAGCACTATCCCCACCGCCCTCCCCTCCCGCCATCTCCCCTTCACTCATTCCCAGCGCAGACGCCACAGACATCATCAGCTTGGACCGAGTGCTCGGGCCAGCTGCCCCACTCTTACCTGATGCCCCACTCGTACCCGATACCCCGCTCTTACTAGATACCTCGCTCACACCACTCACCGGGCCAACACCACTCACCGGGCCAATACCACTCATCACACCGCTCTGCACCGTGCTGTTAAACGATGAATGCATCACCCCGGAAGACGGGAAGCTCATCCCCGATCCAACGGCTGAGCTCGTGCCAGCCTGGCTCGACCTCAACCCCGCATCACTTGCACTACTGCTCAACCCATCAACAACCGCCCTAAGGTCATTCTCGCCCTCATACTCCTCCGTGTAGGTTTGCAGCAGGTGGTCAAGGCGCCTCACCACGTCCTTCATCTCCGGGCGGCGAGAGCCGGGCGCCTTGATGCAGTCTAGGGCAAGGTCAGCCCACTCCACAATGGCCTCTTCGGGAATCTCTAGCGACTTGTCCCGCAGATCGTCCAGCGTGTATTCTGCCACCATCTTGCTCGCCTGGGGAGGGGCAGGAGGGGAAGAGGGGGAGCGGGAGGAGGGGGGGGCTGAGTTTTGAGGCGGTTCAGAACAGGTCAATCCACTCCAATATAGCCTCCTCGGGAATCTCTAGCAACTTCTCCCTCAGGTTGTACAGTGTGCATTCTGCCACCATCGCCTGAGGAGGGGACGGGGGAAGGGAAAGGACGAAAGGAAGCGAGGAGAGGGTAGCAGCATAAGAGAACACAGACTAGAATATGCGCCGTGAAGTCCTATGCTGATGTGTCAGTGGATGATTTGCTGCAATTTGATTCTCAGGAGTCTGCTGACGTGACACTCACCCATTTGCCGATGTGGGAGCTGCCGCCCATAGTGACCTTGCGCGCTGTCAGCATCTCCAGCAGCACCACCCCGAAACTGACACGTGGCATGCAAGGGGTAAGAGGGTGTACACGGACGAGGGCGTTGAGGGGACAGTGGATGCTATGAATGGGGTCAATTGGGGTGCAAGGCATTGGGCACGGGCCATGGGGCATGGGGCAGCATGGGATGCAAGGTGGAGGTATGCACGAGAATGCTGTGAGCGAATGGCTGTGTTGAGCTGAGCACATCACACTCAACACACTGGTGGGGTGTTACCAGTCACAGCTCTCAGAAGATGCACTCCCAGCACCCACCTGTACACATCGCTCTTGGTGGTGACCATCTGGGTGCGATTGTAATCCGGGTCTACATAGCCTGGCGTGCCCGCCACCCTCGTGGCCGTCTCATCCCCAACCTTGAGCGTCTTCAGCAGCCCAAAATCTGCGACCTTGGCCTGGGCGGGCAGGCAAGGAGCGCAGGAAGGTGGGGGAAAGCAAGGAGGGGAGTGCGGGGATGGTTGAAGCACTCTCATCCCCAGCCTTGAGCGTCTTGAGCAGCCCAAAATCTGCTATCATTGCCCGAGAGGGTTCGGGGGGGCAGGAGGAGAAAGTGAGGAGGGCGGGTGAGGTAGTTTAGAGTGTCTTGAGCAGCCTGAAGTCTGCTCTCGTTGCCTGTGAGGGGGTCGCAGGTGGGCAAGAGAGGGGAAGTGGGGAAAGTGAAGGGGGGGAGTGGGGAAAATGAGGGGATGTTAGGGGATGCTCTCAAACCCCATCTTCAGCATCTTGAGGCTCGAGGCTCAGGGTGAGGTAGTGGCAACGCAAGGCGACAGGCTCTAAGGTTAGCGGCTAGAGGCTCACTGTGAGGTGGTGGCATGGCAGGGCCAGGGCCTGGAGGAT
The DNA here is from genome assembly GCA_947471745.1 of Closterium sp. Naga37s-1. Classification (NCBI taxonomy): domain Eukaryota; kingdom Viridiplantae; phylum Streptophyta; class Zygnematophyceae; order Desmidiales; family Closteriaceae; genus Closterium; species Closterium sp. Naga37s-1. Next base: position 810,171 of record CANJKZ010000065.1, read on the forward strand.
AGAGGCTCACAGTGAGGTTTTCCCCAACTAGGATGTTAGCAGGCTTGATGTCGCGGTGAATGATGGGATCTCAAAGCCGTGCAAATATGCCAACCCCTCTGCTGCCCCCGCCGCCAGCTTCAACCGCTGCCGCAGGTTCAGCGGGCCTGGGAAGGGGAGGGGGAAAGAGAGGGGGAGCGGGGAGGAGGAGGATGAAAGAGTGGAGGGAAGAGGTGGAGATGGAGAGGAGGCTGGATGGAGAGGAGGCTGGATGGCGAGCTTGAGGAAAAATGGCTGATGTTCACAGCACGGGCGTTTCTGTGAGCTTCTCACGCTCTGTTTAATGAAATACTCGTGCTGTTTCTGCAGATGTGGCACTCACGCTTGGGCTTGTGGATGTGGTACTGAAAGTCACGGTGAGGCACGAACTCATAGACGAGGATCTGCTCCTGCTTGCCGCTCTCCACATTCATGTCCAGGCAGAACCCCAGCAGCCGCACCAGGTTCTTGTGGTTCAAACTTGCCATCGCCCGCACCTGGGGCGGAGGTATGGAGGGTATGAGAGGTGAAACGTATTGAGAGATCAGAAACACAGAAGCCGCACCAGGGTAAGTGAGCGTCTGACAAATTGCTTCTACAGCAGCAGCAATGCCTGGATCATATCATACGTTGAGGTCATTTTTTGGAATTCTCAAACGTAATTTCAGTCAGCGGCAGTGAGAACACCATTGCCACCTTTCTGGATGCGGCCGTGAAGGCGGGACATACACATTCAGCTGAACCAACACGTGGGAGAAAGCAGCCTACAGATCTCGTGGCACTGGAAAAGGTGAGGGCGAGAGAGTCCATGACGCCCCAGGAGTAGTGCGCTTGGTTCTATTTTTTAGACGGCTCACAGATAGACTCATCACACAGTGACGCCCCAGGAGGTAGTGCGCTTGGTTCGTGCCCTGGGGGTTGACATGAGTACACAACGCGCACCCCATACTCGCTACAGTCCTCCTCACCTCCATTTCAAAGTCGTTAGACATGAGCGTTTGCCTCTTGATGGCCCAGAGCTGCCCGTTAGCCGGGTTGACGCCCTTGTAGACGACAGCAAAGCCCCCCTCGCCCAGCACGTTCCCCTCCGCCCAGTCGTTGGTGGCCTTGCGCATCGTGGCAATGGAGATATCCTGACACACATCCAGGTCATCCCATCGGCCTGGGGAGAGGAGAGGTTGGGAGGGCGGGGTGGGGAGGGAGAGTTGGAAGCGCGTGTGGGAGAAGGAAGGGAGGGTTAGAGGGGATTGAGAGGCGGACATGAGGGCTTTGTGCATCGTGGTTATGGAGAACTCCTGACACACGTCCAGGTCATCCCACCGGCCTGAGGGAGGGCGGAGAGGGAGAGTGGGAAGGGAGAGAAGGAGGGAGTGTGATGAGGGGGAGCGGGGAGGGGGATGAGAAAAGGATGAGTGTTGAGCCGTGGCATTGCAGAACTCTCCGAGTGCGGGCAACAGACAACTCGAACCTCAATCGAAATCTTCAAACACGCATCCAGGTCATCCCAACTTCCTGGGAAGAAGAGAGCCTTCGGTTCGGAGGATGTGAGGAAACGGGGGAGTGGGGCCTAGGAGTCGAGATAAATGGTAGTGATACCAAGCATGCAGCTTTTCCCTAGAGACATAGGGGCAGGTGACGTTCATAAGCCCAGCTGCAGGCAGCGTGACGTGACAGTCGATACAAAGCATGAAAGAGCAGGCAGAAGGGCAGCACTCACGCCTCTTCTTCTTGCGGAGCATGATGACAACCACAGCGGCAATGAGAGCAAGTCCCGTAAAGCACCCCACGGAAATGCCCACTATCGCCCCCGTTGACAGCGCTGCGGGGAGGGGTGAGAGGGAGGATGAGGGGAAGAGAGTGATGGGAAATGGGCCAATGGCCACCATTGGAGCGAGCCCCATGAAGCACCCCGCTGCGATGCCCACGATGGGCCCCGTGGATAGTGCTGTGGAGCGGGGAGGTGAGCGAGACAGACGGATGGGATGAGGAACGGAGAGAGGGTGGCAAATGAGATGCATTGCGTAGACAGGTGAGTCCTCTCACGCATAATGAGAGCTGTTGCAAACACGCAACCGAGAGCCACTCACAGGACGTGGTGGACTGTATGGCACAGGAGGAGCCATTGCCGTTGGCAGCAGGCACAGTGGAATAGGCACGTGAAGCCCTGCCCGCTGCTCCCCGGCTCAGGCGGCACACAGTCCCCCAACCCGTTGCACACGCCGCTCTCCGTGATGCTGCAGAACGCCGCACACTCCTCTGGCGCCCGCTGAGTCTCGTTCACGAGGCACCCCGCCTCGCCGCGCACCGCCAGGCAGTTCTGCAGCAGGCTCGCCTGGCCCTTCTCGTACGCCACGGAGACCCGATACTCCTGCCGCCCGGAAGAGGAATCTGCCGCCACCACCCCGCCTGCGGTCGCCCCTATGGAGGCAATATCGTGGTAGTCGACGGTACGAACGACGGGTGTGGGGCAGATCATACTGCCGGCAGCGTACACAAAGGGCTCCCCATAGAAATAGTTGTACGCCAGGTTGAGCGCGGCGGGGTTGGGGTTTTGCACTGTGGGTTGGTTGTTCATGCCCTTCAAGTCACGGTTTATTGTGCCGTAGAAGGAGTTGTTGCGCACGTCGCTAAGGGGGGAGGGGAGCGGGAAGAGGGGGAGAGGCTTTGACGGGAGTGGATGACTTGTGGCTTTGACTTTGGCTGGTTGCTCATCTACTTGAAGTCGCGGTTTATCGTGCCGTTATACAAAATTGTTGCGCACGTTGTTGGGGGGAGGAGTGGGAGGGAGCGGATAAAGCAAGGAATTGGCAGGCTGAGGAGTAGAGGGCAGGGCAGAGCATGGTGGCCGTTGCATGTGTCTAGGACTCTAGGGAATCAGCAAGGAATGAAGGGAGTACGGGGCACACAAAGGAGCACTGTGCACACAGGTAGTTGAACGCTCATAGGAATGTGGCACTCAAAGAAGCAACGCGCTCACAGGTAGCTGAGTCCGAGGAAGTCAAACATGCAGCGCGCTCACAGGTAGTTGAGTCCGAGGAAGTCAAACATGCAGCGCGGCAGCGGCCCGTACATGCGGTTGCTGCGCACGCCACTGGTGGCAGGGAGAGGCGAGGAGGAGAGGAGACGGGAGGAGAAGGGTGGGGGAAAAGAGGGAAAGGACTGGCAGGGTGTCAGGAGTTTGAAGCACGTGGGAACCTGGGTGCGTTGCTGCATGCCCTGCTGGCGAGGGGTTGCGGAGAGAGCAGAGGAGGGGCAGGAATGGGAAGAAGAGGGAATCTGGTCTCTACTGGCACAAAGAAGCAACGAGGGAGGAGGAAAAAAAAGCACGAATCATGAAAGCACATGCACCATAGGAGGCAGCGTGCCCCATTCCAATGCTCGTCGTAAAGGGCCATACCCCTAACTCACAAGTACTCGAGTCGCTTCAGATTGCAGAAGGAGGCTGGCAGAGAGCCCGAGATCTGATTGTCATCCAGCATTCTAGCATAGGCGAGGAGGGGAGGAGGCGAGGGGTGGTGCGAGCCAATACAAGGGCAGGTGGAAGGAATCGTGAGGGAAAGGTGAAGAAGGGTAAGGACGTGGTGCATCATGTGTAAAACGAGGTCGAATCTGTCGTGGGGTCGTTTTGCAGGTTCAAAGGAGGTTCATGGTGTTAAACTTGTAAGTTGAGAACCGAGGTCCAAGATTTGCATTGATGTTATGGAGGTGGGAATCGACACGTGCAACACCTAAGTTGGCGAGTCTCTGGCGACACGACAAGTTACGGAGGTGGGAGTCGCCAGATCTCAGGTGGGAGTCTCGCAGTTTTCGCGAGAGTCTCTGGTTGGGCATCAATTTCGTGCGGCCCCCCGAACAACGCGACTTGGTACATTTCTTCATAGGAGCACCCTACGGCTCGTTTGCGTAGATTCACACGCTTGACCCCAAGTTCATAAACTTTTTGTTTCGCGGTACAGTGGCACTATAGAGTAGTACATTCGCGCTCGGTTCTATCACTTTCCTAGGGTTACTCGCTTCAGGGTCCAACCAAGCGTTGGGAAAGAAAAATCGACACAGAGGATTTGGACACGTTTCAGAAGGGTGAACGGTGGAGCAGAGCAGAGAAGATGTTACCTCAGAAGGGTGTGTGTTGTGTGTGGGTTGGCAGGGGGAATGGAGAGGAGAGAAGCAGTGAGGTGGGGCGGGAAGGAGGGACGGGAAAGAACGCACAGCTGTCGCATGTTTGAGAGGGATGCAAAGAAGTCAGGGATAGTGCCTGAGAGCTGATTGCCTGCCAGCCATCTGCACGGTCGACATAAGATGGGGAGTTAAGGAGGTGGGAGCAGTGGGGGAGGAATGGGGGAGCATTGGGAGTTGGGAGCAATGGGAGTTGGGAGAAATGGGGGTTGGGAGAAATGGGGGTTGGGAGAAATGGGGGTTGGGAGAAATGGGGGTTGGGAGAAATGGGGGTTGGGAGCAATGGGGGTTGGGAGCAATGGGGGTTGGGAGCAATGGGGGTTGGGAGCAATGGGGGTTGGGAGCAATAGGGGTTGGGTGCAATGGCGTTGGGTGCAAACGGGTTTGGCGCAATGGCACACATGGCACACACACTCTCACATAGCACACATGCCTGCTCACATGGCACGCACATGCCTTCTCATATTGTGTGCAGGACGGTGAGAGCCCACACGCCTGCTCACATTGTGTTCAGGTTCGTGAGAGCCGAAAGAGAAGTTGGAATGCTGCCAGACAGCTGATTGAACTGAAGAGTGCTGCAGCACGGCGAGTACGGAGCACAGTGCATAGAGAACGGAGCATGGACCTCTGAGCATGGAGCATGGAGCATATCGCATTGAACGTAGAGCATGGAGCATAGAGCATACAGAATCAAGCATGGAGTATAGAGTCCACACAAGACATCTGACATGGCCCGTAACACGTGACAGACACCGACGGTTAAAGTGGCAGTTACCACACTGACAGGGTGACGATGATGGTTACTGCAAGGGACGGCAGCAGAGCTCATGGCAGAATGCACCTCCCATAGCAAGTATGCTCAAGCTGTTTGCTCGTCACTCATGCCATACATTCTGCCACGCCTTGCATTTTGCAGTGGATAGCCTGCGGCAATGGCTTACATGGCAATGAGGGACGTGATTGTAGTGAGCGAGTCAGGAATGGAGCCAGTGAAATTGTTGAAACCAAGATATCTATGGTAGATTGGGGCACACCACAGCAAACTGATGCTCTGAGAGGCGTTCCCCTGCGTGTGCACATTCAAAATTTCTCAGCAGCCACTTCCAAGAAATTTCAGGAATAACACCACAGCACTCAGACCACATCAACATTCTCAGTGAACCAAAATGAGGTAAGAAAGCTCGCAGAAGGGAGGGCAAAGAGAAGCGGATAAGAGAACGGAAGAAGGGAGGTGAGGCAGGGATGCGGTGCAGATGGGTGCAGAGCAGAGAGAAAGCTCCTATGTGTTTGAAGAGAGTGGACGACGTTACTGCACGGTGCAGAGGCGTACAGAGCGGTGAGGCTGGTGTTCCACTGGGCGAAGTCAGGCAGAGGACCACTGAACGAGTTGCCCTCTAGATTGCTGCGAGGCGAGCATGGGCGCAATGGGAGGGTGTTGAACAAGGGAGAGGGGGGGAGTTGAGGCAGACAGTACAAGGGCACGATGGGATTGGCACAAACACCAGCACAGGGAAGCAGGGAAATGAGAAGGGAGAAAGGAGGCGAGAAGTGAAGGAGGCGAGGAGGTAAGAAGGCACTAGGCATCAAAGCAGCTGTGCTCAATAGCAGTAGTAAGAGCAGAGCATGAGTGCCAACACACAACGGGCAATATTTAGCTCTCACAGCACACTTAGCAGTGCTCACAGCACACTTAGCAGCACTCACAGCACGCTGAGAAGCACTCACATCACGTTTAGCAGCACTCACAGCACGCTTAGCAGCACTCACAGAGTGCCAAGCGTGGTACTGGCATCGAGGCTTTGAGGAATGCTGCCTTGGAAATGATTGTCTGAGAGGTACCTGGATCAGGATACAGCACAGGAGAGAGCACACACAGCATGGGAGAGTGCACACTCAGCATGGGAGAGTGCACACTCAGCATGGGAGAGTGCACACTCAGCATGGGAGAGTGCACACTCAGCATGGGAGAGTGCACACACAGCATGGGAGAGTGCACACTCAGCATGGGAGAGTGCACACTCAGCATGGGAGAGTGCACACTCAGCATGGGAGAGTGCACACTCAGCATGGGAGAGTGCACACTCAGCATGGGAGAGTGCACACTCAGCATGGGAGAGTGCACACTCAGCATGGGAGAGTGCACACTCAGCATGGGAGAGTGCACACTCAGCATGGGAGAGTGCACACTCAGCATGGGAGAGTGCACACTCAGCATGGGAGAGTGCACACTCAGCATGGGAGAGTGCACACTCAGCATGGGAGAGTGCACACTCAGCATGGGAGAGTGCACACTCAGCATGGGAGAGTGCACACTCAGCATGGGAGAGTGCACACTCAGCATGGGAGAGTGCACACTCAGCATGGGAGAGTGCACACTCAGCATGGGAGAGTGCACACTCAGCATGGGAGAGTGCACACTCAGCATGGGAGAGTGCACACTCAGCATGGGAGAGTGCACACTCAGCATGGGAGAGTGCACACTCAGCATGGGAGAGTGCACACTCAGCATGGGAGAGTGCACACTCAGCATGGGAGAGTGCACACTCAGCATGGGAGAGTGCACACTCAGCATGGGAGAGTGCACACTCAGCATGGGAGAGTGCACAGACAGCGCACTTTTTAAGATTGAATGGCACTGTGACAATATGGCATGCAGGGTCAATAGACGGAAGAGTTGAAAGGGGCAGGACAGGAGGAGTGACCGGAGAGATGGGGAGATGCACGTTGTCTTTTCTTCCCATAGCTAGGTGAGTGGTGAGGGATGGGTCGTTCTTTTAGTCGACTCAAGAATCACAGCAAGCCTTATTATAGGAAGCTGCGAGGTGAGTGAGTGAGTGATGGGGCGGCGAACAACAACGACGCATGGGTCAGCGGTGCAACATATTGAAACGGGAAAAAACAGAAGCTCGTGGTGGGAGGGAGGTACGGTGAGAGGGTTGGATGGCAAGAGGAAGGGATGACGAGAGGGAGGTTGAGAGAGAGGGATTCGACGCACAGCTCTACGAGTGCGGGGAATTGGAAGAGGAAGGCCGGCACCTCCCCGGAGAATTGGTTGTGCTCCAAATGCCTGATGGTCGCATGGACGGATGAGAGGAAGGATGGGCGCATGGACGGATGAGAGGAAGGATGGACGCATGGAAGGAAAGAGGGGCGCATGGACGGATGCAGGAGGCAGTGAGCAGGTGAGGGAGGGATCGCCGGAATGAGAGGAAGAGGAGGGGAGGGAGGTATAGCCGAGACAGGGAGAGGTGAGAGTCACGGAGTGCTACGTCACGTCACAGCAGAATGATGACCGCACGTACACAGCACACTCACAGAAACTGCAGATTGGTGAGCTTGGTGAGGGCGAGTGGAATGGACCCCTGGAGTCTGTTGTATGACAAGTCACTGCCGCAGAGGAATGGGAATGAGGAGGTGGGGATGAGGAGCAGAGGATGTCATTCGAGAGGAGGAGAAGAATGGATTGGGGAGGACGAGAGTACGGGGTTGGACACTAGGCGCGGTGAGAAAAGCAGGGGGTCAGTGGAGAAAAGAGGGAAACACATGGGATGTGTGGAAGAAGGGATGGCCTGTCTGACGTGGATGGGATGAGTGACAGGCTGGCAGCACATGTGAGTGACAGGCTGGCAGCACACGTGAGTGTTCGGCTGGCAGCACATGTGAGAGACAGGCTGGCAGCACACGTGAGTGACAGGCTGGCAGCACAGCACACGTACAGTCCTATGAGTGCGGTGAGGTCCAGAAGCACTGGCGGAAGCCCTCCTGACAGGCTGTTGTTATTAACCTCGCTGCCGGGTTTGCGCGGTGGGGTGAACGGAGAGTGGATAGGACAAAAACTCTAGGTAATAGTACGCCCCCCAGGACGTCCCTGCAGCACACAACCCACAGCTGAAAAATAATCTAACATCAGTGGCTTGGATATTCGTGGCTTTCAGTCAGTGCCATCCACTTGAGGCTGCAGCAGTAAGGCGTGCATGAGTGTGCGGGTGCACGAATGCATGATACTGACACTTTTGAGAACTCCCAAAAGCCGGTGCACGGATGCATGTTACTGACAAGCTCAAGAGAGAGGCGAGATTGGAGAACTCCGCAGACAGCAACCCCGAGAAATTGTTGGAACCCATTTCACTGGGGGGACGAGCGGGAGGGCGAAAAGGGGAGAGGAAAAGAGCGGGAGAACGGGAACGAGTGAGAGCGGGAGTGGAGTGGGAAAAGAAAAGGCAGGAGGGTAAGGGTGAGGGAAAGACCTGTCTGGGAGGTGGGCACTCCAGATGGCGGCTGGAGAGTTGGACCAGTGCTAACACGACTCTTTTCTAAGCCCAATGGGACCAGTGCAAATATGGCTCATTTGATGCCCTAGAATGCACGGGGCTCACATGGTGTTGAGAGATGGCGTGTTGGCGATGACTTCAAGCCCTCCTGACAGCTGGTTGACGCTCAGCGACCTGCCCATGCCCAGCCACAGCACCACATGGCCGCACACACACACACAGACACACACACACACACACACACACACACGCACGCACGCACGCACGCACGCACGCACGCACGCACACGCACGCACGCACGCACGCACGCACGCACACGCACGCACGCACGCACGCACACACACACACACACGCGCGCGCGCGCGCGCACACATGCACACACACCTTCAATCAACTCTGGGATAATATCTCATGTGCATGTGACTGTGCATGTGCATGGCCATGGCCATGGGCATGTGCGTGTCTCTCTGATTTGTGTGTGTTCGTGCTGGCCACCTCAACCACTGGAGCTCTATACATGCGTGTGAAGCATAGACTCATGGCAGGAAGGCAGTGCATCAAGCATGTACATCTTAGAGGCAAGACAAAGGGAAGAATGAATGTGCATGCAAATCACCAGGCATGCGAATCACCAGGCATGAAATACGAAAGGGACTAAGAAAGGAGGCAAGGGGGGACCAGCAGGAGAGCATGTCTGCAAACACAGCTGGCCATTGATTGAAGTGACTGGAACAATTTTTGCGGCGCCTCAAAACCGTCGGTGGAAATAACTGGAACTCACAACTCTGTGAGGGCCACGAGCCCTGTGAAGTCCTTGGGAATTGATCCGGTAAGGCGGTTGGTACCCAGCTTCCTGGCAAGGGGCGCGCAGAAGCACAGGGCGAAGGGAAATCGACAAGCACCAAAAGGCAGCATTCAAATGCTACAACAACAGACGCCCCTCTAGTTTTCCTGCAATGGCACTTTACTGTGCCGCTTATGATGGCATAAGAAGGTATTACAGCTGAGTCCCTCACGTTATGCTAGTTAGTGACACCGGGACATGAACGGGGATGGTACGCAGGCTTACAGTGAGAAGAGAGATGACAGACTGCTGAGGGCAGATGGCAGGGAGCCTTGGAAATGGTTGTCGTTGAGCCAGCTGGACAGAACAAGGAGAAGGGAGGAGGGAGGGGAGAGAGCGGAGGGACGAAAGGGGGGGAGACGAGAAGATGGGAGGGGGTAGGAGTATAGGAGCAGGAAAAGGGAGACGGGAGGAGGGCGAGGGGGTATAGGAGCAGGAAGGGGGGGACGGGAGATAGAAGACAGGAGGGAGAGAGGAGAGTAGGCAGGTGGGAGAGAGGGACGCGGGGTAGAAGGTTGAGGTGAAGCACTGGGAGCAATGGCGGGCAGAGAATGTGACATTGACGGGCACTGAGAGCAGGAGAGGGCACTGACACCATGTGAGAGGCAAGGGGCGGGCACTGACAGGCAGGAGAAGGCAGTGGGCGGGCACTGACAGGCAGGAGAAGGCAGTGGGCGGGCACTGACAGGCAGGAGGGGCACTAACAGGCAGGAGAGGGCACTAACAGGTAGGAGAGGGCACTAACAGGCAGGCGAGGGTATTAACAGGCAGGGTACTGACAGGTACTGAAGGGCGGGACTGAAGGAGGTGGGCAGCGAGCCGCTCATCTGGTTGAGAGACAGGTCTCTGCAGTGACACGAGGTACGGATGTGGGTGAGTGGTTGGGAATAAATCCCGTTCAGATTGGATCAGGTTCGGAAGAGATCATGTTCCACTTATATCCCGTGGCGGTTTTCGAATCAGAGGCACAGTCACTGGCATGTGCCTTTGGGTCAACTAAAAAGTCACTCTGAATCAAGATACTGCCATTGGCATGTGCGAGTGCGTCAACCAGCAGGGCAGCAGCAGCAGCTCAGCGCAGCAGCAGCACCACGGCATGTACAGGTGCGTCAATAAGCAGGGCAGCAGCAGCAGGGCAGAAAGTGGCTCACAGTGTGCCGAGGCTCTGGAGGTTGGAGAAGGCGTTTGGGATGGAGCCCAGTAGGCCGTTTTCCTTGAGATCCCTGGGTTGGAGAGGGTTGGATGTTGGTGAGGCTTCAGCGGTCAGTAATCATGCGCAATGCGAAGGCAGAAAGGCGTTGGGGATTGCTGCAGCAGTCTGCAGACTAGTTTGGTTGAGAGGGCAAGAAGAAGCAAGTAAGAAATCAAGGTAAGAGTGGGTTCTGATTTTTAACATACAGATAGCGGGTGATCAGATGACAAGGGGAGTGGGTGAGAAAGGTGGGTGGTGCGGTGTGTGCAAGGGAAGCAAGACGCACAGCAGTGTGAGGGCAGTGAGGGAGGCCCATGAGTCGGGGAGGAAGCCAACGAGACCGTTCCCTCCTGCCTTACTGCACATGCGATGTGTGGGTGCACATGGTTGTGTCGCGTCATGTGAATGTGTGTGACAGATACAGTGAGATAATCAAGCGAGAGAGGAGAGGCATCGGACTGAGAAACAAGATTGAGACACTCAATGGTGCCATGCCAGCCACAACAGGGCGGCAGCGTGGCAAGTAAGAAACGGCCAACAAGCTAGAAATTTCCAGTAGTCCTCAAGAGAGTAAAACGACCATAATCGGAACCTTGGTGTGCTTTGAGTCGACTAAAAAATCATTCGTAACCTTGGCGTGTCAAAGAAGGAAGGGCGGTGAGCGCATGTAAACGGAGGGACGGCGGTGAGGGCACATATAGGAAGAAAGAGGGACTCACAACTCCACGAGGTGCGAGAGGCGAGAGAGGTCCTGCGGCACAGCCCCTGAGCGCATGTTGCGCGTGTCCGAGATGGCACTGGTGAAGGGTGAGAACACAGTGGCAAAGGGTGAGAACACAGTGGCAAAGGGTGAGAACACAGTGGCAAAGGGTGAGAACACAGTGGCAAAGGGTGAGAACACAGTGGCAAAGGGTGAGAACACAGTGGCAAAGGGTGAGCTTGCGTCGACTCAAAACACACCCGAGCGCACGTAGCGCGCGTGTGGGATCGCACTGGTAGTGGGGAGCGCAGGGAGCAGATGACAAGGGTGAGAGGCGAGAGGACCAGGGTGAGAGGCGAGAGGACCAGGGTGAGAGGCGAGAGAGGTCCTGCGCACGGCACCTGAACGCATGTTGCGCGAGCCCGGGTTGGCACTGGTAGTGGCGCAGGGGGAGAGCGTAGGGAGCAGGGTGAGAGCGTAGGGAGCAGGGTGAGAGCGTAGGGAGCAGGGTGAGAGCACAGAGAGCCGGGTGAGAGCACAGGGAGCAGGGTGAGAGCACAGAGAGCAGGGTGGGAGCACAGAGAGCAGGGTGAGGGCACAGGCGGCGTGGTGAGAGCACAGGAGGCAGGGTGAGAGCACAGGAGGCAAGGATGAGAGCCCAGAGGACAAGGGTGAGAGCCCAGGGGCAAAGAGTGAGGATGCATGAAGAAAGGATGAGGGGACAGGGTGAGATGAGCAACGGTAACCGATTCATGACAAGAAACTGCTGTGACCAGGCCACATGGGTGAAGCACTGGGCACAGCAGAGCAGTCCACATGAGTTTCTTGTCCACATGGGTGAATACTAGGCGAGAAGATGGGGAAGAGTAAGCGGCCCCATGCACAGAACGGCAGGGTTACTTACAGAGTTCGGAGGTTGGTGAAGGTCCCTAGCCAGAGAGGCACGTCGTTGAAATAGAGGTAGCTCAGGTCGCTGCACACAGCACAGCACTCATAGATAGATATGATTGACACAAGAAGCAAACAGAATGCCCTGAATCAGCATGAGAGGCACGCTGGTGGAGTGAATGTGACTGAGGTCGCTGCACACAGCACCGCACGGGCGGATGGTTGGCTTGGCACACGAATGGATGTTACTGAGGCTCAAGGAGCTCTTGGAACGGATGTGACACAGGTTGCTGAAAACTCTAGTCAGGGTTGGGGAGAATCAGGAGTGATCTACTGCACGTGCTTGCTTCCTCATCGCTTTCCACAGAGGTGAAGCAGCAGGCTGAGAGCTGGAGAGACTGGACACCAGCAATGGGTCAGGACAGGTCGGGTCAGGACTGTAGGTACCCGACCTGACCCTGACCAGAGACGCACTAGATATGGGAAGGCAGCAAAAAATTGAAATGCGATACAGGAAGGTAAGCAGGAATGCCAAGAATAAATTTCAGAGGAAGGTGGGCACGGAGAAGGGGCCTCACAGGTAAGTGGGCAAGGAGCAGGGGCCTCACAGGTAAGTGGGCAAGGAGCAGGGGCCTCACAGGTAAGTGGGCAAGGAGCAGGGGCCTCACAGGTAAGTGGGCAAGGAGCAGGGGCCTCACAGGTAAGTGGGCAAGGAGCAGGGGCCTCACAGGTAAGTGGGCAAGGAGCAGGGGCCTCACAGGTAAGTGGGCAAGGAGCAGGGGCCTCACAGGTATGTGAGCTTATCAAGAAGGATGAGCTCCGGGGGAAGCTCCCCCTGCACGTTCATATCCCCGAAACGCCTGGTGGTGGTAGCAGAAGGGAGAGGAGGGTGTGCTTTGAGTCAGCTCATAACACACAGGGACAGGAGGAGGGTGCAAGCAGCAGGGACTCCAGAGGAGGGGGGTGAAGGGGGAGGAAAGCGAGGAGGTGGAGATGTACCGATGGCGTTTGAGAAATCTAGAGAGCGACCTGCAACAAGAAACACCTACGTGGCGGCGGATTGAGCGGCATACAGACGGTGCAGAAAACACTGAAGGTTTCTGCTTTTATACAATGTTGAAAGAAGAATGCATACAGATGGCGCAGCTTAGGAAGCGATGTGAGGAAGGTCATGTCTTCGAGGCGGCCCGTCATGTTGTGCAACGATGCCAGATCCCTGCACCAATCCGTGTGTTACACATGCATGCACAGAGTATGAAGGTTAGTGGTATGCTTTTTGAGCCGACTCAAATGTTATGTGGTGCAACGACACGACACCAGCTCCCTGCAGCAACCCGCGTGCTACATACCCAGAGTGTGAAGGTTATTGGTATGGTTTACGATATTAGTAGCGATGTTGACGCGAGCAGGAGAGAGAGCACAACGCACAAAGAATAGAGCATAGCACATCACATTGGGGCTATAGTGGTGGAGGGCACATGGCAGAGCACACACACGCCAGCATACGGCACAAGCGCGGGTGCTCTCGTATCTCCAGGGCCTATGGCCAGCCATCAGCAGGGCGTGCATGGCTGGTTTAAGAAATGCTTTTTTTTAAGCATCTCAAAAGTCAGGAATTTTCCTAATTCTAACCCTTTGAGACATTTCAAAAATCAGGGGTCATCAGCAGGGCGTGCAAGGTTGAAACTTGAAAGTGAAAAAAAAACCCTGTATTGCCCCAACAATGCTTACTCACAGGTGCTGCAAGAGCGAGAGGCGCGAGAGCGAAGAGAAGGAGGCGAAGCTATCAATGAGGTCAACAGCCCTAATGATGGAGCTGTGGCACGGGAGGGGTGCGAGCGGGGCGAAGGAAAGAGGGGCGGGGAGAAGGAAATACGTCAGCGAGGTGAGGAGGAAAGTGGGGTGGGGAGAAGGAAAGAGGAGCAGCGAGGTGTGGAGGAAAGAAGAGGGGTGGGGAGAAGGAAAGAGGAGCAGCGGGGTGAGAAGGAAGAGGTGGAGTAGAATAAGTGACACAGCATGGGACTTTGGAGGTAGCAGAAGAGGAAAACAGGAAGGATGAGAGGGAGGGGTAGGGGCAGCAGCAGCGAACGAGAATGGGGTGATGCATGAGTTGTGAGAGGCTGACAGCAACAGATGACGGTAGGTGGACCTGAAGGTACAAGGAATGCGTCGAATTAACAAGGAATTCCTCCCAACAACCCCTCTCTCTTCCCCCCTCAGTCCCCACTTTCTCAACCGACACACACACACACACACGCACACACGCACACGCACATGCACACACACACACACACGCACACACGCACACGCACATGCACACACACACACACACACACGCACACACGCACACGCACATGCACACACACACACACACACACGCGTGGGCGCGCGCACACACACACACACACAGAGCAAAGGAAAGTGGAGATAAATCGCGGTTGGAGAGGACGCACAGGAAAGTAAGGGAGGTAAGGTTGCTGAGAATGCTGACAACCTTCCCGCTGAGATAGTTGTATGTCAGGTCCCTGCGATAACTCAGTGACGCACACAAGGGGGGAAGCAGGGGTCAAGGCCAAGGTGCTTGCACATAGAGATGGCGGATCCGGCCGTTTGTTACAGGGGGGCAACATGTGGTTACCAGAGGAAGAGGATGACAAGAGAACGCACATGACAAACTAGCTGATGATAGGTAGGCACGATGACGAGCCGGATTGACCTTGGCATCCAAACGGGTCCGGGAGGCTGTATAGCACAAATGTGACATGACATTGCTTGCACTCAGGGGTGATTGACATTGCACTCACAGGTGAGAGAGGTTGGAGGCTGCAGCAAGTGAAGGTGGGAGGGCGCCTGTGGATTCAGTATATGAGATGTCACTGTCATACCATACGAAACAGGGGGAAAACAATGTGAACAGGGTGCCAAAAGACTGGGAGAGAAACCGGGGGAAACGAACTTGCAACAAAAAGGTGAGTGAATGAGGTTGAAGTGACATGAAGGAGGAGAAGTGACAGGAAACGGGTGGGAGAAGGGAAAGCTGGAGGATAGATGATGTATTGTGAATAACATAAGTACGGTGAAGAAACAGGCGGCATGATGCCGCATGAGAGGAAAACAACAGCTACACTAAAGCAAGAGAGCGCGAGGGACAACAAAGCATAAAATGGTAATCAGACATGTGATGTGAATAACAGAGGAGCATAATGCTACATAAGAGGAGGGCAACAGGTACAACAAAGCGAGAGAGCGAGAGGGAGAAAGCAGCAAGGAGCAATAATCAGACATGTATTGAAAGGCGTTGGAGTAGCCAAGCATGTCGAGAGTGCTGCCAAGTGCCACCATGCCATGCAGATCCCTGGAAGAGAACAACGGAGAAAATGGGACGAGTTTTCAGTCGACCCAAAACTCATGCCATACAGGTTATTGGAGGGAAAGGATGGAGCAAATGGGCGGTTGACTTGACATGGAGCAGAGGAGAGGGGGGAAAGTAGAGTAGAGTAAGACGGAAGAGGGGGAGAGGGGAGAGGAGGGGAGGAGAGGGGGTAAGCAATAGAGTAGAGGGATAGCAGAGAGCAGGTTCAGATCACACAAAGGCAGCATGAAGCAGGTGTGCAATGCACTGGGTGTAACCCTGACAATGCTAGCAGTAGCCAACAACCACCCAAGGCAGCAGCTTCCCTGCATAACGTGGTACAGTACAGTACAGTAGCCATAATGTAGTACAGTACAGTACAGGCATAACGTTGTACAGTACAATAAAGTCCAACTATCAGATCAATACACACCTCCTGAGGCCGCAGGGCAAGGCCAGGCACTGAAACAAGCACATGAACGGGCTGTGATGCGAATGCGTTGGGACGCATCCTCAGGGATTCAACATTGAATCGAAACTATGATTTATTCTGCCTTGTTGTATCATGAGGCTGTGGCTGCAGCATTCTGTGAGTGCATCCCGTGGAGTCACTGCATTGCATGCATCAGCACAGAGGCACGTTCCACTCCACATGGCACTCACAGATGTTGCAGGCCCGTCATGTACTGCAATGCGCGAGCTGGAAAGGGCGGCACAAGGTTATTCTGGGACAGATCCCTGTCAGGGAGAGGCGAGGGGGAGGGGAGGGGACGGGATCAAGGGCGGAAGGGAGAGGAGTCAGAGGAGGAAGGGAGAGGGGAAGGAGGAGAGGGGCCTCCAATGCAAATCATAATATTAATTATCTTTTCCTTTCAAGGCATTCTCTTTCTCTGATTCGTTGGCCCTACCTACAGGGAGTCTGTTTTCACGTCATGACTCAACAGTAACGCAGGTCACATGCGCAAGAAAGCAGGCTGAAGGTGTGCGGCTCAGGCTGGCGGTGCAGGAGCGCAGGTGTGACTGACAGTATCTGCAGCTGCTTGAGTTGCTGGAAAGTGCGCACTGGAATGGTTCCATTGATGGCGTTGGACGGGAGGTCCCTGCATGCAGCACGCGACAGGGGGGAATGATGCACGGAAGACACGCACCCACCCACCCACCGAGTGAGCGAGCACAAACAGATGCACGTACGCATGCATGCATACACGCATACATGCGTACACATGCACACGGACGCACGCACACACTCTTGCGCACGTGCGTGCGCACATGCACACACGCACGCACACGGATGCACACACGCACGCACACACGCAACACGCATGCGCGCAGCGCATGCACACACGCATGCATGCCACAACACACTCGCTCCACACACATGTGGGCAAGCATGGGAACGAGAGACGTGAGCGAGCACAGGAAGCCTTGGGAGTGACGGTGGGTTGTAAGGAACCCTAGGCAGCGTAGAGCACGGACTCGGGTGGCTCGTGTAACAGTTGTTAGTGTTGCTTACAGAACGGAGAGCGCAGTGAAAGTGGCAATGTCAGGCGGTATGGGTCCTTCTATGGGTGTCGATGCGGTGTTGCCATCCCACATGCTGCAGGCAGAACGACGCAGGCGAGAGGAAGGAAGTTCTAAAAAGGAAAAAGTCCCAGAATTTAGGGTTGTGACGCAGTGAGATCAAATCATTTGCATATGCTCGGCACAGGAGCATGCGACACAACGCAATGACTCACAGCGCAGTGACCATGCCTTGCGGGTTGCACTTGATCCCGGTCCACTGCCGGCACTGGGTCGACCGCTTGCCATTGCCGGGCCACAGCCGCCACGCCGCGTTCAGAGCGATCAGCCCGTTCACTGCGGGGAATAATGTGGAGCGGGTGACGGCCACGCGGAAAGGGCTTCGCGTTACTATTTGCGAACAACACACGGTATTCCAGAAAGCTTTCACCGAAGGTTGTCTCGTAAACGTTTCTAACCAAAGGTGAATGGAGAGAAACGCGAGAGTAATAGTGAGAAAGGCAGCACTCACGCTGTGACTGGGCAAGCGTAACAGGCGCTGGTTTCGGAGTAGAAGGGGGACCTCCTGGCACAGCTGGCGTCGCTAATCGCTCCAACAAATCGTGCCTGGTAATGCCATTGTGGCCATAAGTTAATAACTCCGAGTCGCTGCTGCTGCTGTGCGGTTTCGCGCGGAGCGCGAGCTTTCCGACGAGGCCAGAGGCCCAATTTTGACGCGAATACTGACGGTGGGTGCCATGGTGAAACGCGGTGGCTTTAGGTATGCATTTTAACGCACTAATTGCAAGCAGGAGAGTTAAGAAGTCAAATGAGGTTATTACTACCGCACGTTCCTTCTTCCTGTCGGCCATGCCGCTCCGTCTTACAAGTTAAACTATGCTCGTCGCATTGACGTGGAAAGCTAGTATTTGTACGACATATGTTGATGCATAAATGAGATTATCTACGCTGACTGCTCGTATTTACTAAATTCTTGCGATCCACAAATCGTAAAGTCGCTTCGCAAAAAAAAGTTCAGTTTTGTGCTTGTCACACATATTACCGCAGGAGTGACAAGACACGAGCCTGAGGTTGTTTGTGTCCGAGAATATCACAAGAAAGACTAACTTGCGCGTAGACACAGGGGAGGACGAGAAGAAAGAAAACTGTGGGTTTCGTGCACGACAGGAAACACCTGAAGGAGCAGCAGCCCCTCTCCGTCCAGAAATGTATGTCTGGCAATCGCCTGCAGCAAGCTCCTGCAAGGCAAACGGAACAACAAATGCCCGACCAAGAAGATCAGCAGCACCACCCTTAGTCTGTGTGATGAACAGAACAGACCACAATGCTACCCTGGAAGCGTCGCCCAACGAATGCTTGACCGAAAAGAATACAGAAGCTGACTTTCTCCTGGAAGCGTGTTCGCGAAATTAGCTGTCACGAAGATTTTGACGACGGTACCGATGCTCTCGACTGGTTGATTAGGATTTGCCGAAATACTTCAAGTGTTTGTGGTAACCTCGCATCTGCTGAGCTGGGGCTGCGCCTATCAAAGCTCACCAGTTTTGCCGTTCCAGTCCAGCGGTGCGCACTAACTGGCACTTTGGCGCCAACGTAGCAGTCAGGAGCGATGCCTGACTACTGTACTAGGGTTCGTCGAGACACTGTTCTGGAACTCGAAAGGCAGCTGACTCGCTCAGTGTAAAAGTACACCAGAAAAGTGCGAGATTATAGATTTAGCGTAGCTGCAATCCTTTGAAGGTCTCTAACACGGCTGATGATACGCAAGCGCTCCTCTAGGCGTAGTTTCAATGCCACTTTGTCGGCATCGAGGTCACCCCATGAACCCCCATCTTCCTCAATAACTGTGTTGCCGTTAACTTCTGATTCTGGTGGACCGTCTAGCGGGAAGTTGAAAGATTTGGTGATAACCTCAGCAGCGGCTGCAGCATCAGCTTCAACAATTTCTAAAAGCTCCTCCAGCTCCCGGATAAAGTCGATTCGAAGAAGCGTGCTCTCACCACCCATGCTTGCGCCCGAATCAGCCGTACCACCGAGGTCATTCTGAACAGGCAGAATTGCCAGGAGATGAAGGCAAGACAGTGAGGATTTTAACGGGAGGACACAACGGTAGGAACAGTCGAAGTGAATGTCTTCCAGGTGTATTCACAGTGTTACCGCTTAAAAAAATACACATAGCTACAGCCTACGGCACGTACCCATGAGGAGGATGCTTGTAAAGCGTCTGCGACATTCCCAACCGGCATGACCACCGTGAATGGGTCCTCCAGCAGAAACACTGCTCTCATGGCATCGATTTTTGAGGCGCCTAAAAAACAGCCTGCGGCACGTACCCATGGGGTTGATGCTGATGGAGCGTCTGTGCCATTCACCATCGGCATGACCACCGTGAACGGGTCCTCCGGCAGAAACACTGCTCTCATGGCATCACGCGCCTCGCGCTGCCATTGGTCGTAGCCGGAGGTGCTGATGTCAGCGCTGAGGTCATCCGCAAGGTGCAGGAGGGTGTTGAGAAGGCGTAGGGCGGGTGTGGCTTGCTGCGCCTCCCTCTCTGCCTGTGGCGGGAGAGCGCGAGGGGCCATTGAGAGACAGAGAATTGCAGGAAGCAGGAGGTGCAGGGAGAAGGCAACAGATGGGAGGGTGCAGATGAGGAGAGGCTATAGAGTGGTAGCTCTTTGAGAGGTTTGGTAGGCCCAAATCCGGCGTGAGGTGGAGAAGGAGGTCATGGGAAGGTGAACAGCAGAGAGCATTGCATGGCTAGGGATGGCATGGCAAGCATGGGGGACAAGCAGGGGAAACAAGCAAGGGAGCAGACATGACACGGGATGGGATGGGATGGGATGGAACGGATGTGTGGCAGGAAGGTGGACTGACCTCGATGCGGCGCAGCAAGAGATCGAGGCACTGCACCACGTGGCGCTCATTCTGCTTGCAAGGGGCACAGGGAGGCAGGAGAGCCAAGGCAGTTGAGGGATGTACATGGAACAGGCCATATTCCCACCGCACCACTTACATCAGTTACACCCCCCCCGCATCGCGCACATCAATCCGCACCCCTCCCCCCGTCCTCCCTCACAATCACTTCCATCCATGCGCAACCATCCCATCAAGCACTCACATCATGCCGGGCGAAGTTGAGGCGGTTCTGAATCACGAGGATGAGAGCATCGTTCAGCGCGCCCTCCCTGCCCAGCCGCACAATCTCCTGCACGCACCAACGCAGAGTCCCGTGCACCACACCAAACCAAAGTCTCATGCACCAACCCAGCACCCCGTGCACCCAGCGTCTCAGACAAGAGGGGAGGAATTGGTTGGTCAGGTTGACACAAGGGGCGTCAACCTCACTACAAGCCTTTCGCTTGGTGACTGGGGAACTTGGACTTCTCTCCATGAGCACAAATCCGAAAGTCTGTGCCACGTCATCTCTCACCTGTTCCACATCATCCCCGGCACGAATAAGATCGGCCACCCGCTGCCTCGCCAGCCTAAGCTCCTCCGGATCCATCTCCTGCGCTCGTTCCCCGAAGCTTCGCTCCATGCGACGGTATTCAGCCGCGTCAGCTGTCTCACTTACGACCTCTCCGGTTCCGCTTTTCCCCCCGAATCCCGCGTCATCCTCGCTAAGCGCCGCAGCCTCGAGCGGCTCTTGCGCTACCTCCCATCCTGACCGTTGATCTGCCTCTCCCTGGTGCTTCTCAACCGTTCGATCATCAAAATCTACTTTCCCGCCTTGCATTGCTCCAGGCTCCTTCGGCAGCCACTTGCGCCGGCCAACGGTTCCCCCCTTCCCCGAACTTCCTGGACCTCGCCTTTCCTCCTTCCCCGAGCCGGTATCATCCGAACCACCTGATCTGCTTCGGCACCTGCTTCGCCGTCCCGAGCCAATAGCTGACAACCCCCCTTCCGCACCCAGCCCCTCACGAGCTACAGGTTCTACTCCACTCGTCTCCCCTCCTCCCTCGACGTAACCGCTCCCGCTTTCATTCTCGCCAGCCGCTTTCACAGCACGTGGTCTAAGCCGCCGCAAAGCTCGCATTCCTGATATTATTTGTTTGATTCCCCATTGCAGCTGGTTATCGCAGAGTCGTTGCGCTTCGCCGCGAAGGGCATGGGAATAACGAGCAGATGCTACGGCGATTAGAGGGGCGCGTGCAGGCACCGGAACACACGACCTGCGTGGAGGAGATTTGACGGTGTGAAAGGAATGGGAGCTGACGACACCCCTGCAAGTAACGACGTTAGGTAGGTGTGAAGGACAGTGATGCTGCTGTGACGTGGCGAAGCTAGTCTGAAGCATGGCGACTCTACGGTTGGGTGGCGATGCGAGAAAAGCTGACAGAACTTGCAGAGGTGGTAGGAGCGAACGTCCAGGTTTTACGAATTCATTCAGGATGAAGATCATGAACTCATCAGGTAAGGGAGGGAACAATTCAGGATGAAGGTTTTAGCTGACAGGTTGGAAAGGGCTTTCTGTACGCGTTACCGGCTAGCGCCGGTCTCGTTTCTCATTCCACCAATTTCAACCCACCTCGTACCGACTGACTCAAAAACTCGTTGAACACCTCCATTCATCATAGTTGTCCCTCAAGTTCACTTGTTGCCGAGATTCTACCACCTCCGCAATCTAGCTCCACAATCTCCAACCATTCAGCATCACCAGTCCGTGCTGCGTCTGCTTGCCTGTGATTGCTGCGATGGCGGTATTCGCCGTCGTTCCGGTGACACCACTTCTATCTCACGCTTTGCCGCTTCGATCAAGTGCGATGTCTATCGCTCTGCCACTTAGGTCGTTGCTCTCGTCAGCCACATCGCTACCAGCTCCGCCACCCCTCCGTTTAGGCATTCAGGCTCACCTTGAAACCGTCACTCCAGGCGTGGCGGATGTCATGTCCGTGCACGGGCGCGTAGCCTCTTTTCAGCCAGACGCGTCTTACGTGTCAGGTATTGCTGATATAGGAGCGACGCTGCTGTGGCTCCAGCCGTTCACGGAGAGCGAGATTGCGGGGCTCGTCTTCGGAGCCGCGATCCTCGCGTGTGCGGCTAGCGCGCCACGCGTCGACGAGTGGTTCGCGCGGGCTCAACGGCGGTGAGTATGCATGCTCCAAAAGGTGTAATTTCGGAGCTAACAATGCTGAATGGTGGATATCACTCCACATATACAGGTAGAGAACGTGATGTGTGAGTGAATGCGAGACAAAAGGCGGTATCTAATGCAACCCCTTCCCTGCATTTTTCAATCAGCTTATGCCTGCACCTCGTTTTGCCATGAATCATCTTTCCCATTCCTGCTTTTCTGAACGACTTCCTCCATACCGACACCACCATACCTACATCACCTCTTGTGCCCATTTCAGGGATCTTGGTGTTTGCGAGGGATGTGGGGGAGTTGGATACTTGCCGTGCAAAGCTTGCAGCAAACAGGCAAATGTGTTTCAGCTGCCAGTTTTTGGTACTCCAGAACTGGAGCCACCTAAGACACCTAAGTCGTCTGTAGTTTCAGATCAGAAAACCAAATGCTCCTGCTGTGGAGGAAGAGGTAGAATCCCATGTCCTGCATGTACAAAGAACTGATGTATGGTTCCTGCTCCAGCCAAATGCTCCAGCTGTGGTGGGAGAGGTGCGGTAGAATCCCATGTCCTGCTTGCACCGTACAAGCATGGATATACCTGCTCTTTCTCAAACTTTCACGTTCAAGGCTATACGTATGCCAAACTTGTGGGATTTGCAAGCTACTCACGTGTACAGGACTCACGTGTACGGTAATAAGAAATACGCCTTTCACAACATAAACAAATGTAACCAGGGCAGGTTCCGCAAAAGCTAATGGACAGTCTAGGAGAGCATTACCTCACTGCAAGCATTAGGGCGTCATAACCCTAGTCCTACGCGATTCGACATTCAAGGATTTTACCTGAGTGCCTTCGATTTAATGATATCAAGGTCCATTTCAGACGCATCTGTTGCCTGAAGCTCAATTTGCACACCGGCAAGCTGCTGGCGGAAGGTATCCTTCGAGCTGGCGTAAATCATCTTGTTCTTCACAGCTGACGTGTCAGGAGACCTGGGAAGAAGAAGAAAATAAAACGTTCAGACAAATGGTTCACAATCCGATTAAGTGCGCGAGTATGTGGCAGATCTGAAAAGCTGACGGGTTTACCAGGCGATGAAGAAAATCTTGCTCTTGTGGCAGTGGTCGTCTGTAACAAACTCGTGGTCGAAAACCGCATAACGGCAGTCATTCTCAGGAAGAGCAGCTTGGAAGTCAGCGTAGGTCTTCTCAGGTTCTCCAAACTTATCCACTACGATTTGGTCCTTCTCAATCTTGTAGGTAATGAAGCGGTAAGCCTTTTTCTTCTGGAGACTTGAGAATTTCAACAGGCACTCCTCCGACACCGCCATACCAGAACGAGCGTTGGCCTGTACAACGAGCCATTATAAAACGCCGTTAGTCATGAACTGCATAAATGCCGAAAACGGCAAATGCAGCTAACAAGAAAAACATCAACTAACCATGGCGCCTGTGATCGAGTACTACAGTCTCCAAAAATGCTGGTGCGTGCTAGGAAAAGGAAACTCGTCCACTCAGCTAGGGTAGCTGAAATGTGAGAATGTGGAAGACCAACAACCAAGAATGGGGGAGACAGGGCTTCAATCACTAGAGGAAGGTGGGGTGAAATGGGAGAAATGTTGCTGCACACGTCGGAGTTTTGCTGAAGTTCGCCACCACCAAACCCAACAAACCGCTAACGGCGGGAGATTGTCTCAGCTGCGCGGCACAGTCCCGAAAACACTGGGGCTTCCGCAAGCCTGATTCGTCGGGGTGCCCCAGCACTTCAAGATAAGAACCCATCCAAGAACATCAAGTGTAGTTGTTCATAATAACATGACGAGTATGAAGTTTTATTTGTCCAAGCACTGAATCTGACACGTAAGGAAAATTCATTTTCCTTACTTCGCGTCCCTGCTCAGCGCGTACACCACTGTTTCCCGCCAACAGCACCCAACAATAACCCGTTACCACTCGCGACACTCGCCTCGACACTATTCCCGCCACTGTTCATGACGCAACCTCACGGTTCGGTTGGTAACCCGCGCTCCGGACCTCCGCCTCGACAATTCCCAGCCTCGGCACTAGGCCTGTCGCGCACCCCATTTCCCACACATTACCGTTACCACTGTAGTTCCGCTATATATTCTTCGCTCATTGGATTCTTGCTTCGATAGTGCAATCCTCGCTCGCTCACTCAATTGCACTCGTAACATTTGGTATTCAAAGCCTATGATCTCCTCTCGGACCGCACCCACACCTTCGCTTCCCCACTATCTCATTTTTTGGGGGGGGTAGACGTCTCTCAGCGAACAAGCACCGCCGCTCGAATTGCTCTCTCGTAAGCACGCACGGCCACGACAGAGACTCTCGTTGAGCTTGCCCGACACCCCCGCCATGGCTGAAATTAATCTCGTGACACTGACGCAAGCGCAGCTTGACCGTCTCGGGCGCCAACTCGAAGATTCGGCCCTCGAAATCGCTACACTCACGGCGGAACGCGACTATGCTCACCAGCAATCAACGGTGAATGCACCAGGACCAACACACGCACCTGCACAATCGGAGGAGTCGATCGTCATCTCATCAGGCACACCGACACAGAACGACAGCGTGGGACAATGCTCAGGCGTAGCCAGCGATGGCGCCACTCACTCAATGCCTGGCATGGAGAGAAATAGGGCCGCACCAAGCCAACGTGAGCCTCGTGAAGCTCGTCGGCACGTGGAGTTTGCAGCAACAAGCGGCAACCACGACATCATGGCACCAATGCCACTCAAGCCGCAACGCCCGCCCTTTTTTTATCCAAGCCAACGTGGAGGTCCGACGGTTCAATCGTGGGTCTTCACGATGAACGTTTTTTTCGACGCGAATTACGTCGAGTCGGACGCAGCGAAGATTCGCTACGCCGTTTCGCTGCTGAGGGGCCCCGCCATGGACTGGTATCAGTCATCGTGACGTCGCCACGCGCCTATGAGCCACCGTCGCAAGAGGAAGGGCCCACGGGGCCAGCCGTCACCTGGAGTTCATTTTGCGAGACAGCCCAGTACAGCACGTGGGATGCGTGGTGCGCAGGGCTTCGGACGCGCTTCGAGCCGATCGCGGCTTCTATTTCGACGCGTCAGAGACTGCGTACTTGGCGGCAGCTCGGATCAGTTCAAGACTACACGAGCGGTTTTTTCGCATCATGCGAGCAAGTCGGCTACATGAACGAAGCGGAGCGGGTGGACCGTCACATCGGAGGGCTGAAGCCAAACATCTCGCACGAAATCATGTTACGCGGGCTCTCGAATTTTAACGAGATCATCGCGCTCACCGAGAAAATCGACATTTTGCGCCGTCCGAGACCGGGGTCCTACTACGGACATCGTCCTCGGGGACCGATTGAGCACGCCATCGTACACGCCGTTGCGACGAATGCAGCTGCCGCACCGTTTAAGGGGCGCTGCTTTGCTTGCAATCGGCCGGGCCATCGCAAGAGCGAATGCCCAGAGGAGCTGAGGGGCCACGGAACAGAGCAGGGGGGGGAGTTTCAGAGGCAGGGAAACGCCAACAATCAATAGAAATTGGGCCAACTACTGAGGAGACTACCTGCTTGCCCAACCTCACCGACCCTCACCGAGTCACAGTACCGATTCACGCTATCGATCGGGCTCGGATGAACAAGGAGGGTACAACGACGGATTGCCCAGTACTGATCCATGGGAAAATACAGGGAGCAGCAGTGAAGATTTTTATTGATGGAGGCGCAAGTCACAGCTTAGTTAATACCGCGACTGCACGGAAGCTACAACTGGCACTTAGTCGGTGTTTAACGGAGATAGACGCATGCTTAGTTGACGGAACGCCGCTGGCCATACGGCATAAATTGGAGAGAGTAAAAGTCCGCTGCGGGGGGAACTTCGGGTTTACACAGGAAATGCTCGCGACGACATTGGATGGGCACGACATTTTACTGGGGCATGATTGGCTACGACGGTACAACCCGCAAATCAACTAGACGACGGGTAGCTGCACTGTGCGAAGTAGTGGTAACTGGGTTGAACTACCTCGCTGGCAGTCGCCTGGGTCTTCAACGGTCCACGTCAACGCCATCACAATGAAACGGGCTATCGCCGCTGGAGCTGATGTGTACGCGGTGGATATCACAGTGGTAGAAAAAGCAGAGCAGCCGAGTGATTTTCAGAAACTGCTGGCAGCGGTACCGCCCGAACTTCAGGAACTGCTGAAACGATACCCGGGGATTTTTCCCGATGACTTACCGGAGGGACTGCCACCTCAGCGGGCACACGATCACCGAATAGAGTTAGAACATGGGGCACAGCCAACCGTATAGCGACAGTTTAGACTGACACAGCCCGAGCTCGACGAACTGAGGAAGTAGTTGGATTACCTATTAGAGAAAAAATTCATCCGACCGAGCTCGTCACCGTTCGCCGCACCAATACTGTTCACACCGAAAAAGGACGGAGGTTTTCGCATGTGCATCGATTACAGGGTGCCGAACAAGGTTACAGTCAAATCGCGATACCCCATCCCCCGCGCCGACAAACTGATAGATCAACTGCAAACAGCACGGGTCTTTTTGAAAATCGATTTACGGGGAGGTTACCATCAGATTCGGGTCGAACCATCGGACAGCGCCAAGACGGCATTTAGGACTAGGTACGGGTCATTTGATTACACATGGGTGTGGTGGCGGTAGCAGTGGTGGCGGTTGGGGTGGAGCTGTTCCGAGGGGGGGTTCTGGTGGTGGCCAGAGGCAGCAGCAGCAGAGTCCGAGCGAGACACGCCCCAGCAGCTTCGTGAGTGGTTTGCTCAGCGTGGGGCATCTGAGGGTAGTGCTCGCTGCCCGTATGTCATTCGCACAGGTGGCCGCGCTGGTCAGAGATGCGAGAAGTTTCACACCCAGCACCTTGCTTCTCCCGTCTTGACGACGCCTTTCGGATACAGTTTCCCAACGCAAATGAGCTCCCCCGCTGGGAAGAGCTGCTTAGGAAGGGTGTGGATATCTTTGCTCTTGATTATGATGCTATCCTTGCTGCCATGTATGCATTGACTATAAGTGCTGAGGGTGACTGTTATTTGTGTATGCCTCCCAACCCAGGTATAGGGGCTACTGCTCTAGGTGCTAGTGAGTCTGCTCTCTCTGGTACTGCGCCTGGTGAGGCCTTGCACACCTTCACGCTTGACTCAGGTGCTTCCCGCTGTTTCTTTCGCGACAGTACCACACTCGCACCACTCCCTGCACCGGTTGCAGTCAGACTGGGTGACCCCTCCGGGGGCCCAGTTCTTGCACGTTCCACCACTGTTCTCCCGTGTCCGGCGGTTCCGTCTGGCTCACTGCCAGGTCTTCACCTCCCCTCGTTCTCTACAAACTTGGTGAGTACCGCTGCCCTCCAGGATGCGATGGTCACTACCACCGCTACTGGGGGTCAGCGTGTGGCGATCTGCACGTGTACACGAACGGGCTGTCACCTGGCCACGTTCACTCTTCGGCCTGGGTCGAGTATGTACACACTGACTACTGAGCCTCCTCAGGTAGCTGCGTCAGTGTCCGCGTCAGGTCAGCTTGCAGCCCTTTACTCGTGTCGAGCCCTGTCGCACCAGACTCTCCTTTGGCACCACCGCCTTGGTCACCCCTCCCTGCCATGCCTCCGTGGCATGCACTCCCGTCTCTTTGTCTCTGGTCTTCCCAGGTCTCTGCCAGCCCTCCCACCCTCGCCTACCCCTCCCTGCCTTCCCTGTGTCGAGGGGCGGCAGCGCGCCGCTCCTCACTCCTCGTTTCCCCCGACGACTGCTCCCCTGCAGACTCTCCACATGGACGTATGGGGCCCAGCCTACGTCCGTGAAAAGGGTCGCGAGCGATACTTTCTGCTGGTTGTTGACGACTACTCGCGTTACACCACGGTCTTCCCCTTGTGCAGCAAGGGGGAGGTCCTTGATGTTTTGATCCCTTGGATCCGCGCTGTCCGTCTCCAGCTCCGCGAGCGGTTCGACTCGGACCTTCCTGTCCTGAGTCTGCACTCTGACAGAGGTGGTGAGTTCTCCTCCGACCTCTTGCAGCACTTTTGTCGTGGGGAGGGCATTCTCCAGTCGTTCACGCTTCCGGCCTCCCCGCAGCAAAATGGGATTGCTGAGCGCCGCATTGGCTTAGTCATGGAGGTAGCTCGTACCTCCATGATCCATGCGGCGGCTCCCCATTTTCTATGGCCGTTTGCGGTCCAGTACGCTGCGCATCAGCTCAACCTATGGCCCCGTGTCTCCTTGCCGGAGACCTCGCCGACACTACGTTGGACGGGAGAGGTTGGCGATTCGTCGGTGTTCCGGGTCTGGGGATCTCGTGCCTTTGTCCGCGATACCTCTGCGGACAAGCTCTCCTCCCGCGCCATTCTCTGCGTCTTCCTTGGCTTTCCCCCTGATGCACCTGGCTGGCAGTTTTACCACCCCACCTCGCGCCATGTCCTGCCCTCTCAGGACGTCACGTTTGACGAGTCGGTTCCCTTCTACCGTCTCTTCCCCTACCGCACTGCCCCTCTCCCTCCCCCGCCGCTCTTTCTCGCACGAGGTCCTCCTCCGGTAGACCCCCTCCCCCCTCAGGGTCCTTCTCCCTCAGGTGTGTCCTAGGTAGACCCTGTCGAGCCTGTCGAGGTAGCTGTCGACTCTGGTGCTGCTAGGGGTGCT
This sequence comes from Closterium sp. Naga37s-1, assembly GCA_947471745.1. Lineage (NCBI taxonomy): Eukaryota > Viridiplantae > Streptophyta > Zygnematophyceae > Desmidiales > Closteriaceae > Closterium > Closterium sp. Naga37s-1. Next base: position 838,864 of record CANJKZ010000065.1, read on the forward strand.
GAGCCTGGAGGTGCTGAGCCTGATCGTGCGGAGCCTGGGGGTGCTGAGCCTGGGGTTGCTGAGTCTGAGGGTGCGGAGCCTGGGGATGCTGAGCCTGAGCGTGCGGAGCCTGGGGGTGCTAAACCTGAGCGTCCTGAGCCTGGAGGTACCTTGTCTACTGGAGGTCCTCCGGGTGCCTTGTCACGGCGGGAGCCTCTCTCTCCACCGTAGCTGCGCGAGTGGTTTGCTCGGAGCTGGAGCCTTCGGAGTGGTGCTGCTAGAGCCGAGGAGCCTGCCGCTGGAGGCCCTGTACCTGGAGGTGCTGGAGCTGCTGGTCCCGGAGGTGCTCGAGCTGGAGGTACTGGAGCTGCTGGAGCTGGGGGTGCTGCAGGAGTTGGAGCTGGTGGCGTTGGAGCTGGAGCTGCTAGAGGTACTGGAGCTGCTGGCGCTGGTGGTGCTGCAGGCGTTGGAGCTGGAGACCCCGGGGCTGGAGGCGCTGGCAGTGGGGGTGCTGGAGTAGTTGGTGCTGGTTCTGGAGGCACTGTGCGGCCGCGACCGTACTTCGTTCCACTGCTTCAGGAGGTTTTTGGTCTCCCGTCTTCTACTGGCCTTACTCCTCCCTTACTGTGTCCACCACCTGGCCAGTCGCAGTCGCGGATACAGCCAACCTCCCCTCTGCCTGCTCTTTCTCCTTACACGGAGCAGACCGGAGGTCTTATAGAGCGTCGTGAGCCTGCGTCTCATCCTACCTCGCCTGTTCGCGCTGTTCGCACTGGTCGTCGTGTTCCGCGTCAGCGTCCTCCTCCTGTCCCCGGCACGCACCATATGGCACTTCGTCCTTCCTCTGTTCCACAGCGTGTCCCCCTGCCGTCTCCTCCTGCGTCCTCTCTAGCTGACGGACCAGACCCTGAGTCTGACTTACTTCGTGCTGCCAGTCCTACTGTCCCACGTCTTCTAGCCATAGTTGTCACTGGCCCTTCGTTTGAGTCCACTACTGCGTCTGCCCTAGTTGTTGAGCTTGTTGACTTTGCTGTCGCTTGTTGTATTGTTGCTGAGTCTGAGTTTGACAGCAGGGCAGTGCGGCTCGGTAGGGCGGCGCGGCTCGGCAGAGCGACGCGGCTCAGTGGGCGGCGCGGCTCGGCTGGGCGGCGCGGCTCGGCTGGGCGGCGCGGCTCGGCTGGGCGGCAGGGGTGCTTACCAGGGACGGGTGCAGGGCCGGGCCGGGACAGCTGGGGCCGCGCCAGTAGGGGTGGCGACGGCAGGGGGGCCCGCAACTACGGGGGGGGGGGGGGGACGCATCAGCAGGGGGCCGGGTCGTGACAGTAGGGGCCGCGCCAGCAGGGGCCGCGCCGGTAGGGGCCGCGCCAGCAGGGGGCCTCGTTAGCAGGGGCCAGGCCGGTAGGGGTGGCGACGGCAGGGGGGGGGGGGGGGGGGGGGCGCGCGACTGCAGGGGGCCGCGTCTGGTGGGGCCGCGCCAGCAGGGGGCCGCGTCAGTAGGGGCTGCGCCAGTAGGGGGCCACGTCAGCAGGGGCCGCGACAGCAGGGGGCCGCGTCAGCAGGGGGCCGTGCCAGCAGCAGGGGCCACGACGGGCTAGGGCCGCGACGGCAGTAGGGGCCGCGTCGGCAGTAGGGGCCGCGACAGGCAGTAGGGGCCGCGACGGGCTAGGGGCCGCGACGGGCTAGGGGCCGCGACGGGCTAGGGGCCGCAACGGGCTAGGGCCGCGACGGGCTAGGGTCCGCGATGCGCTAGGGGCCGCGACGGGCTCTGGGCCGCGATGGGCTAGGGGCCGCGACTGGTTAGGGCGCGATGCGCGCTTCGGGCAGGACAGGAAAAAAAATAAATTTTCGTGGTGGGCCCTTAAAAAAAAACGTTCCCACTAGGGAACCTGCTCAGAATACCATGTTAGAATGTGAGCGAATGAATGACTGAACTAGAAAGCAGGTGGGTACATATGGGGAACCTAAAAGTGTTGTACCCTGTAGGGACTACCCCACTACAGCCTAAACAAACTATAGCATATGAGTTTGACAAGAGGGTGTTGCGCTACTTGTGCAGTACGTCGGGCATGGGGCTCGTGCTTGGAGGATAGGGTCCGGTTGTCCTCACTGGACACGCAGACGCTTCTTGGGTTGACGACTTGGCTACGCAATGGTCGTCACAGGGTTACACTTTCAGCCTTGGCTCCGGCTCTGTTTCTCGGCGGTCTACCCGCTCGTCTTCTGTTCTCAGCTCCAGTTGTGACGCTGAGATCTATGCAGGGGCAATGGCTGCACAGGAGTTACGCTGGCTCACCTACCTGCTGACAGACTTGGGAGAGCCGCCTCGTTCTCCTCCAGTTCTGTACGTCGACAACAAGACCATGATTTCCTTGTGTCAGGAGTACCGACTGGAGCACAGGACGAAGCACATCGCTCTGCGTTACTTCCTTGCTCGAGAGTTGCAGCAGCATGGTCAGCTTCGTCTGGCTTACATGGCCTCTCGGGCCAACACTGCTGATATCTTCATCAAGGCACTTCAGCCTTGTGATCATCAGCGTTTCTGTACTGTTTTAGGCCTTGTGCCTACTTGGCCTCACTTGCTCACTTCTTGACTTTGCTTGTACTGTGATCTATATACTTATATATGCTTGCTTACACTTGCTAGGTTTTGATCACTGTACTGCTTGTTCTCCATTATATAACTCTGCATGTGAACTGGCCTTATGGCCATTTGCTTGTGCTCAGAGTGTGTGGTGACTTCCTCGAGTCAAACTTTCACTACACTGTCACACTACAAAAAGGGGGCATCGAACATCGCCGATGCATTAACCCGCCCCACGGCCCAAATCCACGCCATACTACTCGTCCAGACCAGCCCACTACTGACAGGACTATTTACCCACGACAATCAGACTGACCCATTCTTCACAGGAGGAAGTTCGCAGCAGTTTGCAGCAGAAAAAGGAGTTTATTACGTAAAAGCCGGCATCGACTGAATCTGGGTACCGGTCTACACGTTACTATGGGAATTACTGCTACAAGAGGCACACGACGGAGTAACCTCAGTCCATTTTGGAGTAGAAAAAACACGGCAGCAGCTGCAGCGGCGTTATTACTGGACCGAAATGCTGACCGACGTGCAGCAACACATGGCATCGTGTCCCACCTGCCAACTCATGAAATCATCACGGAAGCGCCCGGCATGACAGTTGCAGCCGATACCACCCCCAGAGCGTGCTTGGCAGCAGGTGACGATGGACTGTGAGAATAATGAGAGGAATGAATGAACTAGAAAGCAGGTGGGTACATATAGGAAACCTAAAAGTGTTGTACCCTGTAACAACTACCCCACTACAGCCTAAACAGATTGTAGCATATAAGTTTGACACACCCCCATAGGCAAATTGGGGGAGAACAAGAGGTCACAAGACCAGTCAATAAAGGCAAAGCAAGCTCAGGGTGGATCACAAAGTCACCACGCAGTCTGAGCACAAGCAAATGGCCACAAGACCAGTTCACATGCAGAGTTATATAAAGGAGAACAAACAATAATGTGAACACAACCTAGCAAGTGTAAGCATGCAGGTATATGTATAGAGAGTACAGTACAAGAAGAGTCAAGAAGAAAGCAAGTGAGGCACAGTAGGTACAAGGCCTAACACAGTATAGAAACGCTGATGATCACAAGGCTGAAGTGCCTTGGTGAAAACATCAGCAGTGTTGGCCTGAGAGGCCACGTAAGCAAGACGAAGCTGGCCACGCTGCTGCAACTCTCGAGCAAGAAAGTAGCGCAGAGCAATGTGCTTCGTTCTGTGCTCCAGTCTGTGCTCCTGACACAAAGCCAGCATGGCCTTGCTGTCGACGTACAGAACTGGAGGAGAACGAGGCGCCTCTCCCAAGTCGGTCAGCAGGTAGGTGAGCCAGCGTGGCTCCTGTGCAGCCATGGCCCCAGCGTAGATCTCAGCCTCACAACTGGAGCTGAGAACAGAAGAAGAGCGGGTAGACCGCCAAGAGACAGAACCGGAGCCAAGACTGAAGGTGTAACCCTGTGACGACCGCTGCGTAGCCAAGTCATCAACCCAGGAGGCGTCAGCGTGACCAGTGAGGACAACTCGAGCCCGTCCTCCAAGCACGAGCCCCATGCCCGATGAACTGCACAAGTATCGCAACACCCTCTTCGCAGCATCCCAGTGCACCTTTCGGTGCCTGCCGGGAGCCACGTAGCGAGCCAGAAGGCTGAGAGGGTATGCGAGGTCAGGTCGTGTGCAAGTCATCAGGTACATGAGGCAGCCCACAAGCTCTGGATACGGGCCACTCGGCTCTACGGACTCGTCCAAAGGTGGAGCTGAGAGCGAGTGACCGGTAGGCAGAGGAGTGGACTGTGGCGAGGAGTACGTGAAGCCGAAGCGCTGAAGGACCTGCTGCACCATGTGTGACTGAGTCAAGGTAATGGTGCGCTGTGCTCTGTCCCGAGTGATCCGCAAGCCAAGATAGCTTGTCAGTTCACCCAGGTCTGTGCACATGTGTCTCTTCTACAGCTCGGACTTCACGTGGGCGAGTGCCTCAGTGTCAGCAGTAGCAAAGACAAGGTCGTCTACGTACACGAGAACGTAGAACAGTGGCAGAGTAGTGTCAGTGCGTAAAAACAGAGAAGGGTCAGAAGTGGAAGGAGCAAAACCAAGAGCAGCAAGAGTCGTCCTGAGTGTGTCGTGCCACTCACGGGGTACCTGGCGGAGACCGTAGACTGGCCACCGGAGGCTCCACTGGGTACCAGCAGTAAACGACCCAGTGAAGCCAGGTGGGCGGCGCAGCCAGATCTCCTCGTGCAGGCTGCCCTGGAGGAAGGCTGTGCTGAAGTCAAGCGAGTGTAGCTCGTAGTGACGCTGAGCAGCAACGTGCAGCAGTACTCGAAGAGTGGTCATCTTCGGGGTAGGGGAGAAGGTCTGAAAGAAGTCAACTCCCTGTCGCTGACTGAAGCCACGTGCAACGTAACGCGCCTTGAAGGCAGGCGGAGAACCCGGCGGCCGCTTCACCCTGAAGATCCACATGCCACTGATGATGTTCGCCCCAAGTAGGGGAACTTCGTCTACGTAGGTGCCAGTGGACATCCAGGAAGCCATCTCGGCGTCCATGGCTGCCTGCCACTGAGAGGAGTAGGGACCCTCTATCGCCTCTGCGTAAGAGCGCGGGGTCGGGATGTCTGGTGCATCCAGGTCTCCCTCAGGGGCAATCAGCATGGACACGAGATGAGGTACAGAAGCAGCAAAGCACTCAAACTCCTCCTGTCTGTCCTCAAGAACGTCCGTGCCAAGAGCACACTCAACCCCGACGGACGGAGGACAGACAGACGCAGACGCAGACTCAGCAACAAGACTAGTGGCGTAGTCTAGGCGACAGGCTGCGGCGAAGTCAACAAGCTCAGTAAGAAGAGCAGACGCAGCAGTGGACTCAAACAAAGGGTCAGTGACAGCAGTGGTCAGAAAACGCGTGACAGATGGACTAGCAGCACGGAGGGAGTCAGACGCAGGGTCCGGACCAGCAGGAAGAGAGGACGCAGGAGGAGACGGCAAAGGGACACGTTGCGGAGCAGTGGAAGGACGCATAGTCATAGAGTGAGTGCCAGGGATAGGAGGAGGACGCGGACGCGAAACACGACCAGCGCGAGCAGTGCGGACAGGCGACGCAGCTCGAGACACAGGCAACACAGGACGCGACTCAGGCTCACGACGCTCCGTAAGACCTATAGTCGGTCCAGAGTAAGGAGAAGGACCAGGTAGTGGAGAGGACGGCTAGAACAGCGACTATGACCGGACAGGCGGTGGACTCAGTAACGGAGGAGTAGGACCAGGAGAAGGTGGGGAGCCAAGAACCTGCTACAGGAGCGGAACGTAGTACGGCCGCGGCCGCGCAGCGCCTCCAGAAACAGCAGAGACAGAACCGGTACCCTCAGCCCCAGGGTCTCCAGTCCCAGCAGCACCTCCAGAAGCCCCAGCAATAGCAGCACCTCCAGCAGCTCCAGCAGCTCCAGCACCAGCAGCACCTCCAGTACTAGCAGCACCGCCAGCAGCTCTAGCAGTACCTCCAGCAGCTCCAGCAGCTCCAGCACCAGCAGCACCTCCAGCAGCTCCAGCACCAGCAGCACCTCCAGCACCTCCAGAAGATCCAGCAACACCGCCAGCAGCTCCAGCAGCAGCAGCACCAGCACCCGCAGCACCTCCAGCAGCTCCAGTAGCACCTCCGGCAGCTCCAGCACCAGCAGCACCGCGAAAGCGCCGAGAGTACCACTCACGAAGCTGCTGTGGAGAGAGAGGTTCCCGCCGCGACGGGACACCTAGAGCACCCCCAGACTCAGCACGCGCAGGCTCAGCACCTCCAGAAACAGTACCCTTAGGCTCCACACGCCCAGGGTCAGCACCCCCAGGCTCAGCACGCCCAGACTCAGCACCTCCAGACTCAGCACCCCCAGGCTCCACACGCTCCGGCTCAGCACCCCCAGTCCCCACACCCCGAGTCCCCGCACCCGCAGGCTCAGCACCCCTAGCAGCACCTGAGTCGACAGCTACCTCGACCAGCTCGGCAGGGTCTACCTGGGACACACCTGAGGGGGCAGGACCCTGGGGGGGGAGGGGGTCTACCGGGGGAGTACCTGGTGCTAGGAAGAGCGGCGGGGGGGGGAGAGAGGCAGTGCGGTAGGGGAAGAGACGGTAGTACGACACCGACTCGTCAAACGTGACGTCCTGAGAGGACAGAACACGACGCGAGGTGGGGTGGTAGAACTGCCACCCGGGTGTGTCAGGAGGGAAGCCAAGGAAGACACAGGGAACGGCACAGGAGGACAGCTTGTTTGCTGTAGTATCTCCGACAAAAGCTCGAGATCCCCAGACACGGAACGCGGACGCATTGCCAACCTTCCCCGTCCACCGCAGAGTAGGTGTGGTCTCCGGAAAGGAGACACGAGGCTGAAGGTTGATCTGATGCGCAGCGTACTGAACCGCGAACGGCCACAGAAAATGGGGAGCAGCCGCATGGATCATGGACGTACGAGCGACGTCCATGAACATGCCAATGCGGCGCTCAGCAATCCCATTTTGCTGCGGGGAGGCCGGAAGCGTGAACGTCTGGCGGATGCCCTCCGAACGACAGAAGGCCCTCAGGAGGTCGGAGGAAAACTCCCCACCTCGGTCTGAGTGCAGACGCAGAACAGGAAGGTCGGAACCGAAACTCTCACTGAGCTGGCGACGAGCACCGCGGATCCAGTTGATCAACATCTCAGGGACCTCACCCTTGCTGCGCAAGGGGAAGACTGTGGTGTAACGCGAGTAGTCGTCAACGACCAGCAGGAAGTAACGCTCGTGACCCTGTCCACGGACGCGGGCTGGGCCCCACACGTCCATGTGAAGTGTCTGCAGAGGAGCCTCAGTCGGAGGGAACGAGGAGGAGTGAGGAGCGGCGCGCTGCCTGCCCTCAACACAAGGAACACAGGTGGGGGCAGGCCCCGGAGGAAGAGGAGGGAGGGACCGGGGTAGACCCGAGACAAGGGCACGGGAGGCCATACCTCGAAGACGAGGTAGGGAGGGGTGACCAAGGCGGTGGTGCCAAAGGAGAGTCTCGTGCGACAGAGGACGACACGAGCAGGGGGCAGACGCAGGACTAGACCTGGACGCGGCAGCAAACACCTGACTAGACGCAGCTACCTGACCAGACGCAAAGACCAGAGGAGGCGCAGTAGTCAGTGTGTACAGACTCGACCCTGGCCGACGGGTGAACGTGGCCAGGTGGCGGCCCGTCCGAGAGCAAGTACAGTGGGTCACACGCTGACCTCCAGGGGTGAACTGGTCAACCCACGCGTCCTGGAGGTCAGCTCCACTCACCAAGTTCGTAGAGAACGAGGGGAGGTGGAGTCCCGACAGCAAGCCCGACGGGGCCGCAGGACACGGTAGAACCGTGGAAGAGTGTGCAAGGACTGGGCCCTCAGAGGGGTCAGCAAGGGAGACTGCAACAGGCCGACTGAGCGGCGTGAGTGTGGTGCTGTCTCTAAAGAAAGAGCGCGAAGCACCAGAGTCAAGTGTGAAAGTGTGCAAGGCCTCAGTAGGTGCAGCACCAGAGAGAGCAGACGCACCAGCACCTGGAGCAGCAGACGCGCCAGCACCGGGAGCAGCAGACGCACCAGCACCTGGAGCAGCAGACGCACCAGTACCAGGAGCAGCAGCCACATTAGCACCTAGAGCAGCAGCCGCAATGCCCGGGTCGGGCGGGACACTCAGGTAACAGTCACCCTCAGCACTATCAGCAAAAGCATACATGGCAGCAAGGATAGCATCGAAATCAAGATCAATGATAGGCACATTCTGCAGAAGCAGATCATGCCAGCGAGGGAGCTCAACAGCGTCAGGAAACTGGGCACGCCAGGCGTCAGTCAAGCGACCGAAGCAGCGCTGCGTAGTGTGTGGCAGCCCACACGTCTCCCCACGACGACTGCCGGTGCGAAAAACGTAAGTGCAGGGACCTGCACCCCCAGACCTCCCACGCCCAGCGTACCACTCACGAAGCTGCTGGACCGACGGGGTCTCACGGGAGCGCAGCTGCTGCTGGCGCTGGCTGCCACCAAAGCCTCCACGCTGCGCGGCTGCACCTCGACCAGCACCACCGCCGCCGCCACTTCCACCACCGCTGCCGCTGCCTCCACCTCCTCCGCCACTGCCGCCACTACCTCCACCGCCACCACTGACGCCCCCACTCCCGGTACCACCCCCACCTCCACCGCCACCTCCTCCGCCTCCTCCACCTCCTCCACTGCTGCCCCCGCCACCCCCTCCACCACCCTTGCTCCCCTTGCCCTTGCTGTTGCGGCGTCTCCCACTAGGGGCAGACGCAGCTCTGACCTCCTCAGTGCCAACGAGGTCGACAGCAGCAGCAGAAGCAACAGAGGGGAGAAGGGGGACAGGGGAATACCTCTCAAAGAAGGGGGTGCGACGGTCGCCGCGAGAAGCACCTACAGCTTAGATACTCTTCTCAGCTGCAGCAAGGCGCTCCTCTAGCAGGTTGACAGTCAGCTCGGTGGGGCAAAGGGAGAGAAAGTGGTCCCTGACTGAAGAAAGGGAGTCAGGGAGGCGGGTGACTAGGTAGTAAAGGGTGATGTACACGGGGGGGGGGTTCTTGGCACAGAACTCAGTGGGAAGGGCAGCGCGGTAGCGGGCGTCACTAGTGCGAAGGTGAGCAACTAGGTCAGCAACTGTGGCAAAGGCGGCAAGGTCAGGGAAAAGGTACGGTAGCATGAGGCGGCTGAGGGCAGCAGTGGCAGGGGAGGAGTAGCGTGCAACTACAGCGTCGTACAAAGACTGAGCAGTCTTGTACTGGCCAAAATGCGCGCGCTCAGCAGGCGGCAAGTGACTCCAAACAGCAAGACGAGCAACATCGTCACGAGTGGTCCACTGCGAGCGAACCGTACTGTCAGCAGTGGCAGCAGGAGCAGTGGAAACACCGGACGTGTGATCGAAAAGGGATACCCCATCCCTAGAATCACACTGAAGAAAGAGTTGTAGATCGTCAACCCACACGTCAAAGTCAACTGCACGTCCCTCAGCATCAAAGGTGGGAACAGTAGGACTAGCCATAGCAGCAGTAGGAGTAGTAGCAAGAGTAGCAGCAGTAGCAGTAATAGCAGCAGTAGCAGCAGTAGTAGCAGAGGGAGTAGGGCAGTGCAAGGCAGTGCGGCTCGGTAGGGCGGCGCGGCTCGGCTGAGCGGCGCGGCTCGGCTGTGCGGCGCGGCTCGGCTGGGCGGCGCGGCTCGGCTTACCAGAGACGAGTGCAGGGGCGGGCCGTGACTGCAGGGGCCGCGCCAGTAGGGGGGGCTCGCCAGCAGGGGCCGCGCCAGCAGGGGCCGGCAGGGGTGCGTCAGCAGGGGCCGGCAGGGGCGCGCCAGTAGGGGCGCGTCAGCAGGGGCCGACAGAGGCGCGTCAGCAGGGGCCGGCAGGGGCGCGCCAGCAGGGGCGCGTCAGGGGCGCGCCAGTAGGGGCGCGTCAGCAGGGGCACGCAGGGGCCGGCAGGGGCGCGCCAGCAGGGGCGCGTCAGCAGGGGCCGGACGGGGCACGTCAGGGGCGCGCCAGTAGGGGCGCGTCAGCAGGGGCACGCAGGGGCCGGCAGGGGCGTGCCAGCAAGGGCGCGTCAGCAGGGGCCGGAAGGGGCGCGCCAGTAGGGGCCGGCAGGGGCGACGGCAGCTGCTGCAGGGGCAGCTTAGAGCCGCGAAGGGGGGCCGCAAAGGGGCCGCGAAGAGCCGCGGAGAGGGCCGCGAAGGGGCCGCGAAGGGCCGCTAAGGGGCCGCGAAGAGCCGCGGAGAGGGCCGCGAAGGGCCGTGAGGGGGGCCGCGAAGGGCCGCGAAGGGGCCGCGAAGGGCCGCAAGAGGGGCCGCGAAGGGCCGCGAAGGGGCCGCAAAGTGCCGCGAAAGGGGCCGTTAGGGGCGCGACGGGCCGCGAAGGGGAGGGCCCTAAGGGCGGGCCGCTAAGAGCAGAGCGCGCGACGGGAGGGCAGGCGCACGGGGCGCAACTAAGACAGGCGCGAAGCGCGCTTCGGGCAGGTAAGGAAAAAAAAAAAAACGGTCCCACTAGGGAACCCGCTCTATACCATGTCAGAATAATGAGAGGAATGAATGAACTAGAAAGCAGGTGGGTAAATATAGGAAACCTAAAAGTGTTGTACCCTGTAACAGCTACCCCACTACAGCCTAAACAGATTATAGCATATAAGTTTGACATGGACTTCGTCACAGGGTTACCGGTCGGATCAAGTGGGAACGATGCAATCCTGGTCTTCGTCGATCGGCTGACGAAAATGGCACATTTCGCCGCCTGCAAGAAATCAATCACAGCCGAAGAAACAACCCGCCTCTTCATCTCCACTGTCGTTCGACTGCACGGGATACCAGCAGCGATCATCAGCGACCGCGACACGAAATTCACCAGCAAATTCTGGCGGAACCTGTGGTAGCAGTTCGGCACGCGACTACAGTTTAGTTCTTCGTACCACCCCGAAACCGACGGATTGACAGAACGGACAAATAAGACCATGGAACAACTCATCCGAGCCACGTGCGACGATCCGACCACCTGGGAACAGCAACTGCCACTCATCGAGTTCGCATACAACAACTCGCCATCCGCTACGACCCAACAGTCACCGTTTTATCTTAACTACGGACAAGACCCTACAGTACCCATGACCCCGAATCCCGACAACCCAGTACCATGCACACAACAGTTCGCAGAAAACTTATAAGCAGCACGGACCAGGGAAGCCGACGCAATTAAAAAAGCCAACGTCATCGCTAAACGCAACGCCGACCGCCGCCGCAGACCTGTCACTTACCAGCCCGACAACCTAGCTTTACTCGACACCCAAAACATCCGCCTACCCATAACCCCGAAACTCCGCCCTCGATATTGCGGGCCATTTCGCATCAGCCACATGATCACACCCGTCACCGCCCACCTCCTCCTCCCTGCTGACTGGTACGCCAGCCTGTCCTTCCACGTCAGCCTGCTTCGCCCTTACGTACCATCCACCAGCCAACTGCCCCGCAACCGCCCAGCCAGCATGACACGACCATTGACAGAACCAATCATCACGCCAGAAAAAATTATGAGCCACCGAGTTCGTGACCCACGGGGAGCTCGAAGGATTGAATTTCTGATCCGCTGGAAAGACCGTACGCCCACTGAAGACAACTGGGTTCCCCTGGACAGAGTTGAAAACCACCCCGTCCTCACTGAGTACCTGCACAGCCAAAATTTCCGGGATGTACACGCGCTTTCGTAAGGAGGGCCTCCTTAAGGGGGGGGGGGGGGGGGTAAGTGTAAGGAAAATTCCCTTTCCTTACTATGCGTCCCTGCTCAGCGCTTACACCACTGTTTCCCGCCAACTGCACCCAACAATAACCCGTTACCACTCGCGACACTCGCCTCGACACTATTCCCGCCACTGTTCACGACGCGACCCAACCTCACGGTTCGGTTGGTAACCCGTGCTCCGGACCTCCGCCTCGACAATTCCCAACCTCGGCACTAGGCCCGTCGCGCACCCAATTTCCCACACATTACCGTTACCATTGTAGTTTCGCTATACATTATTCGCTCATTCCTTCACTCATTGGATTCTTGCTTCGATAGTGCAATCCTCGCTCACTCACTCAATTGCACTCGAAACACACGTGCATCATTTAGAAAGCTTGCTTTCTTGCATGTAGCAATTGGCATCGTCTCATTTCAAATGGGAGACGTGGGTGGAGGGAAATGACCTCCAGCCCACGTTTTGTACTCCAAAACGGGCGTTTAGCGCGGCTCGACGCTGCCAAATCCTACATTACAAGCAGCTTCGCTTTCAAAATACATAATTTTGAAAAGCGTTACAGCTTTTAAAAATATACATTTTTAAACGTCGTTGAACGCCTCCCACTGATGACGCGCCCCGCTCGCAGGAACATAAGTGAACATGCGTTACGGTGTCTAAAAAGACTGGGTAAGAATTCGCAGGTGGTGGTGAAGCCAGCGGATAAGAATCTAGGTCTAGCCCTCCTAGACACCTCGTGGTACCGAGCAGAAGCACTCAGACAGCTATCCGACACCAAAACCTACAGAGAAGTTGCAGCGGTACCCATGGACGAGCTGTGTAGAGACCTCAACGAGTGGTGCACGAGGTACAAGAACAGGTTTCCAAATGAAACCATTGAATACATCCTGCAACCTAGGGTTGAGCGACGCACAGACTCAGACCGCGAGCAACACACAGACGCAGACAGCGAGCGGCGTACAGGTACAGACCCTGGACATTTTCGTGTATGCAGGTTTTACTTACTACCAAAACTATACAAAACACCTGTCAAGGGGAGACCAATCTGCTCGTCTACACTGTGGGTGTTTGAGCATGCCAGCCAGGTTTTGGATCATTACCTACGCCCACTGCTAACTTTAGCGCCAGCTCACCTACCGGACTCGATCACCCTCCTACATACGCTTCGTTCCCTCCCCATACCCGAAAATGCGATCTTCCTCACGTACGATGTAGAGAGTCTCTACCCATCGATCCCGCTGCAGCAAGGCATCGCTGCCATCCGAGAAACCAAAGAAAAATTCGTGCGCTTGCATGGCTACCAGGGCTGGTCGGAGACGAGCCCCCCGAAGCAGCTCAGCGCCTGCTGTGAGCTGCTCGAGCTCGTGATGACTAAAAATCATCTCCAGTTCGACGGAAGGTTCTACCGACAGATCCGTGGTACGGCCATGGGAACCCCGGTAGCGGTGATATATGCAGTGCTTTTCATGAGTTGGTTAGACGCTCGCATGAAGGAGCTATATCCTTCCCTTTCGGAGCATGTGCTACTACATAAGCGCTACATCGGTGACGGACTCATAGTCTGGACCGGATCGCTGGCAGATCTGCATCGATGGATAGAAGGGTACAACAACCTCATGGAAGGCATACGCATTACCACTGAAATCAGCACCACTACTTTCACACTACTCGACATCACCTTCACCAAAGGCACGCAGTGGGAAGCGACGCGGAAGGAAAACACGGAAGGCGGTTTCCTAGATACCTCGGTATACCAGAAACCGCTGAACGTGTACCAGTATTTCCCGTTCCGCTCGGCACACCCGCGACACTGCAAGCGTGGATTCATCATCGGTGAGTTGTACCGCTACCTCCTAAGAGAATCCTCGGAAGAGGGATTCCGACGGATGAAATCCTCATTTGCAACGCGCTTGCGAGCTCCCGGTTACCACTCCACCTTCATTCAGCGGATCTTCGACGAGGTACAGTACAGTGACAGGGACGCACTACTGCAACGATCAGAGAAAGGTAAGCAGCGCGACAGCAGAGTACTACCTTTCGTGCTAGAGTACCACCCGAGCCTCGAACACCCACGTGTGAAGTCCCTACTCAGATCTGAGACGAGTAGGGCAACTCTGGAAACCCTATGCCCGAGACAGCCCTTCCTGTGCTTTCGCGCAGCACCTAAGCTTAGGAACTTGCTAGTCCGAGCGGCTTTCACAAGTGCAGACATACCAGGTGCTTCTGAGTGTAGCATCGCCTGAACGTCGTCACTAGGTCCCTGCCATATATCGTTGCTATGTCCCTTCCTGTCTGTCTCTATTGCGCCCTGCATTTCAAACAATCGGGGGGGGGTTGCGCCCCCCCCGAACCCCCCGCCCCCCCCCCCCCCCCCCGCCTCTTTGCACCCTATGCTGTCAAACTTGTATCATGTTCTCTCCCACTCCATTCCGCAACCCTCTCACCTCCCTCCCTCCCGTAACTCGTGTCCCCCCCTCTCCCCCCTCAGCCTCACCAAGAGATCTACGACGACTCACCTACTCATACCTCTCACCCACTCTCCCCCCGCCCTCTTTTATCCTCCCGTGCACCACTCCACACTGTCTATTCACCCCTCCCCCACCTCCCCGCATCACTCTTCATCCATGCATCGACCTGAGCACCTACACTACATCGCGTCACACGCAACCACTCATTGCACGCACCTCGCGCACGCGGCAGCATGGCTACCAAGCCATTGCGCACGCATCGACGCACATGTCTAGCACAACGATCACTGCACACTTGAGCAACGCAACACAGCACGCACAGAACTCGCTCAAACGCACGCGCAAGCATGCCACGGAACTGCACTGTCACGACAGCTGCCTCACTGTGTGCCTATTGCCTGGGTGGGTTTTGCCTTCGTAAAAAAATAATTAGTACCCATGCACAGCTATTTTCACCCTGCGTTCCCCTCCTGTTTCTCCCCTGCCTAGTGTATTTTTCCGTCGTTCGCCTCACCCGTCACTCTGCAGCGCCACGTAGGACCCAGCTCCCCAAGAACACGCCACAGGAACAGAGGAATTTTTTTATTTCCCAGCAGCGCCAAACGACTACCTGAATAATTATTTAGATGGTTATATCATTTTTATAATATTTAGACTAGTGTTTGGTGCTGTAGAAATTTCTGTGGGTGCTACTAAAGGGGATGGGACTTTCTTTCCCAACCCTCTCTTTCCTACTTAGGTTAGGTCTCGCCACTCTAGCTGCTGTGAGCACTGATGATGGCCATGTCATGGCCGAAATGCATTTGCTAGTGTTTTTTCAGCAGCTATAGTGTGAGTTCCTAGCTTGAAAGGGAAAGAAAAGACTTAAATAGGCTTTTTTCCGCGTATCTTACGGAGCATTTCGCGATATTCGTCGCGTCACCGCACTGAACCGCAGTCGCAGTTTTCAGCGGGCGAGTCATTCCTTGGCGAGAATTTTTTTTTCTCGCCAAGTCAACTCTATTTTTTTTCGCCCCCCAATTTCTCGATTCTTGACCGCCGAGGCGCGCGCGTCAAATGCGCGCCTCGGTTTCAATTTTTCGCCACCCCACCCATCCAACCCACCCGTCACTTACCTCCTCCTCCTCCTCTCACGCTACTTAGTAGCCGCCATAGCAAAACCGCCCAGCTTAAACTGGGTTAAACTAGTAGCTGCAGCTAGGCTTTTTTATATAAATCAAACCCTAAACTAGGCCGCTCGACGAACTGCAGATCGAGCGAAGAAGTCGGAGGCCGGCTACTAGTATGACGGTTTTTCTAGGCACGAGATCGCGAACTGCTAGAAATAGCCGCCACACTCACTACCAACTCAGCACAGTCAGAAGGCGCCTCGGCGTCAGATTCAGAGCAGCAGCATCACAGGAAACGGCAAAAGCGGGGACGTCAGGGGCTGGAGAAGAATATTCGGAAGGGGAGAGGGCTGCTTCAAACGGAGCAGGGGATTCCCCGCTCTCCACTCCCGCTGCTCACTCCGCCAACTCAGAGGAAGGCGGAGACGATTCCGCAATGGCGGGAGGGGACACGGGAAGGGGAGCAGACGGCGGAACAGACGCGCCCACGGCTACACCTGCCCAGATGCTGACGCCACCACGAGCTGCGCAGTCGAATACCAAGGCAAACACGAACGTCACTGAAACAGTTACCATGGCAGCAGTGACACCGCCACCATCAGCCGTACCAGTAAGAGCGCCAGCAGCCTCACCCGCAGCAACACCCTCAGCCACAGGTGCAACAGCAACGACTGCTGCAGCACTGCCCACGCACTCAGCAACGCCGGCATGCAACAGCAGCACTCCCGTTACACACCACCCCACCCTTCAGCCCAATGCCAGGAATTCCCCCAGCAGCAGCCAGGGCAGCAGTTATGGTTGCAACAGTCGACGCAGCAATGGCACCAACGGCAACCAGCACAGGAGCGACACCGGCAGCAAGCAACGCAACAGAGACACCAGCAGCGGATGGATCACCTACAGCAGCCAACACAACGGGGACAGCAGCCACGGACGATGCAGAAGCGGTACCGGTAGTCTATGATGCTGCAGCAGCAACTCTCATGCCCCACACCACCCCAACCTCCAGCCCAATGCCAGGGATGCAACAGGTGGGAAGCACAAGCAGCCTCTTCCTACAGGACGGAGCTGCACGTCATCCTACATCAGCCCCCATGGCCCCTCTGGCAAACCCCCCCTTCCCAGCAGATCCCAGCCAAGCCCCTCCGTCCGCCAGCCCAATGCCCGGGTTACTAAAGGCGAGAGACCCGGGAGGAGCTGATGCGGAGGTGATGGCAGAGACCAACGCAGCTGACGTGGCACAGCGGGAAGACAACGCTGCAGCAGGGGAAAGCAGGGAGAGGGAGAGAGGGATGGGGGTAGGGAGGGCAGGAGAGGATGCAGCCGTACAAGTACCGACACCTTCGCAGCCAACAACGGCGCTAGAAACCACCGGCAAGGACAAGGCAGAGAGGGCTGAAGCACAAGAGATAGGCGCTGCACACCCGCATCTCCACTCCATGGTGTCTACTCGCATCAAATCACCCAAAAAAGTGTCGACTCACCTCACATCTCCACTCCATGGTGTCTAGTCGCATCACATCACCCAAAAAAGTGTCGACTCACCTCACATCTCCACTCCATGGTGTCTACTCGCATCAAATCACCCCAAAAAGTATCGACTCACCTCACATCTCCACTCCATGGTGTCTACTCACATCAAATCACCCAAAAAAGTGTCGACTCACCTCACATCTCCACTCCATGGTGTCTAGTCGCATCACATCACCCAAAAAAGTGTCGACTCACCTCACATCTCCACTCCATGGTGTCTACTCGCATCAGATCACCCAAAAAAGTGTCGACTCACCTCACATCTCCACTCCATGGTGTCTAGTCGCATCACATCACCCAAAAAAGTGTCGACTCACCTCACATCTCCACTCCATGGTGTCTACTCGCATCAAATCACCCAAAAAAGTGTCGACTCACCTCACATCTCCACTCCATGGTGTCTAGTCGCATCACATCACCCAAAAAAGTGTCGACTCACCTCACATCTCCACTCCATGGTGTCTACTCGCATCAAATCACCCAAAAAAGTGTCGACTCACCTCACATCTCCACTCCATGGTGTCTAGTCGCATCAAATCACCGAAAAAAGTGTCGATTCACCTCACATCTCCACTCCATGGTGTCTACTCACATCACATCACCCAAAAAAGTGTCGACTCACCTCACATCTCCACTCCATGGTATCTACTCGCATCACATCACCCAAAAAAGTGTCGACTCACCTCACATCTCCACTCCATGGTGTCTACTCGCATCAAATCACCCAAAAAAGTGTCGACTCACCTCACATCTCCACTCCATGGTGTCTAGTCGCATCACATCACCCAAAAAAGTGTCGACTCACCTCACATCTCCACTCCATGGTGTCTACTTGCATCAAATCACCCAAAAATGTGTCGACTCACCTCACATCTCCACTCCATGGTGTCTACTCGCATCAAATCACCCAAAAAAGTGTCGACTCACCTCACATCTCCACTCCATGGTGTCTAGTCGCATCACATCACCCAAAAAAGTGTCGACTCACCTCACATCTCCACTCCATGGTGTCTACTTGCATCAAATCACCCAAAAATGTGTCGAATCACCTCACATCTCCACTCCATGGTGTCTACTCGTATCAAATCACCCAAAAAAGTGTCGACTCACCTCACATCTCCACTCCATGGTGTCTAGTCACATCACATCACCCAAAAAAGTGTCGACTCACCTCACATCTCCACTCCATGGTGTCTACTCGCATCAAATCACCCAAAAAAGTGTCGACTCACCTCACATCTCCACTCCATGGTGTCTACTCGCATCAAATCACCCAAAAAAGTGTCGACTCACCTCACATCTCCACTCCATGGTGTCTAGTCGCATCACATCACCCAAAAAAATGTCGACTCACTTCACATCTCCACTCCATGGTGTCTACTCTCATCAAATCACCCAAAAAAGTGTCGACTCACCTCACATCTCCACTCCATGGTATCTAGTCGCATCAAATCACCCAAAAAAGTGTCGACTCAACTCACATCTCCACTCCATGGTGTCTACTCGCATCAAATCACCCAAAAAAGTGTCGACTCACCTCACATCTCCACTCCATGGTGTCTACTCGCATCAAATCACCCAAAAACGTGTCGACTCACCTCACATCTCCACTCCATGGTGTCTAGTCGCATCACATCACCCAAAAAAGTGTCGACTCATCTCACATCTCCACTCCATGGTGTCTACTCGCATCAAATCACCCAAAAAAGTGTCGACTCACCTCACATCTCCACTCCATGGTATCTACTCGCATCACATCACCCAAAAAAGTGTCGACTCACCTCACATCTCCACTCCATGGTGTCTAGTCGCATCAAATCACCCAAAAAAGTGTCGACTCACCTCACATCTCCACTCCATGGTGTCTAGTCGCATCACATCACCCAAAAAAGTGTCGACTCACCTCACATCTCCACTCCATGGTGTCTACTTGCATCAAATCACCCAAAAATGTGTCGACTCACCTCACATCTCCACTCCATGGTGTCTACTCGTATCAAATCACCCAAAAAAGTGTCGACTCACCTCACATCTCCACTCCATGGTGTCTAGTCGCATCACATGACCCAAAAAAGTGTCGACTCACCTCACATCTCCACTCCATGGTGTCTACTCGCATCAAATCACCCAAAAAAGTGTCGACTCACCTCACATCTCCACTCCATGGTGTCTAGTCGCATCACATCACCCAAAAAAGTGTCGACTCACCTCACATCTCCACTCCATGGTGTCTAGTCGCATCACATCACCCAAAAAAGTGTCGACTCACCTCACATCTCCACTCCATGGTGTCTACTCGCATCAAATCACCCAAAAAAGTGTCGACTCACCTCACATCTCCACTCCATGGTGTCTAGTCGCATCAAATCACCCAAAAAAGTGTCGACTCACCTCACATCTCCACTCCATGGTGTCTACTCGCATCAAATCACCCAAAAAAGTGTCGACTCACCTCACATCTCCACTCCATGGTGTCTAGTCGCATCACATCACCCAAAAAAGTGTCGACTCACCTCACATCTCCACTCCATGGTGTCTACTCGCATCAGATCACCCAAAAAAGTGTCGACTCACCTCACATCTCCACTCCATGGTGTCTAGTCGCATCACATCACCCAAAAAAGTGTCGACTCACCTCACATCTCCACTCCATGGTGTCTAGTCGCATCACATCACCCAAAAAAGTGTCGACTCACCTCACATCTCCACTCCATGGTGTCTACTCGCATCAAATCACCCAAAAAAGTGTCGACTCACCTCACATCTCCACTCCATGGTGTCTAGTCGCATCAAATCACCCAAAAAAGTGTCGACTCACCTCACATCTCCACTCCATGGTGTCTACTCGCATCAAATCACCCAAAAAAGTGTCGACTCACCTCACATCTCCACTCCATGGTGTCTAGTCGCATCACATCACCCAAAAAAGTGTCGACTCACCTCACATCTCCACTCCATGGTGTCTACTCGCATCAGATCACCCAAAAAAGTGCCGACTCACCTCACATCTCTACTCCATGGTGTCTAGTTGCATCACATCACCCAAAAAAGTGTCGACTCACCTCACATCTCCACTCCATGGTGTCTACTCGCATCAAATCACCCAAAAAAGTGTCGACTCACCTCACATCTCCACTCCATGGTGTCTAGTCGCATCACATCACCCAAAAAAGTGTCGACTCACCTCACATCTCCACTCCATGGTGTCTAGTCGCATCACATCACCCAAAAAAGTGTCGACTCACTTCACATCTCCACTCCATGGTGTCTACTCGCATCAAATCACCCAAAAAAGTGTCGACTCACCTCACATCTCCACTCCATGGTGTCTAGTCGCATCAAATCACCCAAAAAAGTGTCGACTCACCTCACATCTCCACTCCATGGTGTCTACTCGCATCAAATCACCCAAAAAAGTGTCGACTCACCTCACATCTCCACTCCATGGTATCTACTCGCATCACATGACCCAAAAAAGTGTCGACTCACCTCACATCTCCACTCCATGGTGTCTACTCGCATCAAATCACCCAAAAAAGTGTCGACTCACCTCACATCTCCACTCCATGGTGTATACTCGCATCAAATCACCCAAAAAAGTGTCGACTCACCTCACATCTCCACTCCATGGTGTCTACTCGCATCAAATCACCCAAAAAAGTGCCGACTCACCTCACATCTCCACTCCATGGTGTCTATTCGCATCACATCACCCAAAAAAGTGTCGACTCACCTCACATCTCCACTCCATGGTGTCTAGTCGCATCACATCACCCAAAAAAGTGTCGAGTCACTTCACATCTCCACTCCATGGTGTCTACTCGCATCAAATCACCCAAAAAAGTGTCGACTCACCTCACATCTCCACTCCATGGTGTCTACTCGCATCAAATCACCCAAAAACGTGTCGACTCACCTCACATCTCCACTCCATGGTGTCTATTCGCATCAAATCACCCAAAAAAGTGTCGACTCACCTCTCATCTCCACTCCATGGTGTCTACTCACATCAAATCACCCAAAAAAGTGTCGACTCACCTCACATCTCCACTCCATGGTATCTACTCGCATTACATCACCCAAAAAAGTGTCGCCACCGACTTCTTCCGTGGGGACCGGTTGGTCGACGTGGGCTGGCTTTTCAGAGAGAGGACGATGTTGTCGTTGGAAGGTCGATCTTCCACGCTCTGTTGTTGGTTCCCCATGCGCAGCTGCTGTAGTTGTCGTACCGGTACATTCTTTTTCTTCTGGAGCCTCTCTCGTGATTTCACAAAGGCCGTAGACCCAAGGGATTTTTTTCCAAGTAAAGCATCCTTGTATGATATTTTGAAGGGGTGCTTATTTTTTACAGGGCCTTTTTGGAGTTGTCCGGGTCCAGCAGGGTCTTGTGTCGCGGAGATTTTATTTCCCTCGGCGATTTTCCCTGGTAGAGTCCGTTCGTGGTTTGAAAAATTCACTCCACGATCCTCCAATATTCGCATTAAATCTGCTCCACTGCTGCGGTCCCTAAGCGCTGAACGTGCAGTTTTCATTTCGTCACAATCGATGAGTCGATGTCCGGGCTTGCCGCAGAAAGAACACTTAGATTTGTTCTTCTTTGGTCTTGCCTTCGCGTCGATTCGATCGAGTTCCATCGGGTCGGCGTACGTGGGGTTAGCCAAGCGTCCTCCATGTCGTCTAGCTCGTCCACGAAGTCGTCGTGTTCCGATCGTGGTTACGTCGAAACGTTCCGCTGCCGAAACGACGTCGTTGTAGCTGCTCCAATTTGCGGCCGCAATATGTTGTCATGTTTCTTTTTTCAGCCCCGCGATGAATGCTCTATTTTTTTTGCCTTCTGTGACGTCGGGGATGCGGTTGAACAACTCCTCCATTTGTTGCGTGTCTTCTTGTGACGACGACTTTTCTGTCCAGAATTGTAGTTGACGATTTTGAGATATTTCAGCCCCTAATCTTCATAGACTCCGTCCTTAATCTCTAACAAGTGGTATCAGAGCTGATTAAGGACCTTGTGGGGAGTCTACTGAAGTGCGAAGACCCTCCTAGACCCACCATGGCCTGTGGGCGTGCCTAAGTGGAGTTCTGGAGGTTGGATGTGACTTCCGCTAAGGGGAAACTCTGCCGAAATTTCGTTGGCGCTGACACTTGTGAAGATTGTGTGGATCTACATTGTGACCAGCAAAAGGGGGAGCTGAAACCTCTGATTGGGAGCAGAGGAGATGAATCAAGGGAGTGGAGATGCAGCTGAGAAGAGGAGTGAGCCGCCATCATCCAAGATTGAAGCTTTGGATGGCTCCAACTATGAGGAATGGAGCGGGCGGATGCGGAGCGCCTTCAAGCGCTACAAGCTGCTGAAAATTGCAATGGGAGAGGAGAAGATGCCGGGGGAAGGAGATGCCCGCGATCGGTGGATTGAGAAGAGCGCGGTGCTGTACGACCTCATCCTCCAATCGGTCAACAACGACATGTTCCAGCACATCAAGGATTTGGTGGAGTTGGATGATTCCGGACCGAAGGCATGGAAGCTGCTACGCGACGTGATTCAGCCCAACACGCTGCCGATGGTGATTGTGTTGGAGAAGGAGTTGGCTGCCCTCTCCATGAAACCGGGAGATGATGTGAAACCGGTCCTTGACAAGATCAAGGACACCTATGCGAGGATGGCAGCGGCGGGCAGCGAAGTGTCGCAGATGCAACAGTGCACCAAGATCATCTCGGTGCTCGACAACTCGTGGGACAACCTCATCCCCACCCTCAACGTTCAGCAGGACAAATGGACGCCTGAGTGGCTACGGCAGCAGATTCTGCAGGAGGACTTCCGCAGACGCCACACGGGAGGTGGTGCTGCCAACAAAACTGCTGAGGGGTATGGAGCTGCAGGAGGCAGCAGAGGAAGAGGGGGAGGGAGAGGCCGAGGCCGTGGGAGAGGCTTTGGCAGAGGGAGAGGCCGAGGTGACTACAATGAGGGGCATGGGAGCTCTGGTGGCAGGGGGAGCACCCGAATGGAGGGTGCGTGCTGGTACTGCAAGAAGGCTGGACACCCGTGGTTCAAGTGTTTCAGCCGGCCTGAGGGATGGGCCCCTCCAGGCATGAAGCCGCCAAGTGGTGAACGTGCACGCGGTGGCGCTGTGCAAGGTTCAGGTGCACAAGGTGATGGTGCACAAGGTAAAGCCGACCCTGGGATGTTCCTCATGGTTGAGGATGTGCAAGGGAGTGGGGGTGATGTGGGTTCAGTTGGGAAGGTTGTGATGCACCCCCTCACTCACTGGGTGATCGATTCAGGTTGCACGAGTCATATGACCCCACGGGCAGATTTGCTTGATGAGGTAAAACCTCCTGGGAAGATCAAGTTTGTGGCTGCCGCTTCAGGTGCTTTGCTCCCTGTGATTGGTGTTGGGAATGCCAAGGTGATGGGAGCCAATGGAGAGCTTGTGGGGCTTGGGAATGTGCTGTTGGTTGAAGGTTTGTCCGCTAACCTTCTTTCTGTGCGCCGGCTGCAGAAGAGCAAGGCTGAAGTTACCTTCGGCCCAACCAGCTGCCGTGCAAAGCTTGGGAAGTTGCTGCTGTGGAACTTGGAGGAGAAGAGCAGCTGCATCAAGGACTTGTGGCAGCTGCCCATCATCCCTTGGAAGGGGAAACCACCAGCAACGGCAAAGGCAGCGGCAGCGGCTAAAGCAACTGCGGGAGGAGAGGAGACTGCACCAACTGCTGGGGCCCTGGATGCAGTCAAGAAGGTGCAGCAGCCACAACAGCCACATGGTGAGGTGCTTGCTGGTGTGGATGCGACAGCTGCATGGGCAAAGGCTTCATCTGGGAGTGGTGAGGCTGATTGGGAGACGTGGCATGAGAGGCTGTGCCATGTGAACATTCCTATGCTGCAGAAGTTGGTAAAGGATGGGTGCTTGAAGGGGCTGGAGGTGAAGGGGGGAGCAAAGGAGATTGGGAGCTGCCCTACCTGCCTTGAGACCAAATTCACGAAGTTTCCCTTCAGCAGCAGCACAGGACCAGCCAAGGCACCACTTGAACTAGTGCACATGGATGTGGTGGGCCCCACGAGGGCCCTTTCTCTCTCGGGCAGCCGCTACTTCTTGACGATTGTGGACGACCACACGCGTGCGGTATGGGTGTACCCTCTCAAGACTAAGGGGGAGGTGGCAGCGGCTGTTCTTAAGGAGTGGATGCCGAGAGCACAAAGGGAAAGCGGACACAAGGTGAAGGTGATCCGCACTGACAACGGAGGAGAGTTCATCGGCGCTGATTTTGAGAAGGAGCTGAAGCGGAAGGGGATCCAGCATCAGCTCACAGTGCCTTACAACCCTCAGCAGAATGGCGTGGCTGAGCGGTTCAACCGGACCCTGCAGGAAGGTGCTCGCACTCTCCTTGGGCGTGCAGGGCTGCCGGATCCGTTTTGGGTGACAGCACTGCGGCAGGTCGTTGTTGTGAAGAACAGGGTGCTGGCGACTGTGGGGGACAAGCAGTGGGTCCCCTACACCAAGTGGTATGGGATTGCACCAGCTGTGAACATGCTGAGAGCCTTTGGGTGCATGGTGGTGTTTCATGTGCCTAAGGAGAAGAGGGGAAAACTGGAAGCTTCTGGGAGATGGGGTGTGCACTTGGGGCTTGCTAAGGATCACAAGGGCTGGCTGATTTGGGACTTGACCAGCCAGCAGCTGACTGTGTCAAGGGATGTGAAGTTCCTTGAGTCCTTGTACTACAAGGAGTGGAAGCAGCAGCAGCAGCAGAAGCTTCCAACGACACCGCTAATTGTCGAGGCCGATGAGGTGCAGCGGCCTTCAAGGCAAGTGGAGGTTTCTGTCTCTGAGAATGAGATCTCTGGGGTGACAGAGGATGGGGGAGAACCTGAGGTGGAGGAGCAGCAGCAGCAGCAACAGCAGCAGCAGCCGCAGCAGCAGGAGGAGCAAGGTGCTCCACAAGGTGCCGGACGTACGGCTGACCGTCCTAGGAGGGATGTGCGCCCTCCTAACAGGCTGACCTATGCAAGCCGTGGCAAGCCAAAGGTGGTAAGGGCTGGGAGTGTGGCTGAGCAGTGTGATGAGGATGAGATAGCACACTGCTACTGGGCAGCCGTCCCTGAGCCCAAGACGCTAGCTGAGGCATTGAGCGGGCCCGATGCTGAAAAGTGGAAGCAGAGTGTGAAGGAGGAGTATGATTCTCTGCTAGAGAATGAGACGTGGGAGCTGTGTGAGCTGCCACCTGGGAAGAAGGCCATTTCTTCCAAGCTGATTTTCAGGCACAAGTACGGACCTGATGGGGCGCTGACCCGCTACAAGTCAAGGCTTGTGGCTAAGGGGTTTCAGCAGACAAAGGGAAAGGACTTCAACAAGCTCTATGCTCCTGTGGGGAAAGGCACAACACTTTGGGTGTCATTGGCAATGGCAGCATACCGTGGATGGCGGGTGAAGCAGATGGACATCACCACCGCCTTCCTCAATGGGATCATTCTGGAGGAGCTGTACATGTTACAGCCTGAGGGTTTGGATGATGGGAGCGGCAGGGTGTGCAGGCTGAAGAAGGCCATCTATGGCCTGAAGCAGGCTCCTCGTGCATGGTACCACAAGTTAGAGGAGACTCTGCTGGCTGGGGGTTTCAAGAAGAGTGAGTGTGATCACAGCTTGTTCCTGATGCAGGAGAAGGAGCAGTTTCTCATGCTCCTGGTGTATGTGGATGACATCCTGCTCTTCTCTGAGTCGTCTGCAATGATTGAGCATGTGGAGGAGATGCTGGAGATGCAGTTTAAGTGCTCCAAGATGGGAGATGTGAAGTACTATTTGGGCATGCATGTGGAGAGGGACCTTGACAAGGGAGTGTTGAGGTTGCACCAGAGAAAGTATTGTGAGGGGCTGGCTGAGAAGTATGGGCTGCAAGATGGAGGAAAGCCAGCCACCCCACTGCCTTCGGGGTTCACTGTGGAGCCCTGTGCTGAAGAGGAGGTGGTGGGTGAGAGTGACAGGAAGCTGTTTCATTCCATGGTGGGGGCACTCAATTATGCGGCTAACCACACGCGGCCTGACATTGCCTTTGCTACATCCAGGCTTGCAAGTGTGGTTTCACGCCCCAGTCATGAGCAGCTGGAAGCGGCCAAGAGGTTGGTCCGCTATGTGAGCGCTACGGCATTAGTGGGCTTGGAGTACAGTGCTGTGCGACAGAGGCTGCAGAGGGGTGCAGCTGATTTGGGCAAGGGGGAGATGCTCCTGACCTGCTACACCGACGCTAGCTTCAACTCTGTGAAGGCGGATGGCACCAGCATTGGAGGCTATGTGTGCCTGTTTGGAGGTGGTGCAGTGAGCTGGCGCAGCAAGAAGCAGAACGAGGTGGGGCAGTCCTCGTGTGAGACAGAGTACATGGCTCTGCATCATGGGGCAAAGGAGGTGGTGTGGCTGAGGCGTTTGTTGGAGGAGATCGGAGTGTGCCAAAAGGAGCCAACTGTGATTTTCTGTGACAACGAGTCGGCTGTGAAGCTTGCTAAGAATGCTTGCCTTCATGGGCTGACGAAGCACATCAGGCCTAAGTGGCATTGGGTGAGGAGGCTCCTGGACAAGGAGGTGCGGCTGGAGATTGTGAAGACCCATCAGCAGGCGGCTGACATTCTCACCAAGCGCCTGGCTGAATCTGAGCATTGGAAGGGCATGAAGCTTGCTGGGATGAGTGTGCATTGAGGATGCATGCTTGAGCTATGGCATGTGGGATGATGGTTGGCAGCCAGAGGGGGAGTTTGTTGAGTGATGCTACCATTCGCATTCACGTCTGTCTGCCTCCCATCATATGTTCGTGCGTTGCATGCGTGTTGTGAGTGTGTGCAAGAATTTGTGTTTTGTGCGGTTTGGTTTTTCTGAGTGTGTGTGTGAATGTTATTTGGCTTGAGCAGATATCTGAAGTGACTCCTCTGCTCAAGAGCTTTCCGAGGAACCAAGTATCGCTTCAATCGGAGCACGAACTAGAAAGTTACGAACGTTGGAGTTCGTATGCTTTTGATATTTGGTTGTGGTGACTATGGGAAGTTGTGGGGTTGACTCAATATGGGGTACAGACTTTTGGGGGTTGGGAAATTCGTCTTTTCTACTGTAGTTGCTGCCAAATGGTTGGGAGAAACCAAACCAGGTTGGCAAGTGTGGCCAAGTTGGGTTGAGGTGGATTGTGGAGGTTGGGATAGTGACAAAGGTCAAAGTTGGGTTGCCTATGGGGAAGGGAATTGTATGGCATGGGGTTTCCTTGGTTGGGGACTCTCTTGGGACCTTCCCTCTCGTCCTCCTCATCCCCTCCTACCTGGCTCTATTGCTACTCTAACTTTCTTGTGTGAACTTGTGAGATCATTGTGATTGAGTTACGTTTTCTATGGCAGCATACCCCCTAGTACGCCGAAGTTCATAACTCGAGTTATACTCCATATTCTGATACTATTCAAATTGGGAAAGATAGCCACGGTCAAGGGCTACAACATACTCGAGTTTGAAAGAATTCTAACAGTGGACCTTTCGTCGACGACGTTTCTTGTGACGACGACTTTTCTGTCCAGAATTGTAGTTGACGATTTTGAGATATTTCAGCCCCTAATCTTCATAGACTCCGTCCTTAATCTCTAACACTTTTTTGGGTGATTTGATGCGAGTAGACACCATGGAGTGGAGATGTGAGGTGAGTTGACACTTTTTTGGGTGATGTAATGCTACTAGACACCATGGAGTGGAGATGTGAGGTGAGTTGACACTTTTTTGGGTGATTTGATGCGAGTAGACACCATGGAGTGGAGATGTGAGGTGAGTCGACACTTTTTTGGGTGATTTGATGCGAGTATACACCATGGAGTGGAGATGTGAGGTGAGTCGACACTTTTTTGGGTGATGTGATGCGAGTAGACACCATGGAGTGGAGATGTGAGGTGAGTCGACACTTTTTTGGGTGATGTGATGCAACTAGACACCATGGAGTGGAGATGTGAGGTGAGTCGACACTTTTTTGGGTGATTTGATGCGAGTAGACACCATGGAGTGGAGATGTGAGGTGAGTCGACACTTTTTTGGGTGATGTAATGCGACTAGACACCATGGAGTGGAGATGTGAGGTGAGTCGACACTTTTTTGGGTGATCTGATGCGAGTAGACACCATGGAGTGGAGATGTGAGGTGAGTCGACACTTTTTTGGGTGATGTGATGCGAGTAGACACCATGGAGTGGAGATGTGAGGTGAGTCGACACTTTTTTGGGTGATTTGATGCGAGTAGACACCATGGAGTGGAGATGTGAGGTGAGTCGACACTTTTTTGGGTGGTTTGATGCGAGTAGACACCATGGAGTGGAGATGTGAGGTAAGTCGACACTTTTTTGGGTGATGTGATGCGACTAGACACCATGGAGTGGAGATGTGAGGTGAGTCGACACATTTTTGGGTGATTTGATGCAAGTAGACACCATGGAGTGGAGATGTGAGGTGAGTCGACACTTTTTTGGGTGATTTGATGCGAGTAGACACCATGGAGTGGAGATGTGAGGTGAGTCGACACCTTTTTGGGTGATGTGATGCGACTAGACACCATGGAGTGGAGATGTGAGGTGAGTCGACACTTTTTTGGGTGATTTGATGCGAGTAGACACCATGGAGTGGAGATGTGAAGTGAGTCGACAGGAGTGGAGATGTGAGGTGAATCGACACTTTTTTGGGTGATTTGATGCGAGTAGACACCATGGAGTGGAGATGTGAGGTGAGTCGACACTTTTTTGGGTGATGTAATGCGAGTAGACACCATGGAGTGGAGATGTGAGGTGAGTCGACACTTTTCTGGGTGATGTGATGCGACTAGACACCATGGAGTGGAGATGTGAGGTGAGTCGACACTTTTTTGGGTGATTTGATGCGACTAGACACCATGGAGTGGAGATGTGAGGTGAGTCGACACTTTTTTGGGTGATGTGATGCGACTAGACACCGTGGAGTGGAGATGTGAGGTGAGTCGACACTTTTTTGGGTGATTTGATGCGAGTAGACACCATGGAGTGGAGATGTGAAGTGAGTCGACACTTTTTTGGGTGATGTGATGCGACTAGACACCATGGAGTGGAGATGTGAGGTGAGTCGACACTTGTTTGGGTGATGTGATGCGACTAGACACCATGGAGTGGAGATGTGAGGTGAATCGACACTTTTTTGGGTGATTTGATGCGAGTAGACACCATGGAGTGGAGATGTGAGGTGAGTCGACACTTTTTTGGGTGATGTGATGCGACTAGACACCATGGAGTGGAGATGTGAGGTGAGTCGACACTTTTTTGGGTGATTTGATATGAGTAGACACCATGGAGTGGAGATGTGAGGTGAGTCGACACTTTTTTGGGTGATGTGATGCGAGTAGATACCAGGGAGTGGAGATGTGATGTGAGTCGACACTTTTTTGGGTGATTTGATGCGACTAGACACCATGGAGTGGAGATGTGAGGTGAGTCGACACTTTTTTGGGTGATGTGATGCGACTAGACACCGTGGAGTGGAGATGTGAGGTGAGTCGACACTTTTTTGGGTGATTTGATGCGAGTAGACACCATGGAGTGGAGATGTGAAGTGAGTCGACACTTTTTTGGGTGATGTGATGCGACTAGACACCATGGAGTGGAGATGTGAGGTGAGTCGACACTTTTTTGGGTGATGTGATGCAAGTAGACACCATGGAGTGGAGATGTGAGGTGAGTCGACACTTTTTTGGGTGATTTGATGCGAGTAGACACCATGGAGTGGAGATGTGAGGTGAGTCGACACTTTTTTGGGTGATTTGATGCGAGTAGACACCATGGAGTGGAGATGTGAGGTGAGTCGACACTTTTTTGGGTGATTTGATGCGAGTAGACACCATGGAGTGGAGATGTGAGGTGAGTTGACACTTTTTTGGGTGATTTGATGCGAGTAGACACCATGGAGTGGAGATGTGAGGTGAGTCGACACTTTTTTGGGTGATTTGATGCGACTAGACACCATGGAGTGGAGATGTGAGGTGAGTCGACGCTTTTTTGGGTGATTTGATGCGAGTAGACACCATGGAGTGGAGATGTGAGGTGAGTCGACACTTTTTTGGGTGATTTGATGCGAGTAGACACCATGGAGTGGAGATGTGAGGTGAGTCGACACTTTTTTGGGTGATTTGATGCGAGTAGACACCATGGAGTGGAGATGTGAGGTGAGTCGACACTTTTTTGGGTGATGTGATGCGACTAGACACCATGGAGTGGAGATGTGAGGTGAGGCGACACTTTTTTGGGTGATTTGATGCGACTAGACACCATGGAGTGGAGATGTGAGGTGCGTCGACACTTTTTTGGGTGATTTGATGCAAGTAGACACCATGGAGTGGAGATGTGAGGTGAGTCGACACTTTTTTGGGTGATTTGATGCGACTAGACACCATGGAGTGGAGATGTGAGGTGAGTCGACACTTTTTTGGGTGATTTGATGCGAGTAGACACCATGGAGTGGAGATGTGAGGTGAGTCGACACGTTTTTGGGTGATTTGATGCGAGTAGACACCATGGAGTGGAGATGTGAGGTGAGTCGACACTTTTTTGGGTGATTTGATGCGAGTAGACACCATGGAGTGGAGATGTGAGGTGAGTCGACACTTTTTTGGGTGATGTGATGCAACTAGACACCATGGAGTGGAGATGTGAGGTGAGGCGACACTTTTTTGGGTGATTTGATGCGACTAGACACCATGGAGTGGAGATGTGAGGTGAGTCGACACTTTTTTGGGTGATGTGATGCGAGTAGGTACCAGGAAGTGGAGATGTGATGTGAGTCGACACTTTTTTGGGTGATTTGATGCGAGTAGACACCATGGAGTGGAGATGTGAGGTGAGTCGACACTTCTTTGGGTGATGTGATGCGACTAGACACCGTGGAGTGGAGATGTGAGGTGAGTCGACACTTTTTTGGGTGATTTGATGCGAGTAGACACCATGGAGTGGAGATGTGAAGTGAGTCGACACTTTTTTGGGTGATGTGATGCGACTAGACACCATGGAGTGGAGATGTGAGGTGAGTCGACACTTGTTTGGGTGATGTGATGCGACTAGACACCATGGAGTGGAGATGTGAGGTGAATCGACACTTTTTTGGGTGATTTGATGCGAGTAGACACCATGGAGTGGAGATGTGAGGTGAGTCGACACTTTTTTGGGTGATGTGATGCGACTAGACACCATGGAGTGGAGATGTGAGGTGAGTCGACACTTTTTTGGATGATTTGATGCGAGTAGACACCATGGAGTGGAGATGTGAGGTGAGTCGACACTTTTTTGGGTGATCTGATGCGAGTAGACACCATGGAGTGGAGATATGAGGTGAGTCGACACTTTTTTGGGTGATGTGATGCGACTAGACACCATGGAGTGGAGATGTGAGGTGAGTTGACACTTTTTTGGGTGATTTGATGCGAGTAGACACCATGGAGTGGAGATGTGAGGTGAGTCGACACTTTTTTGGGTGATGTGATGCGACTAGACACCATGGAGTGGAGATGTGAGGTGAGTCGACACTTTTTTGGGTTATTTGATGCGAGTAGACACCATGGAGTGGAGATGTGAGGTGAGTCGACACTTTTTTGGGTGATTTGATGCGAGTAGACACCATGGAGTGGAGATGTGAGGTGAGTCGACACTTTTTTGGGTGATGTGATGCGACTTGACACCATGGAGTGGAGATGTGAGGTGAGTCGACACTTTTTTGGGTGATTTGATGCGACTAGACACCATGGAGTGGAGATGTGAGGTGAGTCGACACTTTTTTGGGTGATGTGATGCGACTAGACACCGTGGAGTGGAGATGTGAGGTGAGTCGACACTTTTTTGGGTGATTTGATGCGAGTAGACACCATGGAGTGGAGATGTGAAGTGAGTCGACACTTTTTTGGGTGATGTGATGCGACTAGACACCATGGAGTGGAGATGTGAGGTGAGTCGACACTTGTTTGGGTGATGTGATGCGACTAGACACCATGGAGTGGAGATGTGAGGTGAATCGACACTTTTTTGGGTGATTTGATGCGAGTAGACACCATGGAGTGGAGATGTGAGGTGAGTCGACACTTTTTTGGGTGATGTAATGCGAGTAGACACCATGGAGTGGAGATGTGAGGTGAGTCGACACTTTTTTGTGTGATGTGATGCGACTAGACACCATGGAGTGGAGATGTGAGGTGAGTCGACACTTTTTTGGGTGATTTGATATGAGTAGACACCATGGAGTGGAGATGTGAGGTGAGTCGACACTTTTTTGGGTGATGTGATGCGAGTAGATACCAGGGAGTGGAGATGTGATGTGAGTCGACACTTTTTTGGGTGATTTGATGCGACTAGACACCATGGAGTGGAGATGTGAGGTGAGTCGACACCTTTTTGGGTGATGTGATGCGACTAGACACCGTGGAGTGGAGATGTGAGGTGAGTCGACACTTTTTTGGGTGATTTGATGCGAGTAGACACCATGGAGTGGAGATGTGAAGTGAGTCGACACTTTTTTGGGTGATGTGATGCGACTAGACACCATGGAGTGGAGATGTGAGGTGAGTCGACACTTTTTTGGGTGATGTGATGCAAGTAGACACCATGGAGTGGAGATGTGAGGTGAGTCGACACTTTTTTGGGTGATTTGATGCGAGTAGACACCATGGAGTGGAGATGTGAGGTGAGTCGACACTTTTTGGGGTGATTTGATGCGAGTAGACACCATGGAGTGGAGATGTGAGGTGAGTCGACACTTTTTTTGGGTGATTTGATGCGAGTAGACACCATGGAGTGGAGATGTGAGGTGAGTCGACCCTTTTTCGGGTGATTTGATGCGAGTAGACACCATGGAGTGGAGATGTGAGGTGAGTCGACACTTTTTTGGGTGATGTGATGCGAGTAGACACCATGGAGTGGAGATGTGAGGTGAGTTGACCCTTTTTCGGGTGATTTGATGCGAGTAGACACCATGGAGTGGAGATGTGAGGTGAGTCGACCCTTTTTTGGGTGATTTGATGCGAGTAGACACCATGGAGTGGAGATGTGAGGTGAGTCGACACTTTTTTGGGTGATATGATGCGACTAGACACCATGGAGTGGAGACGTGAGGTGAGTCGACACTTTTTTGGGTGATTTGATGCGAGTAGACACCATGGAGTGGAGATGTGAGGTAAGTCGACACTTTTTTGGGTGATTTGATCCGAGTAGACACCATGGAGTGGAGATGTGAGGTGAGTCGACACATTTTTGGGTGATGTGATGCGACTAGACACCATGGAGTGGAGATGTGAGGTGAGTCGACACATTTTTGGGTGATTTGATGCGAGTAGACACCATGGAGTGGAGATGTGAGGTGAGTCGACACTTTTTTGGGTGATTTGATGCGAGTAGACACCATGGAGTGGAGATGTGAGGTGAGTCGACACTTTTTTGGGTGATGTGATGCGACTAGACACCATGGAGTGGAGATGTGAGGTGAGTCGACACTTTTTTGGGTGATTTGATGCGAGTAGACACCATGGAGTGGAGATGTGAGGTGAGTCGACACGTTTTTGGGTGATGTGATGCAACTAGACACCATGGAGTGGAGATGTGAGGTGAGTCGACACGTTTTTGGGTGATTTGATGTGAGTAGACACCATGGAGTGGAGATGTGAGGTGAGTCGACACTTTTTTGGGTGATGTGATGCGACTAGACACCATGGAGTGGAGATGTGAGGTGAGTCGACACTTTTTTGGGTGATTTGATGCGAGTAGACACCATAGAGTGGAGATGTAAGGTGAGTCGACACTTTTTTGGGTGATTTGATGCGAGTAGACACCATGGAGTGGAGATGTGAGGTGAGTCGACACTTTTTTTGGGTGATGTGATGCGACTAGACACCATGGAGTGGAGATGTGAGGTGAGTCGACACTTTTTTGGGTGATTTGATGCGAGTAGACACCATGGAGTGGAGATGTGAGGTGAGTCGACACTTTTTTGGGTGATGTGATGTGAGTAGATACCATGGAGTGGAGATGTGAGGTGAGTCGACACGTTTTTGGGTGATTTGATGCGAGTAGACACCATGGAGTGGAGATGTGAGGTGAGTCGACACTTTTTTGGGTGATGTGATGCGACTAGACACCATGGAGTGGAGATGTGAGGTGAGTCGACACTTTTTTGGGTTATTTGATGCGAGTAGACACCATGGAGTGGAGATGTGAAGTGAGTCAACACTTTTTTGGGTGATGTGATGCGACTAGACACCATGGAGTGGAGATGTGAGGAAAGTCGACACTTTTTTGGGTGATGTGATGCGACTAGACACCATGGAGTGGAGATGTGAGGTGAGTCGACACTTTTTTGGGTGATTTGATGCGAGTAGACACCATGGAGTGGAGATGTGAGGTTAGTCGACACTTTTTTGGGTGATGTGATGCGACTAGACACCATGGAGTGGAGATGTGAGGTGAGTCGACACTTTTTTGGGTGATGTGATGCGAGTAGACACCATGGAGTGGAGATGTGAGGTGAGTCGACACTTTTTTGGGTGATTTGATGCGAGTAGACACCATGGAGTGGAGATGTGAGGTGAGTCCACACTTTTTTGGGTGATTTGATGCGAGTAGACACCATGGAGTGGAGATGTGAGGTGAGTCGACACTTTTTTGGGTGATGTGATGCGAGTAGACACCATGGAGTGGAGATGTGAGGTGAGTCGACACTTTTTTGGGTGATGTGATGCGACTAGACACCATGGAGTGGAGATGTGAGGTGAGTCGACACTGTTTTGGGTGATTTGATGCGAGTAGACACCATGGAGTGGAGATGTGAAGTGAGTCGACACATTTTTGGGTGATGTGATGCGACTAGACACCATGGAGTGGAGATGTGAGGTGAGTCGACACGTTTTTGGGTGATTTGATGCGACTAGACACCATGGAGTGGAGATGTGAGGTGAGTCGACACTTTTTTGGGTGATTTGATGCAAGTAGACACCATGGAGTGGAGATGTGAGGTGAGTCGACACTTTTTTGGGTGATGTGATGCGACTAGACACCATGGAGTGGAGATGTGAGGTGAGTCGACGCTTTTTTGCGTGATGTGATGCGAGTAGACACCATGGAGTGGAGATGTGAGGTGAGTCGACACTTTTTTGGGTGATTTGATGCGAGTAGACACCATGGAGTGGAGATGTGAGGTGAGTCGACACCTTTTTGGGTGATTTGATGCGAGTAGACACCATGGAGTGGAGATGTGAGGTGAGTCGACACTTTTTTGGGTGATGTGATGCGAGTAGACACCATGGAGTGGAGATGTGAGGTGAGTCGACACTTTTTTGGGTGATGTGATGCGACTAGACACCATGGAGTGGAGATGTGAGGTGAGTCGACACTGTTTTGGGTGATTTGATGCGAGTAGACACCATGGAGTGGAGATGTGAAGTGAGTCGACACATTTTTGGGTGATGTGATGCGACTAGACACCATGGAGTGGAGATGTGAGGTGAGTCGACACGTTTTTGGGTGATTTGATGCGACTAGACACCATGGAGTGGAGATGTGAGGTGAGTCGACACTTTTTTGGGTGATTTGATGCAAGTAGACACCATGGAGTGGAGATGTGAGGTGAGTCGACACTTTTTTGGGTGATGTGATGCGACTAGACACCATGGAGTGGAGATGTGAGGTGAGTCGACGCTTTTTTGCGTGATGTGATGCGAGTAGACACCATGGAGTGGAGATGTGAGGTGAGTCGACACTTTTTTGGGTGATTTGATGCAAGTAGACACCATGGAGTGGAGATGTGAGGTGAGTCGACACTTTTTTGGGTGATGTGATGCGACTAGACACCATGGAGTGGAGATGTGAGGTGAGTCGACGCTTTTTTGCGTGATGTGATGCGAGTAGACACCATGGAGTGGAGATGTGAGGTGAGTCGACACTTTTTTGGGTGATTTGATGCGAGTAGATACCATGGAGTGGAGATGTGAGGTGAGTCGACACGTTTTTGGGTGATTTGATGCGAGTAGACACCATGGAGTGGAGATGTGAGATGAGTCGACACTTTTTTGGGTGATGTGATGCGACTAGACACCATGGAGTGGAGATGTGAGGTGAGTCGACACTTTTTTGGGTTATTTGATGCGAGTAGACACCATGGAGTGGAGATGTGAAGTGAGTCAACACTTTTTTGGGTGATGTCATGCGACTAGACACCATGGAGTGGAGATGTGAGGTGAGTCGACACTTTTTTGGGTGATGTGATGCGACTAGACACCATGGAGTGGAGATGTGAGGTGAGTCGACACTTTTTTGGGTGATTTGATGCGAGTAGACACCATGGAGTGGAGATGTGAGGTGAGTCGACACTTTTTTGGGTGATGTGATGCGACTAGACACCATGGAGTGGAGATGTGAGGTGAGTCGACACTTTTTTGGGTGATGTGATGCGAGTAGACACCATGGAGTGGAGATGTGAGGTGAGTCGACACTTTTTTGGGTGATTTGATGCGAGTAGACACCATGGAGTGGAGATGTGAGGTGAGTCGACACTTTTTTGGGTGATTTGATGCGAGTAGACACCATGGAGTGGAGATGTGAGGTGAGTCGACACTTTTTTGGGTGATGTGATGCGAGTAGACACCATGGAGTGGAGATGTGAGGTGAGTCGACACTTTTTTGGGTGATGTGATGCGAGTAGATGTTGAGTGATGCTACCATTCGCATTCACGTCTGTCTGCGTCCCATCATATGTTCGTGCGTTGCATGCGTGTTGTGAGTGTGTGCAAGAATTTGTGTTTTGTGCGGTTTGGTTTTTCTGAGTGTGTGTGTGAATGTTATTTGGCTTGAGCAGATATCTGAAGTGACTCCTCTGCTCAAGAGCTTTCCGAGGAACCAAGTATCGCTTCAATCGGAGCACGAACTAGAAAGTTACGAACGTTGGAGTTCGTATGCTTTTGATATTTGGTTGTGGTGACTATGGGAAGTTGTGGGGTTGACTCAATATGGGGTACAGACTTTTGGGGGTTGGGAAATTCGTCTTTTCTACTGTAGTTGCTGCCAAATGGTTGGGAGAAACCAAACCAGGTTGGCAAGTGTGGCCAAGTTGGGTTGAGGTGGATTGTGGAGGTTGGGATAGTGACAAAGGTCAAAGTTGGGTTGCCTATGGGGAAGGGAATTGTATGGCATGGGGTTTCCTTGGTTGGGGACTCTCTTGGGACCTTCCCTCTCGTCCTCCTCATCCCCTCCTACCTGGTTCTATTGCTACTCTAACTTTCTTGTGTGAACTTGTGAGATCATTGTGATTGAGTTACGTTTTCTATGGCAGCATACTCCCTAGTGCGCCGAAGTTCATAACTCAAGTTATACTCCATATTCTGATACTATTCAAATTGGGAAAGATAGCCACGGTCAAGGGCTATAACATACTCGAGTTTGAAAGAATTATAACAGTGGACCTTTCGTCGACGACGTTTCTTGTGACGACGACTTTTCTGTCCAGAATTGTAGTTGACGATTTTGAGATATTTCAGCCCCTAATCTTCATAGACTCCGTCCTTAATTTCTAACAGTAGACACCATGGAGTGGAGATGTGAGGTGAGTCGACACTGTTTTGGGTGATTTGATGCGAGTAGACACCATGGAGTGGAGATGTGAAGTGATTCGACACATTTTTGGGTGATGTGATGCGACTAGACACCATGGAGTGGAGATGTGAGGTGAGTCGACACGTTTTTGGGTGATGTGATGCGACTAGACACCATGGAGTGGAGATGTGAGGTGAGTCGACACTTTTTTGGGTGATTTGATGCGACTAGACACCATGGAGTGGAGATGTGAGGTGAGTCGACACTTTTTTGGGTGATTTGATGCGAGTAGACACCATGGAGTGGAGATGTGAGGTGAGTCGACACTTTTTTGGGTGATGTGATGCGAGTAGATACCATGGAGTGGAGATGTGAGGTGAGTCGACACGTTTTTGGGTGATTTGATGCGAGTAGACACCATGGAGTGGAGATGTGAGATGAGTCGACACTTTTTTGGGTGATGTGATGCGACTAGACACCATGGAGTGGAGATGTGAGGTGAGTCGACACTTTTTTGGGTTATTTGATGCGAGTAGACACCATGGAGTGGAGATGTGAGGTGAGTCGACACTTTTTTGGGTGATGTGATGCGACTAGACACCATGGAGTGGAGATGTGAGGTGAGTCGACACTTTTTTGGGTGATGTGATGCGACTAGACACCATGGAGTGGAGATGTGAGGTGAGTCGACACTTTTTTGGGTGATGTGATGCGAGTAGACACCATGGAGTGGAGATGTGAGGTGAGTCGACACTTTTTTGGGTGATTTGATGCGAGTAGACACCATGGAGTGGAGATGTGAGGTGAGTCGACACTTTTTTGGGTGATTTGATGCGAGTAGACACCATGGAGTGGAGATGTGAGGTGAGTCGACACTTTTTTGGGTGATGTGATGCGAGTAGACACCATGGAGTGGAGATGTGAGGTGAGTCGACACTTTTTTGGGTGATGTGATGCGAGTAGACACCATGGAGTGGAGATGTGAGGTGAGTCGACACTGTTTTGGGTGATTTGATGCGAGTAGACACCATGGAGTGGAGATGTGAAGTGAGTCGACACATTTTTGGGTGATGTGATGCGACTAGACACCATGGAGTGGAGATGTGAGGTGAGTCGACACGTTTTTGGGTGATTTGATGCGACTAGACACCATGGAGTGGAGATGTGAGGTGAGTCGACACTTTTTTGGGTGATTTGATGCAAGTAGACACCATGGAGTGGAGATGTGAGGTGAGTCGACACTTTTTTGGGTGATGTGATGCGACTAGACACCATGGAGTGGAGATGTGAGGTGAGTCGACGCTTTTTTGCGTGATGTGATGCGAGTAGACACCATGGAGTGGAGATGTAAAGTGAGTCGACACTTTTTTGGGTGATTTGATGCGAGTAGACACCATGGAGTGGAGATGTGAGGTGAGTAGACACTTTTTTGGGTGATATGATGCGACTAGACACCATGGAGTGGAGATGTGAGGTGAGTCGACGCTTTTTTGGGTGATGTGATGCGAGTAGACACCATGGAGTGGAGATGTGAGGTGAGTCGACACTTTTTTGGGTGATGTGATGCGACTAGACAACATGGAGTGGAGATGTGAGGTGAGTCGACACTTTTTTGGGTTATTTGATGCGACTAGACACCATGGAGTGGAGATGTGAAGTGAGTCGACACTTTTTTGGGTGATTTGATGCGAGTAGACACCATGGAGTGGAGATGTGAGGTGAGTCGACACTTTTTTGGGTGATGTGATGTGAGTAGATACCATGGAGTGGAGATGTGAGGTGAGTCGACACTTTTTTGGGTGATGTGATGAGACTAGACACCATGGAGTGGAGATGTGAGGTGAGTCGACACTTTTTTGGGTGATTTGATGCGAGTAGACACCATGGAGTGGAGATGTGAAGTGAGTCGACACTTTTTTGGGTGATGTGATGCGACTAGACACCATGGAGTGGAGATGTGAGGTGAGTCAACACTTTTTTGGGTGATATGATGCGACTAGACACCATGGAGTGGAGATGTGAGGTGAGTCGACACTTTTTTGGGTGATGTGATGCGACTAGACACCATGGAGTGGAGATGTGAGGTGAGTCGACACGTTTTTGGGTGATGTGATGCGAGTAGACACCATGGAGTGGAGATGTGAGGTGAGTCGACACTTTTTTGGGTGATTTGATGCGAGTAGACACCATGGAGTGGAGATGTGAGGCGAGTCGACACTTTTTTGGGTGATTTGATGCGAGTAGACACCATGGAGTGGAGATGTGAGGTGAGTCGACACTTTTTTGGGTGATGTGATGCGAGTAGACACCATGGAGTGGAGATGTGAGGTGAGTCGACACTTTTTTGGGTGATGTGATGAGACTAGACACCATGGAGTGGAGATGTGAGGTGAGTCGACACTTTTTTGGGTGATTTGATGCGAGTAGACACCATGGACTGGAGATGTGAAGTGAGTCGACACTTTTTTGGGTGATGTGATGCGACTAGACACCATGGAGTGGAGATGTGAGGTGAGTCGACACTTTTTTGGGTGATTTGATGCGACTAGACACCATGGAGTGGAGATGTGAGGTGAGTCGACACCTTTTTGGGTGATTTGATGCGAGTAGACACCATGGAGTGGAGATGTGAGGTGAGTCGACACTTTTTTGGGTGATGTGATGCGAGTAGATACCATGGAGTGGAGATGTGAGGTGAGTCGATACGTTTTTGGGTGATTTGATGCGAGTAGACACCATGGAGTGGAGATGTGAGGTGAGTCGACACTTTTTTTGGGTGATGTGATGCGACTAGACACCATGGAGTGGAGACGTGAGGTGAGTCAACACTTTTTTGGGTGATTTGATGCGAGTAGACACCATGGAGTGGAGATGTGAAGTGAGTCGACACTTTTTTGGGTGATGTGATGCGACTAGACACCATGGAGTGGAGATGTGAGGTGAGTCGACACTTTTTTGGGTGATTTGATGCGACTAGACACCATGGAGTGGAGATGTGAGGTGAGTCGACACTTTTTTGGGTGATTTGATGCGAGTAGACACCATGGAGTGGAGATGTGAAGTGAGTCGACACTTTTTTGGGTGATTTGATGCGAGTAGACACCATGGAGTGGAGATGTGAGGTGAGTCGACACTTTTTTGGGTGATGTGATGTGAGTAGACACTATGGAGTGGAGATGTGAGGTGAGTCGACACTTTTTTGGGTGATGTGATGAGACTAGACACCATGGAGTGGAGATGTGAGGTGAGTCGACACGTTTTTGGGTGATTTGATGCGAGTAGACACCATGGAGTGGAGATGTGAAGTGAGTCGACACTTTTTTGGGTGATGTGATGCGACTAGACACCATGGAGTGGAGATGTGAGGTGAGTCGACACTTTTTTGGGTGATGTGATGCGACTAGACACCATGGAGTGGAGATGTGAGGTGAGTCGACACTTTTTTGGGTGATTTGATGCGAGTAGACACCATGGAGTGGAGATGTGAGGTGAGTCGACACTTTTTTGGGTGATTTGATGCGAGTAGACACCATGGAGTGGAGATGTGAGGTGAGTCGACACTTTTTTGGGTGATGTGATGCGACTAGACAACATGGAGTGGAGATGTGAGGTGAGTCGACACTTTTTTGGGTTATTTGATGCGACTAGACACCATGGAGTGGAGATGTGAAGTGAGTCGACACTTTTTTGGGTGATTTGATGCGAGTAGACACCATGGAGTGGAGATGTGAGGTGAGTCGACACTTTTTTGGGTGATGTGATGTGAGTAGATACCATGGAGTGGAGATGTGAGGTGAGTCGACACTTTTTTGGGTGATGTGATGAGACTAGACACCATGGAGTGGAGATGTGAGGTGAGTCGACACTTTTTTGGGTGATTTGATGCGAGTAGACACCATGGAGTGGAGATGTGAAGTGAGTCGACACTTTTTTGGGTGATGTGATGCGACTAGACACCATGGAGTGGAGATGTGAGGTGAGTCAACACTTTTTTGGGTGATATGATGCGACTAGACACCATGGAGTGGAGATGTGAGGTGAGTC
The DNA here is from genome assembly GCA_947471745.1 of Closterium sp. Naga37s-1. Lineage (NCBI taxonomy): Eukaryota > Viridiplantae > Streptophyta > Zygnematophyceae > Desmidiales > Closteriaceae > Closterium > Closterium sp. Naga37s-1. The sequence continues at coordinate 880,388 of CANJKZ010000065.1, forward strand.
GACACTTTTTTGGGTGATGTGATGCGACTAGACACCATGGAGTGGAGATGTGAGGTGAGTCGATACTTTTTTGGGTGATGTGATGCGAGTAGACACCATGGAGTGGAGATGTGAGGTGAGTCGACACTTTTTTGGGTGATTTGATGCGAGTAGACACCATAAAGTGGAGATGTGAGGTGAGTCGACACTTTTTTGGGTGATTTGATGCGAGTAGACACCATGGAGTGGAGATGTGAGGTGAGTCGACACTTTTTTGGGTGATGTGATGCGAGCAGACACCATGGAGTGGAGATGTGAGGTGAGTCGACACTTTTTTGGGTGATGTGATGCGACTAGACCATGGAGTGGAGATGTGAGGTGAGTCGACACTGTTTTGGGTGATTTGATGCGAGTAGACACCATGGAGTGGAGATGTAAAGTGAGTCGACACTTTTTTGGGTGATGTGATGCGACTAGACACCATGGAGTGGAGATGTGAGGTGAGTCGACACGTTTTTGGGTGATTTGATGCAACTAGATTCCATGGAGTGGAGATGTGAGGTGAGTCGACACTTTTTTGGGTGATTTGATGCGAGTAGACACCATGGATTGGAGATGTGAGGTGAGTCAACACTTTTTTGGGTGATGTGATACGACTAGACACCATGGAGTGGAGATGTGAGGTGAGTCGACGCTTTTTTGCGTGATGTGATGCGAGTAGACACCATGGAGTGGAGATGTGAGGTGAGTCGACACTTTTTTGGGTGATTTGATGCGAGTAGACACTATGGAGTGGAGATGTGAGGTGAGTCGACACTTTTTTGGGTGATATGATACGACTAGACACCATGGAGTGGAGATGTGAGGTGAGTCGACACTTTTTTGGGTGATGTGATGCGACTAGACACCATGGAGTGGAGATGTGAGGTGAGTCGACACTTTTTTGGGTGATGTGATGCGACTAGACACCATGGAGTGGAGATGTGAGGTGAGTCGACACTTTTTTGGGTTATTTGATGCGAGTAGACACCATGGAGTGGAGATGTGAGGTGAGTCGACACTTTTTTGGGTGATTTGATGCGAGTAGACACCATGGAGTGGAGATGTGAGGCGAGTCGACACTTTTTTGGGTGATTTGATGCGAGTAGACACCATGGAGTGGAGATGTGAGGTGAGTCGACACTTTTTTGGGTGATGTTATGCGAGTAGACACCATGGAGTGGAGATGTGAGGTGAGTCGACATTTTTTTGGGTGATTTGATGCGAGTAGACACCATGGACTGGAGATGTGAAGTGAGTCGACACTTTTTTGGGTGATGTGATGCGACTAGACACCATGGAGTGGAGATGTGAGGTGAGTCGACACTTTTTTGGGTGATTTGATGCGACTAGACACCATGGAGTGGAGATGTGAGGTGAGTCGACACTTTTTTGGGTGATGTGATGCGACTAGACACCATGGAGTGGAGATGTGAGGTGAGGCGACACTTTTTTGGGTGATATGATGCGACTAGACACCATGGAGTGGAGATGTGAGGTGAGTCGATATTTTTTTGGGTGATGTGATGCGACTAGACACCATGGAGTGGAGATGTGAGGTGAGTCGACACTTTTTTGGGTGATGTGATGCGAGTAGACACCATGGAGTGGAGATGTGAGGTGAGTCGACATTTTTTTGGGTGATTTGATGCGGGTAGACACCATGGAGTGGAGATGTGAGGCGAGTCAACACTTTTTTGGGTGATTTGATGCGAGTAGACACCATGGAGTGGAGATGTGAGGTGAGTCGACACTTTTTTGGGTGATGTGATGCGAGTAGACACCATGGAGTGGAGATGTGAGGTGAGTCGACATTTTTTTGGGTGATTTGATGCGAGTAGACACCATGGACTGGAGATGTGAAGTGAGTCGACACTTTTTTGGGTGATGTGATGCGACTAGACACCATGGAGTGGAGATGTGAGGTGAGTCGACACTTTTTTGGGTGATTTGATGCGACTAGACACCATGGAGTGGAGATGTGAGGTGAGTCGACACTTTTTTGGGTGATGTGATGCGACTAGACACCATGGAGTGGAGATGTGAGGTGAGTCGACACTTTTTTGGGTGATTTGATGCGAGTAGACACCATGGAGTGGAGATGTGAGGTGAGTCGACACTTTTTTGGGTGATGTGATGCGACTAGACACCATGGAGTGGAGATGTGAGGTGAGTCGACACTTTTTTGGGTGATTTGATGCGAGTAGACACCATGGAGTGGAGATGTGAGGTGAGTCGACATTTTTTTGGGTGATGTGATGCGAGTAGATACCATGGAGTGGAGATGTGAGGTGAGTCGACACGTTTTTGGGTGATTTGATGCGAGTAGACACCATGGAGTGGAGATGTGAGGTGAGTCGACACTTTTTTGGGTGATGTGATGCGACTAGACACCATGGAGTGGAGATGTGAGGTGAGTTGACACTTTTTTGGGTGATGTGATGCGACTAGACACCATGGAGTGGAGATGTGAGGTGAGTCGACACGTTATTGGGTGATTTGATGCGACTAGACACCATGGAGTGGAGATGTGAGGTGAGTCGACACTTTTTTGGGTGATTTGATGCCAGTAGACACCATGGAGTGGAGATGTGAGGTGAGTCGACGCTTTTTTGGGTGATGTGATGCGACTAGACACCATGGAGTGGAGATGTGAGGTGAGTCGACGCTTTTTTGCGTGATGTGATGCGAGTAGACACCATGGAGTGGAGATGTGAGGTGAGTCGACACTTTTTTGGGTGATTTGATGCGAGTAGACACCATGGAGTGGAGATGTGAGGTGAGTCGACACTTTTTTGGGTGATATGATGCGACTAGACACCATGGAGTGGAGATGTGAGGTGAGTCGATGCTTTTTTGGGTGATGTGATGCGAGTAGACACCATGGAGTGGAGATGTGAGGTGAGTCGACACTTTTTTGGGTGATGTGATGCGACTAGACACCATGGAGTGGAGATGTGAGGTGAGTCGACATTTTTTTGGGTGATGTGATGCGAGTAGATACCATGGAGTGGAGATGTGAGGTGAGTCGACACGTTTTTGGGTGATTTGATGCGAGTAGACACCATGGAGTGGAGATGTGAGGTGAGTCGACACTTTTTTGAGTGATGTGATGCGACTAGACACCATGGAGTGGAGATGTGAGGTGAGTCGACACTTTTTTGGGTGATGTGATGCGAGTAGATACCATGGAGTAAAGATGTGAGGTGAGTCGACACGTTTTTGGGTGATTTGATGCGAGTAGACACCATGGAGTGGAGATGTGAGGTGAGTCGACACTTTTTTGAGTCATGTGATGCGACTAGACACCATGGAGTGGAGATAGTCGACACTTTTTTGGGTGATTTGATGTGACTAGACACCGTGGAGTGGAGATGTGAGGTGAGTCGACACTTTTTTGGGTGATTTGATGCGAGTAGACACCATGGAGTGGAGACGTGAGGTGAGTCGACACTTTTTTGGGTGATTTGATGCGAGTAGACACCATGGAGTGGAGATGTGAGGTGAGTCAACACTTTTTTGGGTGATGTGATGCGACTAGACACCATGAAGTGGAGATGTGAGGTGAGTCGACACTTTTTTGGGTGATGTGATACGAGTAGATACCATGGAGTGGAGATGTGAGGTGAGTCGACACTTTTTGGGTGATTTGATGCAAGTAGACACCATGGAGTGGAGATGTGAGGTGAGTCGACACTTTTTTGGGTGATGTGAAGTAGACACCATGGAGTGGAGATGTGAGGTGAGTCGACACTTTTTTGGGTGATTTGATGCAAGTAGATACCATGGAGTGGAGATGTGTGGTGAGTCGACACATTTTGGGTGATTTGATGCGAGTAGACACCATGGAGTGGAGATGTGAGGTGAGTCGACACTTTTTTGGGTGATGTGATGTGACTAGACACCATGGAGTGGAGATGTGAAGTGAGTCGACACTTTTTGTTATAGTCTAGAGTCCACTTAGGGGTCGTAGATGCCCTTGAAACCACCTAAGCAGAATCTGATGACTTCGAACCGCCTCTGTTCAAAACGCCGTCTCGATCAGCTCCGATAACAAACGAGGCTGAAACTTGGAGTGACGTTATCTTCAGGTGTCTGCTTTCCAACGGTATATGGCTTGCTTTCATCAGAGTTGTATGCGCTACGCAGTGAACAAAAACGTAAGCTCGGCTGAAAAACGAGTAGCTTCATTGATGCAAGGAAGAGGTTAGTACAACATTGCCTAGGGGACTCATAAGGGGTTGGGTCATCCTGGGAACTCAGAGAAGGTTGAGTCCTAGGGGAGAAAGGCTAGAGAAGAATGGGAAACGTCCTAGCTAGGTCAGCAAAGCCAACCACACTTGGATGTTCAGAGCTGTACTCAAGGCTACCAATAGTGAGTCAAGCCAACATGAGTCAGCTTGTCTTCCCACTTGCACCCTCTTGCAAGTTGCTTCCAGGAAGACCACACTTCTCAAAAGGAGGGTTATAGAGTCCCACTTGACCACCTGTACTTCTTGTCTCATTCTCTGTCCCTGCACCATTGGCATGACAACAATGAAAGGGTGGCAAGGGAAATGCTGCCAACAGTGCACCATGACTACGGAACAGTGAATTTCGGCAGCTGTCACGCAATGCTCAGATGTTGGATCGTTCTGAAACTTGGTGACCACTTGCACAGCGGGGCAAAGGACTTCCAGACCGAAGTTCAGACCAATCAGATCTCGGTAGACGAGTCAGCAGCCGAAATGGTGAACTCGGGTGTTACCAAAAAGGAGTAACACACACTTCCGGGATGCCATAAGTCTTGAAACATAAAATGTTGTCATGCCTTGGTAACTGCTTCAAAAACTCTGAAACTTTGAGGGTTTGAAGAAAACGTGTTGAAAAACCTCCCCACAAAATTCCAGAAGCTGAGCAGGCTTGTAGGCCGAATGGGAGTGCGATGACCGTGCCACTGTAATGTGTTGGCACAACAAACTCCCCCTCATCGTGCTCTCATTCATCCCTTAGCTGCTCCCTGAAGCTGCCTCCCCTAGTTGAAGGACATGCCACACAAGGTGGCGCAGGTCCAATGCTGATGCTCTGCAAGCCGCTTCGTCAAAAAATCTGCAGGTTGCTTGGTAGTGTTGATGTAGTGCAAGGAGACCGTGCCCTTCTTCACCTCCTTCCTCACCCAATGCCATTTGATATGCATGTGCTTGTTCAGCCCATGGAGCACAGCATTGCGAGCCATTGCAATTGCTCCTTGGCTGTCACAAAACACAGGTGTAGGACCCTCTTGCTCCTGCCCCAACTCCTCAAGCAACCTCCTCATCCAAACCACCTCCTTCACCCCATGAAACAACGCCATGTACTCGCTCTCCGTTGATGAGTGAGCTATCTCCCCTTGCTTCTTAGACTTCCAGCTCACTGGACTCCCTCCAACACAGCATATATAGCCACCATGGGATGTAGCATCACTGATGTCACTTGCCCAGGTAGCATCGGTGAAACACGAGAGGTACAAATGCCCACGCCTTGCAGGTGCACCAGTCTTTGTGCTCACCTCCTCCACTCCCTTTTGCTTCAGCTGCCCATGCACTGAATATTGCAGCCCCACCCTTGAGGTTGCCATGCAGTACCTCACCAGCCTCTCTGCTGCATCCAGGTGCTCTTGAAGGGGCCTAGACACCACACGAGTGAGCTGTGAAACTGAAAACGCAATGTCGGGGCGAGTGTTGACCGAAGCGTACATCAAGCTCCCCACCATTGACTGGAACCGACGCTGCAACTCGTACTCCAACACCTCACCCTCCTCTTCATCAAGGTGCAGCTGAAACCCTGAGGGTAAAGGAGTCTTCACACTCCTCCCTTCCTCCAGCCCATACTTCTCCCCCATGGCTGCAAGGTACTTGTGTTTGTGAAGCCTCAACCATCCCTTCACCTCGTCCCGCTCCACATGAAGACCAAGGTAATACCCCACTGGTCCAAGGGCCTTGCATTGAAAGGTCTCCTTCAGCTTCCCTTGCACCTCCTTGATCCTCTCTAGGGATGGAGAGAAGAGGAGGATGTCATCGACATAGACAAGGAGAAATACCTTCTCCTCCTCCCCCTCGGTCATGAAGAGACTCTCGTCGCAGCCGCTAACTTTGAAGCCAAGAGCCTCCAACGCCTCCACCAGCCTTGCATACCAGCACCTTGGAGCTTGTTTGAGGCCATAGATGGCCTTGTTGAGCCTGCAAACACGTCCGCTCCCATCATCATACCCCTCTGGCTGCTTCATGTAGATCTCCTCATCTACCACGCCATAGAGGAATGCCGTCTTCACATCCATTTGCTCCACCTTCCAGCCACAAACGGCAGCTGCTGCCAGCAACACCCGGAGCGTAGGAGCCTTGGCAACAGGAGCAAACACCTCCTTAAAGTCAACCCCCTCCCTCTGCTGGAAACCCTTGATCACAAGTCTTGTTTTGCGCCTCTCCAACTTCCCCTCCGCATCGGTCTTCACACGTAATATCCACGTGCAATCCAATGCCTTTCTTCCCGGGGGCAGATTGGTGAGGGTCCACGTTCCATTCTCCATGAGGCTCTTAAACTCATCCTCCCTTGAAGCCAACCAAGCCTCTCGATCATCTCCAGCAAGTGCTTCCTCCATCGAAGCCGGTTCATGAGGTAAGTTGACACCGAAGCAACAAATCTGCTCCATCTCTCCCTCGGCTCCCTTCTCCTCATCATCTTCCTCCTCCTGGACCAGCAATGCCTTGGGACCCCCAAGCCTTTCATACTTGAGGAAATCCCTTGGGTGAGCAGCTCTCTTGGGCCTCTCCTTGGCTGCACTCTCCTTAGCTCCACCACGGACAGCACCACGCTTCCCTTGGGTTGTCCGCCTTGGTGGAAGAGTAGGGGATGGTGTAGGCTGCTGCACCTCCTCCTCGGCATCACCTCTCTCAGCTACAGGGGCCTTCTCTTGCTGCAACACTCCCTCCACCTCTACTGCCTCCCCTTCAGCACCTCCCAAGTCATGTGACACCTCCGTTACCTCTGAAGACGAAGACAACTCGATGGGAATGAAGAGTGGGTCATTCGTTCCCACCTCTATTCCGAGCGGAATGGTGACCTTGCTCCTCCCTCGCTCCAACCACTCCTTGAACATGAGCCCCTCCATGAACTTGGCATCTCTGGTGGTGAAGATGGTGTTGGCTATTGGGTCCCACATGAGCCACCCCTTGCTCCCTTGTGCAAGTCCCAAATGAACAGCCCACACCGCCGCCGCTTGAAGCTTGTCACGCTTTTCCTTAGGGACGTGCACGAGTCCCATGCACCCAAAGACTCGAAGCATATCCACCAGAGGCTTCTTGCCCCTCCATTTCTCCATAGGGACCCAATGCTGCCCTCCCACATGAGTCAATACTCGGTTCTTGATGACGGTGGCATGGCGAATAGCGAGGGGCCAGAACCGTAAGGGTAGACCCGAGTCTACCAACATCGTTCTCCCGCCCTCCAAGATGGTCCGGTTCGCTCTCTCTGCCACGCCATTGGATTGAGGGGTGTAGGCCGTGGTGAGCTGCTGCTTGATGCCATGCCGCTTCAGCCAGCTCCGGAACTCCGCTCCCAAAAACTCCCCACCACGGTCACTACGTATCGCCTTCACCCGCTTGCCGCTCTCTCGCTCCACCATGGGCAGCCACTCTTCAATGATGACCCTTGCAGCATCACTCTTCTTTGCAAGTGGAAAGGACCAGGTGAGCCTTGTGTTGTCATCCACCATGGTCATAGAATACAGGGCCCCACCATCTCCCTTCACCTTCATGGGTCCTACGAGATCCACATGCACGAGCTCCACCGGGTCACTCGACTTCCCCTCCACCGAATGGAAGGGAAACCGTGAAAACTTGCTGGTCAAGCAAGTCTCACAAGATCCCACCTCCTTGGGCTCCCCCTTTATCCTCAGCCCCTTGACTCTTTCCTCCTTAAACAGCTGCTGCAACTGAGGTAGCGCCACGTGGCCAAAGCGACGGTGTGCGGTGAGCCAATCCGTCTCACCCGTGCTAGGAGTTACACTTGGAAGCGCAGCCCCTCCATGCCCAAGGAGCCCACCATCACTGTCATCACCACCCCCTCCATTGTCCACGTGGTTAACACGCCCTCCTCTCACATCTCCAGCAGCCAAGCGCGCAGCCGCCTCCTTCCATGGCAGCACCGGTATCTCCCACATGGACCGGTGCATGTCCTTGCCGCCTCGGAGGTCCCACAATACGCGCCCATCCAGAGTTGCCTTGAAAGCCTTTGTGCCCAACATCTCCATCTTCATCCCTGCCTCACTTAGGGCCTTGGTAGAGAGGAGGTTGGCACACAATCCAGGAACAAGGAGAACACGCTTCAGCCCCACAAGCCTCCCATCCGCACCCATGAACATGGCTCTCCCCTCGCCACGCACGGGTACAACTTGGCCGGTGGCTGAAACGACGGTGGCTGCCTTTGATGGCCTAACTTCATCCAGTAGATCCTCTCGGTTGGTCATGGTCATGAAGGCTCCCGTGTCGATGACCCAATGGGAGGAGCGGTGAAGAGCAATCTTGCTGGCCGGCACAACCATGTCCTCGGGGCACGCCTCCCCTACATGGTAGAACATGCCGCCGTATCCGCCAGCACCTCCTTCGCCCTCCTCACTGCCCATGCCTTCTCCCATAGCTCCATGAACACCCTTGGAGCCCTCAATTGATGGCTGACCAGGCCTCCAACCGTCAGGTAGCTTGCGGCACTTGAACCATGGGTGCCCTTCCACATGGCAATACCAACACTTGCCGCCACACCGCTTGCCTCCCTTGTTGCCACGCTTCCCTCCCGAATGCTGCTCCCCTCCAGAGCCTTCCTTGGCCTTCCCTTTCTTGCTGCCACGCCCCTTGAAGCCCTTCATGCCATAGGCAGAGCCTCCACCTTCACCGGCAGCGGCGGTCAGCTCCTTCCTCCGAAACTCCTCTTGAAGAACTTGTGCGCGAATCCACTCAAGGGACCACGAGTCCTTCATCCCATTAAGGTTGACCACCAAGGGCCCCCACGACTCCGGCAGCAGGGAGAGAGCCTTGTAGCACTTGATTTTCTCAGGGTAGTCCACACCAGCAGCTGAGAGCTTCACATAGAGGTCCCGGAGTTGATCGAACGCTCCTTGTACGGCATCACCTTCGTTGATCTTCACCGCATGGAGTTGTCGCTCGAGCACCACCACCATTGCTTCGCTGCTGGGGGCATGGACATCCTTCAATATCCTCCATGCCTTAGGACCACACTCAGCTTCCTTGATGAGATGCTTGATGTGGTGCAGCTGGTTGGATGAGAGGCATTGGGAGAGAAGGAAGAATCCATCCTTGGACCGGCGATCCCATTCCTTGGTCGCTCCTTCGCTCGCAGGCCTCTTCAATTCTCCATCCATCACTTCAAGCAGTCCATAATGGTTAAATAGGAGCTCCATCCTGAAGCTCCATGATGCCCAATCCTCCCCAGAGAACTTCTCTAGGTTGAATGCCTTCACATCATCCTTGGCTGGTGTTGAAACGGATGCTATTGGTGCAGATCCGCCTACAACGCCTCTTCCTGCTTCCCCAGCGCCTCTCACGCCACCACTGCCACTAGGACCAGCTGGAGCAGAACCTTCAGCCTCCATATTGACCCAGGAACAGAGAAGAACCGCTCTGATACCACTTGTTATAGTCTAGAGTCCACTTAGGGGTCGTAGATGCCCTTGAAACCACCTAAGCAGAATCTGATGACTTCGAACCGCCTCTGTTCAAAACGCCGTCACGATCAGCTCCGATAACAAACGAGGCTGAAACTTGGAGTGACGTTATCTTCAGGTGTCTGCTTTTCAACGGTATATGGCTTGCTTTCATCAGAGTTCTATGCGCTACGCAGTGAACAAAAACGTAAGCTCGGCTGAAAAACGAGTAGCTTCATTGATGCAAGGAAGAAGTTAGTACAACATTGCCTAGGGGACTCATAAGGGGTTGGGTCATCCTGGGAACTCAGAGAAGGTTGAGTCCTAGGGGAGAAAGGCTAGAGAAGAATGGGAAACGTCCTAGCTAGGTCAGCAAAGCCAACCACACTTGGATGTTCAGAGCTGTACTCAAGGCTACCAATAGTGAGTCAAGCCAACATGAGTCAGCTTGTCTTCCCACTTGCACCCTCTTGCAAGTTGCTTCCAGGAAGACCACACTTCTCAAAAGGAGGGTTATAGAGTCCCACTTGACCACCTGTACTTCTTGTCTCATTCTCTGTCCCTGCACCATTGGCATGACAACAATGAAAGGGTGGCAAGGGAAATGCTGCCAACAGTGCACCATGACTACGGAACAGTGAATTTCGGCAGCTGTCACGCAATGCTCAGATGTTGGATCGTTCTGAAACTTGGTGACCACTTGCACAGCGGGGCAAAGGACTTCCAGACCGAATTTCAGACCAATCAGATCTCGGTAGACGAGTCAGCAGCCGAAATGGTGAACTCGGGTGTTACCAAAAAGGAGTAACACACACTTCCGGGATGCCATAAGTCTTGAAACATAAAATGTTGTCATGCCTTGGTAACTGCTTCAAAAACTCTGAAACTTTGAGGGTTTGAAGAAAACGTGTTGAACAACCTCCCCACAAAATTCCAGAAGCTGAGCAGGCTTGTAGGCCGAATGGGAGTGCGATGACCGTGCCACTGTAATGTGTTGGCACAACACTTTTTTGGGTGATGTGATGCGACTAGACACCATGGAGTGGAGATGTGGGGTGAGTCGACACTTTTTTGGGTGATGTGATGCGACTAGACACCATGGAGTGGAGATGTGAGGTGATTCGACACTTTTTTGGGTGATTTGATGCGAGTAGACACCATGGAGTGGAGATGTGAGGTGAGTCGACACTTTTTTGGGTGATGTGATGCAACTAGACACCATGGAGTGGAGATGTGAGGTGAGTCGACACTTTTTTGGGTGATTTGATGCGAGTAGACACCATGGAGTGGAGATGTGAGGTGAGTCCACACTTTTTTGGGTGATGTGATGCGACTAGACACCATGGAGTGGAGATGTGAGGTGAGTCGACACTTTTTTGGGTGATTTGATGCGAGTAGACACCATGGAGTGGAGATGTGAGGTGAGTCGACACATTTTTGGGTGATTTGATGCAAGTAGATACCATGGAGTGGAGATGTGTGGTGAGTCGACACTTTTTGGGTGATTTGATGCGAGTAGACACCATGGAGTGGAGATGTGAGGTGAGTCGACACTTTTTTGGGTGATGTGATGCGACTAGACACCATGGAGTGGAGATGTGAAGTGAGTCGACACTTTTTTGGGTGATGTGATGCGACTAGACACCATGGAGTGGAGATGTGAGGTGAGTCGACACTTTTTTGGGTGATGTGATTGTTGTGCCAACACATTACAGTGGCACGGTCATCGCACTCCCATTCGGCCTACAAGCCTGCTCAGCTTCTGGAATTTTGTGGGGAGGTTGTTCAACACGTTTTCTTCAAACCCTCAAAGTTTCAGAGTTTTTGAAGCAGTTACCAAGGCATGACAACATTTTATGTTTCAAGACTTATGGCATCCCGGAAGTGTGTGTTACTCCTTTTTGGTAACACCCGAGTTCACCATTTCGGCTGCTGACTCGTCTACAGAGATCTGATTGGTCTGAAATTCGGTCTGGAAGTCCTTTGCCCCGCTGTGCAAGTGGTCACCAAGTTTCAGAACGATCCAACATCTGAGCATTGCGTGACAGCTGCCGAAATTCACTGTTCCGTAGTCATGGTGCACTGTTGGCAGCATTTCCCTTGCCACCCTTTCATTGTTGTCATGCCAATGGTGCAGGGACAGAGAATGAGACAAGAAGTACAGGTGGTCAAGTGGGACTCTATAACCCTCCTTTTGAGAAGTGTGGTCTTCCTGGAAGCAACTTGCAAGAGGGTGCAAGTGGGAAGACAAGCTGACTCATGTTGGCTTGACTCACTATTGGTAGCCTTGAGTACAGCTCTGAACATCCAAGTGTGGTTGGCTTTGCTGACCTAGCTAGGACGTTTCCCATTCTTCTCTAGCCTTTCTCCCCTAGGACTCAACCTTCTCTGAGTTCCCAGGATGACCCAACCCCTTATGAGTCCCCTAGGCAATGTTGTACTCACCTCTTCCTTGCATCAATGAGAATACACGTTTTTTCAGCCGAGCTTACGTTTTCGTTCACTGCGTAGTGCACACACCTCTGATAATAGCAAGTAATATACCGTTGGAAAGCAGACACCTAAGGCTAACCGCTGTCCAAGTTTCAGCCTCGTATGTTCTCGGAGCTGATCGTGACGGCGTTTTGAACAGAGGCGGTTTGAAGACGTCAGATTCTGCTTAGGCGGTTTCATGGGCATCCGCGACCCCTAAGTGGACTGCAGACTATAACAAGTGGTATCAGAGCTGTTCTACTCTGTTCGTGGGTGAAAATGGAGGCTGAAGGTTCTGCTCCAGCTGGTCCCAGTGGCAGTGGTGGCGTGAGAGGCGCTGGGGAAGCGGGAAGAGGCGTTGCAGGCGGATCTGCGCCAATGGCTTCAGTTTCAACATCAGCTAAGGATGATGTGAAGGCATTCAACCTGGAGAAGTTCTCTGGGGATGATTGGGCATCATGGAGCTTCAGGATGGAGCTCCTCTTCAACCATTATGGGCTGCTTGAAGTGATGGATGGAGAATTCAAGAGGCCTACGAGCGAAGGAGCGACCAAAGAATGGGATCGCCGGTCCAAGGATGGATTCTTCCTTCTCTCCCAATGCCTCTCATCCAACCAGCTGCACCACATCAAGCATCTCATCAAGGAAGCTGAGTGTGGTCCTAAGGCATGGAGGATATTGAAGGATGTCCATGCCCCCAGCAGCGAAGCAATGGTGGTGGTGCTCGAGCGACAACTCCATGCGGTGAAGATCAACGAGGGTGATGCCGTACAAGGAGCGTTCGATCAACTCCGGGACCTCTATGTGAAGCTCTCAGCTGCTGGTGTGGACTACCCTGAGAAAATCAAGTGCTACAAGGCTCTCTCCTTGCTGCCGGAGTCGTGGGGGCCCTTGGTGGTCAACCTTAATGGGATGAAGGACTCGTGGTCCCTTGAGTGGATTCGCGCACAAGTTCTTCAAGAGGAGTTTCGGAGGAAGGAGCTGACCGCCGCTGCCGGTGAAGGTGGAGGCTCTGCCTATGGCATGAAGGGCTTCAAGGGGCGTGGCAGCAAGAAAGGGAAGGCCAAGGAAGGCTCTGGAGGGGAGCAGCATTCGGGAGGGAAGCGTGGCAACAAGGGAGGCAAGCGGTGTGGCGGCAAGTGTTGGTATTGCCATGTGGAAGGGCACCCATGGTTCAAGTGCCGCAAGCTACCTGACGGTTGGAGGCCTGGTCAACCATCAATTGAGGGCTCCAAGGGTGTTCATGGAGCTATGGGAGAAGGCATGGGCAGTGAGGAGGGCGAAGGAGGTGCTGGCGGATACGGCGGCATGTTCTACCATGTAGGGGAGGCGTGCCCCGAGGACATGGTTGTGCCGGCCAGCAAGATTGCTCTTCACCGCTCCTCCCATTGGGTCATCGACACGGGAGCCTTCATGACCATGACCAACCGAGAGGATCTACTGGATGAAGTTAGGCCATCAAAGGCAGCCACCGTCGTTTCAGCCACCGGCCAAGTTGTACCCGTGCGTGGCGAGGGGAGAGCCATGTTCATGGGTGCGGATGGGAGGCTTGTGGGGCTGAAGCGTGTTCTCCTTGTTCCTGGATTGTGTGCCAACCTCCTCTCTACCAAGGCCCTAAGTGAGGCAGGGATGAAGATGGAGATGTTGGGCACAAAGGTTTTCAAGGCAACTCTGGATGGGCGCGTATTGTGGGACCTCCGAGGCGGCAAGGACATGCACCGGTCCATGTGGGAGATACCGGTGCTGCCATGGAAGGAGGCGGCTGCGCGCTTGGCTGCTGGAGATGTGAGAGGAGGGCGTGTTAACCACGTGGACAATGGAGGGGGTGGTGATGACAGTGATGGTGGGCTCCTTGGGCATGGAGGGGCTGCGCTTCCAAGTGTAACTCCTAGCACGGGTGAGACGGATTGGCTCACCGCACACCGTCGCTTTGGCCACGTGGCGCTACCTCAGTTGCAGCAGCTGTTTAAGGAGGAAAGAGTCAAGGGGCTGAGGATAAAGGGGGAGCCCAAGGAGGTGGGATCTTGTGAGACTTGCTTGACCAGCAAGTTTTCACGGTTTCCCTTCCATTCGGTGGAGGGGAAGTCGAGTGACCCGGTGGAGCTCGTGCATGTGGATCTCGTGGGACCCATGAAGGTGAAGGGAGATGGTGGGGCCCTGTATTCTATGACCATGGTGGATGACAACACAAGGCTCACCTGGTCCTTTCCACTTTCAAAGAAGAGTGATGCTGCAAGGGTCATCATTGAAGAGTGGCTGCCCATGGTGGAGCGAGAGAGCGGCAAGCGGGTGAAGGCGATACGTAGTGACCGTGGTGGGGAGTTCTTGGGAGCGGAGTTCCGGAGCTGGCTGAAGCGGCATGGCATCAAGCAGCAGCTCACCACGGCCTACACCCCTCAATCCAATGGCGTGGCAGAGAGAGCGAACCGGACCATCTTGGAGGGCGGGAGAACGATGTTGGTAGACTCGGGTCTACCCTTACGGTTCTGGCCCCTCGCTATTCGCCATGCCACCGTCATCAAGAACCGAGTATTGACTCATGTGGGAGGGCAGCATTGGGTCCCTATGGAGAAATGGAGGGGCAAGAAGCCTCTGGTGGATATGCTTCGAGTCTTTGGGTGCATGGGACTCGTGCACGTTCCTAAGGAAAAGCGTGACAAGCTTCAAGCGGCGGCGGTGTGGGCTGTTCATTTGGGACTTGCACAAGGGAGCAAGGGGTGGCTCATGTGGGACCCAATAGCCAACACCATCTTCACCACCAGAGATGCCAAGTTCATGGAGGGGCTCATGTTCAAGGAGTGGTTGGAGCGAGGGAGGAGCAAGGTCACCATTCCGCTCGGAATAGAGGTGGGAACGAATGACCCACTCTTCATTCCCATCGAGTTGTCTTCGTCTTCAGAGGTAACGGAGGTGTCACATGACTTGGGAGGTGCTGAAGGGGAGGCAGTAGAGGTGGAGGGAGTGTTGCAGCAAAAGAAGGCCCCTGTAGCTGAGAGAGGTGATGCCGAGGAGGAGGTGCAGCAGCCTACACCATCCCCTACTCTTCCACCAAGGCGGACAACCCAAGGGAAGCGTGGTGCTGTCCGTGGTGGAGCTAAGGAGAGTGCAGCCAAGGAGAGGCCCAAGAGAGCTGCTCACCCAAGGGATTTCCTCAAGTATGAAAGGCTTGGGGGTCCCAAGGCATTGCTGGTCCAGGAGGAGGAAGATGATGAGGAGAAGGGAGCCGAGGGAGAGATGGAGCAGATTTGTTGCTTCGGTGTCAACTTACCTCATGAACCGGCTTCGATGGAGGAAGCACTTGCTGGAGATGATCGAGAGGCTTGGTTGGCTTCAAGGGCGGATGAGTTTAAGAGCCTCATGGAGAATGGAACGTGGACCCTCACCAATCTGCCCCCGGGAAGAAAGGCATTGGATTGCACGTGGATATTACGTGTGAAGACCGATGCGGAGGGGAAGTTGGAGAGGCGCAAAACAAGACTTGTGATCAAGGGTTTCCAGCAGAGGGAGGGGGTTGACTTTAAGGAGGTGTTTGCTCCTGTTGCCAAGGCTCCTACGCTCCGGGTGTTGCTGGCAGCAGCTGCCGTTTGTGGTTGGAAGGTGGAGCAAATGGATGTGAAGACGGCTTTCCTCTATGGCGTGGTAGATGAGGAGATTTACATGAAGCAGCCAGAGGGGTACGACGATGGGAGCGGACGTGTTTGCAGGCTCAACAAGGCCATCTATGGCCTCAAACAAGCTCCAAGGTGCTGGTATGCAAGGCTGGTGGAGGCGTTGGAGGCTCTTGGCTTCAAAGTTAGCGGGTGCGACGAGAGTCTCTTCATAACCGAGGGGGATGAGGAGAAAGTGTTTCTCCTTGTCTACGTCGATGACATTCTCCTCTTCTCTCCATCCCTGGAGAGGATCAAGGAGGTGCAAGGGAAGCTGAAGGAGACCTTTCAATGCAAGGCCCTTGGACCAGTGGGGTATTACCTTGGTCTTCACGTGGAGCGGGACGAGGTGAAGGGATGGTTGAGGCTTCACCAACACAAGTACCTTGCAGCCATGGGGGAGAGGTATGGGCTGGAGGAAGGGAGGAGTGTAAAGACTCCACTACCCTCAGGATTTCAGCTACACCTTGATGAAGAGGAGGGTGAGGTGTTGGAGCCCGAGTTGCAGCGTCGGTTCCAGTCAATGGTGGGGAGCTTGATGTATGCTTCGGTCAACACTCGCCCCGATATTTCATTCGCGGTTTCGCAGCTGGCTCGTGTGGTGTCTAGGCCCCTTCAAGAGCACCTTGATGCAGCAGAGAGGCTGGTGAGGTACTGCATGGCAACCTCAAGGGTGGGGCTGCAATATTCAGTGCATGGGCAGCTGAAGCAAAAGGGAGTGGAGGAGGTGAGCACGAAGACCGGTGCACCTGCAAGGCGTGGACACTTGTACCTCTCGTGCTTCACCGATGCTACCTGGGCAAGTGACATCAGTGATGCAACATCCCACGGTGGCTATGTATGCTGTGTTGGAGGGAGTCCAGTGAGCTGGAAGTCTAAGAAGCAAGGGGAGATAGCTCACTCATCAACGGAAAGCGAGTACATGGCGTTGTTTCATGGGGTGAAGGAGGTGGTTTGGATGAGGAGGTTGCTTGAGGAGTTGGGGCAGGAGCAAGAGGGTCCTACACCTGTGTTTTGTGACAGCCAAGGAGCAATTGCAATGGCTCGCAATGCTGTGCTCCATGGGCTGAACAAGCACATGCATATCAAATGGCATTGGGTGAGGAAGGAGGTGAAGAAGGGCACGGTCTCCTTGCACTACATCAACACTACCAAGCAACCTGCAGATTTTTTGACGAAGCGGCTTGCAGAGCATCAGCATTGGACCTGCGCCACCTTGTGTGGCATGTCCTTCAACTAGGGGAGGCAGCTTCAGGGAGCAGCTAAGGGATGAATGAGAGCACGATGAGGGGGAGTTTGTTGTGCCAACACATTACAGTGGCACGGTCATCGCACTCCCATTCGGCCTACAAGCCTGCTCAGCTTCTGGAATTTTGTGGGGAGGTTGTTCAACACGTTTTCTTCAAACCCTCAAAGTTTCAGAGTTTTTGAAGCAGTTACCAAGGCATGACAACATTTTATGTTTCAAGACTTATGGCATCCCGGAAGTGTGTGTTACTCCTTTTTGGTAACACCCGAGTTCACCATTTCGGCTGCTGACTCGTCTACAGAGATCTGATTGGTCTGAAATTCGGTCTAGCAGTCCTTTGCCCCGCTGTGCAAGTGGTCACCAAGTTTCAGAACGATCCAACATCTGAGCATTGCGTGACAGCTGCCGAAATTCACTGTTCCGTAGTCATGGTGCACTGTTGGCAGCATTTCCCTTGCCACCCTTTCATTGTTGTCATGCCAATGGTGCAGGGACAGAGAATGAGACAAGAAGTACAGGTGGTCAAGTGGGACTCTATAACCCTCCTTTTGAGAAGTGTGGTCTTCCTGGAAGCAACTTGCAAGAGGGTGCAAGTGGGAAGACAAGCTGACTCATGTTGGCTTGACTCACTATTGGTAGCCTTGAGTACAGCTCTGAACATCCAAGTGTGGTTGGCTTTGCTGACCTAGCTAGGACGTTTCCCATTCTTCTCTAGCCTTTCTCCCCTAGGACTCAACCTTCTCTGAGTTCCCAGGATGACCCAACCCCTTATGAGTCCCCTAGGCAATGTTGTACTCACCTCTTCCTTGCATCAATGAGAATACACGTTTTTTCAGCCGAGCTTACGTTTTCGTTCACTGCGTAGTGCACACACCTCTGATAATAGCAAGTAATATACCGTTGGAAAGCAGACACCCAAGGCTAACCGCTGTCCAAGTTTCAGCCTCGTATGTTCTCGGAGCTGATCGTGACGGCGTTTTGAACAGAGGCGGTTTGAAGACGTCAGATTCTGCTTAGGCGGTTTCATGGGCATCCGCGACCCCTAAGTGGACTGCAGACTATAACAGTGATGCGACTAGACACCATGGAGTGGAGATGTGAGGTGAGTCGACACTTTTTTGGGTGATTTGATGCGAGTAGACACCATGGAGTGGAGATGTGAGGTGAGTCGACACTTTTTTGGGTGATGTGATCCAACTAGACACCATGGAGTGGAGATGTGAGGTGAGTCGACACTTTTTTGGGTGATTTGATGCGAGTAGACACCATGGAGTGGAGATGTGAGGTGAGTCCACACTTTTTTGGGTGATGTGATGCGACTAGACACCATGGAGTGGAGATGTGAGGTGAGTCGACACTTTTTTGGGTGATTTGATGCGAGTAGACACCATGGAGTGGAGATGTGAGGTGAGTCGACACATTTTTGGGTGATTTGATGCAAGTAGACACCATGGAGTGGAGATGTGAGGTGAGTCGACACATTTTTGGGTGATGTGATGCGACTAGATACCATGGAGTGGAGATGTGAGGTGAGTTGACACTTTTTTGGGTGATTTGATGCGGGTAGACACCATGGAGTGGAGATGTGAAGTGAGTCGACACTTTTTTGGGTGATGTGATGCGAGTAGACACCATGGAGTGGAGATGTGAGGTGAGTCGACACGTTTTTGGGTGATGTGATGCGACTAGACACCATGGAGTGGAGATGTGAGGTGAGTCGACACTTTTTTGGGTGATTTGATGCGAGTAGACACCATGGAGTGGAGATGTGAGGTGAGTCGAAACTTTTTTGGGTGATGTGATGCAACTAGACACCATGGAGTGGAGATGTGAGGTGAGTCGACACCTTTTTGGGTGATCTGATGCGAGTAGACACCATGGAGTGGAGATGTGAGGTGAGTCGACACTTTTTTGGGTGATGTGATGCGACTAGACACCATGGAGTGGAGATGTGAGGTGAGTCGACACTTTTTTGGGTGATTTGATGCGAGTAGACACCATGGAGTGGAGATGTGAGGTGAGTCGACACTTTTTTGGGTGATTTGATGCGAGTAGACACCATGGAGTGGAGATGTGAGGTGAGTCGACACTTTTTTGGGTGATGTGATGCGACTAGACACCATGGAGTGGAGATGTGAGGTGAGTCGACACTTTTTTGGGTGATTTGATGCGAGTAGACACCATGGAGTGGAGATGTGAGGTGAGTCGACACATTTTTGGGTGATGTGATGCGACTAGACACCATGGAGTGGAGATGTGAGGTGAGTCGACACTTTTTTGGGTGATGTGATGCGACTAGACACCATGGAGTGGAGATGTGAGGTGAGTCGACACTTTTTTGGGTGATTTGATGCGAGTAGACACCATGGAGTAGAGATGTGAGGTGAGTCGACACTTTTTGGGTGATGTGATGCGACTAGACACCATGGAGTGGAGATGTGAGGTGAGTCGACACTTTTTTGGGTGATTTGATGCGAGTAGACACCATGGAGTGGAGATGTGAGGTGAGTCGACACTTTTTTGGGTGATGTGATGCGACTAGACACCATGGAGTGGAGATGTGAGGTGAGTCGACACTTTTTTGGGTGATTTGATGCGAGTAGACACCATGGAGTGGAGATGTGAGGTGAGTCGACACTTTTTTGGGTGATTTGATGCGAGTAGACACCATGGATTGGAGATGTGAGGTGAGTCGACACTTTTTTGGGTGATTTTATGCATGTAGACACCATGGAGTGGAGATGTGAGGAGTCGACACTTTTTTGGGTGATGTGATGCGAGTAGATACCATGGAGTGGAGATGTGAGGTGAGTCGACACTTTTTTGGGAGATTTGATGCGAGTAGACACATGGAGTGGAGATGAGAGGTAAGTCGACACTTTTTTGGGTGATTTGATGCGACTAGACACCATGGAGTGGAGATGTGAGGTGAGTCAACACGTTTTTGGGTGATTTGATGCGAGTAAACACCATGGAGTGGAGATGTCAGGTGAGTCGACACTTTTTTGGGTGATTTGATGCGAGTAGACACCATGGAGTGGAGATGTGAAGTGAGTCGACACTTTTTTGGGTGATGTGATGCGACTAGACACCATGGAGTGGAGATGTGAGGTGAATCGACACTTTTTTGGGTGATGTGATGCGACTAGACACCATGGAGTGGAGATGTGAGGTGAGTCGACACTTTTTTGGGTGATTTGATGCGAGTAGACACCATGGAGTGGAGATGTGAGGTGAGTCGACACTTTTTTGGGTGATGTGATGCGACTAGACACCATGGAGTGGAGATGTGAGGTGAGTCGACACTTTTTTGGGTGATTTGATGCGAGTAGACACCATGGAGTGGAGATGTGAGGTGAGTCGACACTTTTTTGGGTGATTTGATGCGAGTAGACACCATGGAGTGGAGATGTGAGGTGAGTCGACACTTTTTTGGGTCATGTGATGCGAGTTGACACCATGGAGTGGAGATGTGAAGTGAGTCGACACTTTTTTGGGTGATGTGATGCGACTAGACACCATGGAGTGGAGATGTGAGGTGAGTCGACACTTTTTTGGGTGATGTGATGCGAGTAGACACCATGGAGTGGAGATGTGAGGTGAGTCGACACTTTTTTGGGTGATTTGATGCGAGTAGACACCATGGAGTGGAGATGTGAGGTGAGTCGACACTTTTTTTCTGTGATGTGATGCGACTAGACACCATGGAGTGGAGATGTGAGGTGAGTCGACACTTTTTTGGGTGATTTGATGCGAGTAGACACCATGGAGTGGAGATGTGAGGTGAGTCGACACTTTTTTGGGTCATGTGATGCGAGTTGACACCATGGAGTGGAGATGTGAAGTGAGTCGACACTTTTTTGGGTGATGTGATGCGACTAGACACCATGGAGTGGAGATGTGAGGTGAGTCGACACTTTTTTGGGTGATGTGATGCGAGTAGACACCATGGAGTGGAGATGTGAGGTGAGTCGACACTTTTTTGGGTGATTTGATGCGAGTAGACACCATGGAGTGGAGATGTGAGGTGAGTCGACACTTTTTTTCTGTGATGTGATGCGACTAGACACCATGGAGTGGAGATGTGAGGTGAGTCGACACTTTTTTGGGTGATTTGATGCGAGTAGACACCATGGAGTGGAGATGTGAGGTGAGTCGACACTTTTTTGGGTGATTTGATGCGAGTAGACACCATGGAGTGGAGATGTGAGGTGAGTCGACACTTTTTTGAGTGATGTGATGCGACTAGACACCATGGAGTGGAGATGTGAGGTGAGTCGACACTTTTTTGGGCGATTTGATGCGAGTAGACACCATGGAGTGGAGATGTGAGGTGAGTCGACACTTTTTTGGGTAATTTGATGCGAGTAGACACCATGGAGTGGAGATGTGAGGTGAGTCGACACTTTTTTGGGTGATTTTATGCAAGTAGACACCATGGAGTGGAGATGTGAGGAGTCGACACTTTTTTGGGTGATGTGATGCGAGTAGATACCATGGAGTGGAGATGTGAGGTGAGTCGACACTTTTTTGGATGATTTGATGCGAGTAGACACCATGGAGTGGAGATGAGAGGTGAGTCGACACTTTTTTGGGTGATTTGATGCGACTAGACACCATGGAGTGGAGATGTGAGGTGAGTCGACAAGTTTTTGGGTGATTTGATGCGAGTAGACACCATGGAGTGGAGATGTGAGGTGAGTCGACACTTTTTTGGGTGATTTGATGCAAGTAGACACCATGGAGTGGAGATGTGAGGTGAGTCGACACTTTTTTGGGTGATGTGATGCGACTAGACACCATGGAGTGGAGATGTGAGGTGAGTCGACACTTTTTTGGGTGATTTGATGCGAGTAGACACCATGGAGTGGAGATGTGAGGTGAGTCGACACTTTTTTGGGTGATTTGATGCGAGTAGACACCATGGAGTGGAGATGTGAGGTGAGTCGACACTTTTTTGGGTGATTTTATGCAAGTAGACACCATGGAGTGGAGATGTGAGGTGAGTCGACACTTTTTTGGGTGATGTGATGCGAGTAGATACCATGGAGTGGAGATGTGAGGTGAGTCGACACTTTTTTGGATGATTTGATGCGAGTAGACACCATGGAGTGGAGATGAGAGGTGAGTCGACACTTTTTTGGGTGATTTGATGCGACTAGACACCATGGAGTGGAGATGTGAGGTGAGTCGACAAGTTTTTGGGTGATTTGATGCGAGTAGACACCATGGAGTGGAGATGTGAGGTGAGTCGACACTTTTTTGGGTGATTTGATGCGAGTAGACACCATGGAGTGGAGATGTGAGGTGAGTCGACACTTTTTTGGGTGATGTGATGCGACTAGACACCATGGAGTGGAGATGTGAGGTGAGTCGACACTTTTTTGGGTGATTTGATGCGAGTAGACACCATGGAGTGGAGATGTGAGGTGAGTCGACACTTTTTTGGGTGATTTGATGCGAGTAGACACCATGGAGTGGAGATGTGAGGTGAGTCGACACTTTTTTGGGTGATTTTATGCAAGTAGACACCATGGAGTGGAGATGTGAGGAGTCGACACTTTTTTGGGTGATGTGATGCGAGTAGATACCATGGAGTGGAGATGTGAGGTGAGTCGACACTTTTTTGGATGATTTGATGCGAGTAGACACCATGGAGTGGAGATGAGAGGTGAGTCGACACTTTTTTGGGTGATTTGATGCGACTAGACACCATGGAGTGGAGATGTGAGGTGAGTCGACAAGTTTTTGGGTGATTTGATGCGAGTAGACACCATGGAGTGGAGATGTGAGGTGAGTCGACACTTTTTTGGTTGATTTGATGCGAGTAGACACCATGGAGTGGAGATGTGAGGTGAGTCGACACTTTTTTGGGTGATGTGATGCGACTAGACACCATGGAGTGGAGATGTGAGGTGAGTCGACACTTTTTTGGGTGATTTGATGCGAGTAGACACCATGGAGTGGAGATGTGAGGTGAGTCGACACTTTTTGGGTGATGTGATGCGACTAGACACCATGGAGTGGAGATGTGAGGTGAGTCGACACTTTTTTGGGTGATTTGATGCGAGTAGACACCATGGAGTGGAGATGTGAGGTGAGTCGACACTTTTTTGGGTGATGTGATGCGACTAGACACCATGGAGTGGAGATGTGAGGTGAGTCGACACTTTTTTGGGTGATTTGATGCGAGTAGACACCATGGAGTGGAGATGTGAGGTGAGTCGACACTTTTTTGGGTGATTTGATGCGAGTAGACACCATGGAGTGGAGATGTGAGGTGAGTCGACACTTTTTTGGGTGATTTTATGCATGTAGACACCATGGAGTGGAGATGTGAGGAGTCGACACTTTTTTGGGTGATGTGATGCGAGTAGATACCATGGAGTGGAGATGTGAGGTGAGTCGACACTTTTTTGGGAGATTTGATGCGAGTAGACATATGGAGTGGAGATGAGAGGTGAGTCGACACTTTTTTGGGTGATTTGATGCGACTAGACACCATGGAGTGGAGATGTGAGGTGAGTCAACACGTTTTTGGGTGATTTGATGCGAGTAGACACCATGGAGTGGAGATGTGAGGTGAGTCGACACTTTTTTGGGTGATTTGATGCGAGTAGACACCATGGAGTGGAGATGTGAAGTGAGTCGACACTTTTTTGGGTGATGTGATGCGACTAGACACCATGGAGTGGAGATGTGAGGTGAATCGACACTTTTTTGGGTGATGTGATGCGACTAGACACCATGGAGTGGAGATGTGAGGTGAGTCGACACTTTTTTGGGTGATTTGATGCGAGTAGACACCATGGAGTGGAGATGTGAGGTGAGTCGACACTTTTTTGGGTGATTTGATGCGAGTAGACACCATGGAGTGGAGATGTGAGGTGAGTCGACACTTTTTTGGGTGATTTGATGCAAGTAGACACCATGGAGTGGAGATGTGAGGTGAGTCGACACTTTTTTGGGTCATGTGATGCGAGTAGACACCATGGAGTGGAGATGTGAAGTGAGTCGACACTTTTTTGGGTGATGTGATGCGACTAGACACCATGGAGTGGGGATGTGAGGTGAGTCGACACTTTTTTGGGTGATGTGATGCGAGTAGATACCATGGAGTGGAGATGTGAGATGAGTCGACACTTTTTTGGGTGATTTGATGCGAGTAGACACCATGGAGTGGAGATGTGAGGTGGGTCGACACTTTTTTGGGTGATGTGATGCGACTAGACACCATGGAGTGGAGATGTGAGGTGAGTCGACACTTTTTTGGGTGATTTGATGCGAGTAGACACCATGGAGTGGAGATGTGAAGTGAGTCGACACTTTTTTGGGTGATGTGATGCGACTAGACACCATGGAGTGGAGATGTGAGGTGAATCGACACTTTTTTGGGTGATGTGATGCGACTAGACACCATGGAGTGGAGATGTGAGGTGAGTCGACACTTTTTTGGGTGATTTGATGCGAGTAGACACCATGGAGTGGAGATGTGAGGTGAGTCGACACTTTTTTGGGTGATGTGATGCGACTAGACACCATGGAGTGGAGATGTGAGGTGAGTCGACACTTTTTTGGGTGATTTGATGCGAGTAGACACCATGGAGTGGAGATGTGAGGTGAGTCGACACTTTTTTGGGTGATTTGATGCGAGTAGACACCATGGAGTGGAGATGTGAGGTGAGTCGACACTTTTTTGGGTCATGTGATGCGAGTAGACACCATGGAGTGGAGATGTGAAGTGAGTCGACACTTTTTTGGGTGATGTGATGCGACTAGACACCATGGAGTGGGGATGTGAGGTGAGTCGACACTTTTTTGGGTGATGTGATGCGAGTAGATACCATGGAGTGGAGATGTGAGATGAGTCGACACTTTTTTGGGTGATTTGATGCGAGTAGACACCATGGAGTGGAGATGTGAGGTGGGTCGACACTTTTTTGGGTGATGTGATGCGACTAGACACCATGGAGTGGAGATGTGAGGTGAGTCGACACTTTTTTGGGTGATTTGATGCGAGTAGACACCATGGAGTGGAGATGTGAGGTGAGTCGACACTTTTTTGAGTGATGTGATGCGACTAGACACCATGGAGTGGAGATGTGAGGTGAGTCGACACTTTTTTGGGTGATTTGATGCGAGTAGACACCATGGAGTGGAGATGTGAGGTGAGTCGACACTTTTTTGGGTGATTTGATGCGAGTAGACACCATGGAGTGGAGATGTGAGGTGAGTCGACACTTTTTTGGGTGATTTTATGCAAGTAGACACCATGGAGTGGAGATGTGAGGAGTCGACACTTTTTTGGGTGATGTGATGCGAGTAGATACCATGGAGTGGAGATGTGAGGTGAGTCGACACTTTTTTGGATGATTTAATGCGAGTAGACACCATGGAGTGGAGATGAGAGGTGAGTCGACACTTTTTTGGGTGATTTGATGCGACTAGACACCATGGAGTGGAGATGTGAGGTGAGTCGACAAGTGTTTGGGTGATTTGATGCGAGTAGACACCATGGAGTGGAGATGTGAGGTGAGTCGACACTTTTTTGGGTGATTTGATGCGAGTAGACACCATGGAGTGGAGATGTGAGGTGAGTCGACACTTTTTTGGGTGATTTTATGCAAGTAGACACCATGGAGTGGAGATGTGAGGTAGTCACCACAACCAAATATCAAAAGCATACGAACTCCAACGTTCGTAACTTTCTAGTTCGTGCTCCGATTGAAGCGATACTTGGTTCCTCGGAAAGCTCTTGAGCAGAGGAGTCACTTCAGATATCTGCTCAAGCCAAATAACATTCACACACACACTCAGAAAAACCAAACCGCACAAAACACAAATTCTTGCACACACTCACAACACGCATGCAACGCACGAACATATGATGGGAGGCAGACAGACGTGAATGCGAATGGTAGCATCACTCAACAAAAAGTGTCGACTCACCTCACATCTCCACTCCATGGTGTCTAGTCGCATCACATCACCCAAAAAAGTGTCGACTCACCTCACATCTCCACTCCATGGTGTCTAGTCGCATCACATCACCCAAAAAAGTGTCGACTCACCTCACATCTCCACTCCATGGTGTCTAGTCACATCACATCACCCAAAAAAGTGTCGACTCACCTCACATCTCCACTCCATGGTGTCTACTCGCATCAAATCACCCAAAAAAGTGTCGACTCACCTCACATCTCCACTCCATGGTATCTACTCGCATCACATCACCCAAAAAAGTATGAACTCACCTCACATCTCCACTCCATGGTGTCTACTCGCATCAAATCACCCAAAAAAGTGTCGACTCACCTCACATCTCCACTCCATGGTGTCTAGTCGCATCACATCACCCAAAAAAGTGTCGACTCACTTCACATCTCCACTCCATGGTGTCTACTCGCATCAAATCACCCAAAAAAATGTCGACTCACCTCACATCTCCACTCCATGGTGTCTACTCGCATCACATCACCCAAAAAGTGTCGACTCACCTCACATCTCCACTCCATGGTGTATACTCGCATCAAATCACCCAAAAAAGTGTCGACTCACCTCACATCTCCACTCCATGGTGTCTACTCGCATCAAATCACCCAAAAAAGTGTCAACTCACCTCACATCTCCACTCCATGGTGTCTAGTAGCATTACATCACCCAAAAAAGTGTCAACTCACCTCACATCTCCACTCCATGGTGTCTACTCGCATCAAATCACCCAAAAAAGTGTCGACTCACCTCACATCTCCACTCCATGGTGTCTAGTCGCATCACATCACCCAAAAAAGTGTTGACTCACCTCACATCTCCACTCCATGGTGTCTAGTCGCATCACATCACCCAAAAAAGTGTCGACTCACTTCACATCTCCACTCCATGGTGTCTACTCGCATCAAATCACCCAAAAAAGTGTCGACTCACCTCACATCTCCACTCCATGGTGTCTAGTCACATCACATTACCCAAAAAAGTGTCGACTCACCTCACATCTCCACTCCATGGTGTCTACTCGCATCAAATCACCCAAAAAAGTGTCGACTCACCTCACATCTCCACTCCATGGTGTCTACTCGCATCACATCACCCAAAAAAGTGTCGACTCACCTCACATCTCCACTCCATGGTGTCTACTCGCATCAGATCACCCAAAAAAGTGTCGACTCACCTCACATCTCCACTCCATGGTGTCTAGTCGCATTACATCACCCAAAAAAGTGTCGACTCACCTCACATCTCCACTCCATGGTGTCTACTCGCATCAAATCACCCAAAAAAGTGTCGACTCACCTCACATCTCCACTCCATGGTGTCTAGTCGCATCACATCACCCAAAAAAGTGTCGACTCACCTCACATCTCCACTCCATGGTGTCTACTCGCATCACATCACCCAAAAAAGTGTCGACTCACCTCACATCTCCACTCCATGGTGTATACTCGCATCAAATCACCCAAAAAAGTGTCGACTCACCTCACATCTCCACTCCATGGTGTATACTCGCATCAAATCACCCAAAAAAGTGTCGACTCACCTCACATCTCCACTCCATGGTGTCTACTCGCATCAAATCACCCAAAAAAGTGTCAACTCACCTCACATCTCCACTCCATGGTGTCTAGTAGCATTACATCACCCAAAAAAGTGTCAACTCACCTCACATCTCCACTCCATGGTGTCTACTCGCATCAAATCACCCAAAAAAGTGTCGACTCACCTCACATCTCCACTCCATGGTGTCTACTCGCATCAAATTACCCAAAAAAGTGTCGACTCACATCACATCTCCACTCCCTGGTATCTACTCGCATCACATCACCCAAAAAAGTGTCGACTCACCTCAGATCTCCACTCCATGGTGTCTAGTCGCATCAAATCACCCAAAAAAGTGTCGCCTCACCTCACATCTCCACTCCATGGTGTCTAGTCGCATCACATCACCCAAAAAAGTGTCGACTCACCTCACATCTCCACTCCATGGTGTCTACTCGCATCAAATCACCCAAAAAAGTGTCGACTCACCTCACATCTCCACTCCATGGTGTCTACTCGTATCAAATCACCCAAAAAAGTGTCGACTCACCTCACATCTCCACTCCATGGTGTCTACTCGCATCAAATCACCCAAAAAAGTGTCGACTCACCTCACATCTCCACTCCATGGTGTCTACTCGCATCAAATTACCCAAAAAAGTGTCGACTCACCTCACATCTCCACTCCATGGTGTCTACTCGCATCAAATTACCCAAAAAAGTGTCGACTCACATCACATCTCCACTCCCTGGTATCTACTCGCATCACATCACCCAAAAAAGTGTCGACTCACCTCACATCTCCACTCCATGATGTCTAGTCGCATCAAATCACCCAAAAAAGTGTCGCCTCACCTCACATCTCCACTCCATGGTGTCTAGTCGCATCACATCACCCAAAAAAGTGTCGACTCACCTCACATCTCCACTCCATGGTGTCTACTCGCATCAAATCACCCAAAAAAGTGTCGACTCACCTCACATCTCCACTCCATGGTGTCTACTCGTATCAAATCACCCAAAAAAGTGTCGACTCACCTCACATCTCCACTCCATGGTGTCTACTCGTATCAAATCACCCAAAAAAGTGTCGACTCACCTCACATCTCCACTCCATGGTGTCTAGTCGCATCACATCACCCAAAAACGTGTCGACTCACCTCACATCTCCACTCCATGGTGTCTACTCGCATCAAATTACCCAAAAAAGTGTCGACTCACATCACATCTCCACTCCCTGGTATCTACTCGCATCACATCACCCAAAAAAGTGTCGACTCACCTCACATCTCCACTCCATGGTGTCTAGTCGCATCAAATCACCCAAAAAAGTGTCGCCTCACCTCACATCTCCACTCCATGGTGTCTAGTCGCATCACATCACCCAAAAAAGTGTCGACTCACCTCACATCTCCACTCCATGGTGTCTACTCGCATCAAATCACCCAAAAAAATGTCGACTCACCTCACATCTCCACTCCATGGTGTCTACTCGCATCACATCACCCAAAAAGTGTCGACTCACCTCACATCTCCACTCCATGGTGTATACTCGCATCAAATCACCCAAAAAAGTGTCGACTCACCTCACATCTCCACTCCATGGTGTCTACTCGCATCAAATCACCCAAAAAAGTGTCAACTCACCTCACATCTCCACTCCATGGTGTCTAGTAGCATTACATCACCCAAAAAAGTGTCAACTCACCTCACATCTCCACTCCATGGTGTCTACTCGCATCAAATCACCCAAAAAAGTGTCGACTCACCTCACATCTCCACTCCATGGTGTCTAGTCGCATCACATCACCCAAAAAAGTGTTGACTCACCTCACATCTCCACTCCATGGTGTCTAGTTGCATCACATCACCCAAAAAAGTGTCGACTCACTTCACATCTCCACTCCATGGTGTCTACTCGCATCAAATCACCCAAAAAAGTGTCGACTCACCTCACATCTCCACTCCATGGTGTCTAGTCACATCACATTACCCAAAAAAGTGTCGACTCACCTCACATCTCCACTCCATGGTGTCTACTCGCATCAAATCACCCAAAAAAGTGTCGA
Source organism: Closterium sp. Naga37s-1 (assembly GCA_947471745.1). NCBI lineage: Eukaryota > Viridiplantae > Streptophyta > Zygnematophyceae > Desmidiales > Closteriaceae > Closterium > Closterium sp. Naga37s-1. The sequence goes on from CANJKZ010000065.1 coordinate 910,049, forward strand.
CTCACCTCACATCTCCACTCCATGGTGTCTACTCGCATCAGATCACCCAAAAAAGTGTCGACTCACCTCACATCTCCACTCCATGGTGTCTAGTCGCATTACATCACCCAAAAAAGTGTCGACTCACCTCACATCTCCACTCCATGGTGTCTACTCGCATCAAATCACCCAAAAAAGTGTCGACTCACCTCACATCTCCACTCCATGGTGTCTAGTCGCATCACATCACCCAAAAAAGTGTCGACTCACCTCACATCTCCACTCCATGGTGTCTACTCGCATCACATCACCCAAAAAAGTGTCGACTCACCTCACATCTCCACTCCATGGTGTATACTCGCATCAAATCACCCAAAAAAGTGTCGACTCACCTCACATCTCCACTCCATGGTGTATACTCGCATCCAATCACCCAAAAAAGTGTCGACTCACCTCACATCTCCACTCCATGGTGTCTACTCGCATCAAATCACCCAAAAAAGTGTCAACTCACCTCACATCTCCACTCCATGGTGTCTAGTAGCATTACATCACCCAAAAAAGTGTCAACTCACCTCACATCTCCACTCCATGGTGTCTACTCGCATCAAATCACCCAAAAAAGTGTCGACTCACCTCACATCTCCACTCCATGGTGTCTACTCGCATCAAATTACCCAAAAAAGTGTCGACTCACATCACATCTCCACTCCCTGGTATCTACTCGCATCACATCACCCAAAAAAGTGTCGACTCACCTCACATCTCCACTCCATGGTGTCTAGTCGCATCAAATCACCCAAAAAAGTGTCGCCTCACCTCACATCTCCACTCCATGGTGTCTAGTCGCATCACATCACCCAAAAAAGTGTCGACTCACCTCACATCTCCACTCCATGGTGTCTACTCGCATCAAATCACCCAAAAAAGTGTCGACTCACCTCACATCTCCACTCCATGGTGTCTACTCGTATCAAATCACCCAAAAAAGTGTCGACTCACCTCACATCTCCACTCCATGGTGTCTACTCGCATCAAATTACCCAAAAAAGTGTCGACTCACCTCACATCTCCACTCCATGGTGTCTACTCGCATCAAATTACCCAAAAAAGTGTCGACTCACCTCACATCTCCACTCCATGGTGTCTACTCGCATCAAATTACCCAAAAAAGTGTCGACTCACATCACATCTCCACTCCCTGGTATCTACTCGCATCACATCACCCAAAAAAGTGTCGACTCACCTCACATCTCCACTCCATGGTGTCTAGTCGCATCAAATCACCCAAAAAAGTGTCGCCTCACCTCACATCTCCACTCCATGGTGTCTAGTCGCATCACATCACCCAAAAAAGTGTCGACTCACCTCACATCTCCACTCCATGGTGTCTACTCGCATCAAATCACCCAAAAAAGTGTCGACTCACCTCACATCTCCACTCCATGGTGTCTACTCGTATCAAATCACCCAAAAAAGTGTCGACTCACCTCACATCTCCACTCCATGGTGTCTACTCGTATCAAATCACCCAAAAAAGTGTCGACTCACCTCACATCTCCACTCCATGGTGTCTAGTCGCATCACATCACCCAAAAAAGTGTCGACTCACCTCACATCTCCACTCCATGGTGTCTACTCGCATCAAATTACCCAAAAAAGTGTCGACTCACATCACATCTCCACTCCCTGGTATCTACTCGCATCACATCACCCAAAAAAGTGTCGACTCACCTCACATCTCCACTCCATGGTGTCTAGTCGCATCAAATCACCCAAAAAAGTGTCGCCTCACCTCACATCTCCACTCCATGGTGTCTAGTCGCATCACATCACCCAAAAAAGTGTCGACTCACCTCACATCTCCACTCCATGGTGTCTACTCGCATCAAATTACCCAAAAAAGTGTCGACTCACCTCACATCTCCACTCCATGGTGTCTACTCGCATCAAATTACCCAAAAAAGTGTCGACTCACATCACATCTCCACTCCCTGGTATCTACTCGCATCACATCACCCAAAAAAGTGTCGACTCACCTCACATCTCCACTCCATGGTGTCTAGTCGCATCAAATCACCCAAAAAAGTGTCGCCTCACCTCACATCTCCACTCCATGGTGTCTAGTCGCATCACATCACCCAAAAAAGTGTCGACTCACCTCACATCTCCACTCCATGGTGTCTACTCGCATCAAATCACCCAAAAAAGTGTCGACTCACCTCACATCTCCACTCCATGGTGTCTACTCGTATCAAATCACCCAAAAAAGTGTCGACTCACCTCACATCTCCACTCCATGGTGTCTACTCGTATCAAATCACCCAAAAAAGTGTCGACTCACCTCACATCTCCACTCCATGGTGTCTAGTCGCATCACATCACCCAAAAAAGTGTCGACTCACCTCACATCTCCACTCCATGGTGTCTACTCGCATCAAATTACCCAAAAAAGTGTCGACTCACATCACATCTCCACTCCCTGGTATCTACTCGCATCACATCACCCAAAAAAGTGTCGACTCACCTCACATCTCCACTCCATGGTGTCTAGTCGCATCAAATCACCCAAAAAAGTGTCGCCTCACCTCACATCTCCACTCCATGGTGTCTAGTCGCATCACATCACCCAAAAAAGTGTCGACTCACCTCACATCTCCACTCCATGGTGTCTACTCGCATCAAATCACCCAAAAAAGTGTCGACTCACCTCACATCTCCACTCCATGGTGTCTACTCGCATCAAATTACCCAAAAAAGTGTCGACTCACATCACATCTCCACTCCCTGGTATCTACTCGCATCACATCACCCAAAAAAGTGTCGACTCACCTCACATCTCCACTCCATGGTGTCTAGTCGCATCAAATCACCCAAAAAAGTGTCGCCTCACCTCACATCTCCACTCCATGGTGTCTAGTCGCATCACATCACCCAAAAAAGTGTCGACTCACCTCACATCTCCACTCCATGGTGTCTACTCGCATCAAATCACCCAAAAAAGTGTCGACTCACCTCACATCTCCACTCCATGGTGTCTACTCGTATCAAATCACCCAAAAAAGTGTCGACTCACCTCACATCTCCACTCCATGGTGTCTACTCGTATCAAATCACCCAAAAAAGTGTCGACTCACCTCACATCTCCACTCCATGGTGTCTAGTCGCATCACATCACCCAAACAAGTGTCGACTCACCTCACATCTCCACTCCATGGTGTCTACTCGCATCAAATTACCCAAAAAAGTGTCGACTCACATCACATCTCCACTCCCTGGTATCTACTCGCATCACATCACCCAAAAAAGTGTCGACTCACCTCACATCTCCACTCCATGGTGTCTAGTCGCATCAAATCACCCAAAAAAGTGTCGCCTCACCTCACATCTCCACTCCATGGTGTCTAGTCGCATCACATCACCCAAAAAAGTGTCGACTCACCTCACATCTCCACTCCATGGTGTCTACTCGCATCAAATCACCCAAAAAAGTGTCGACTCACCTCACATCTCCACTCCATGGTGTCTACTCGCATCAAATTACCCAAAAAAGTGTCGACTCACATCACATCTCCACTCCCTGGTATCTACTCGCATCACATCACCCAAAAAAGTGTCGACTCACCTCACATCTCCACTCCATGGTGTCTAGTCGCATCACATCACCCAAAAAAGTGTCGACTCACTTCACATCTCCACTCCATGGTGTCTACTCGCATCAAATCACCCAAAAAAGTGTCGACTCACCTCACATCTCCACTCCACGGTGTCTAGTCGCATCACATCACCCAAAAAAGTGTCGACTCACCTCATATCTCCACTCCATGGTGTCTACTCGCATCAGATCACCCAAAAAAGTGTCGACTCAACTCACATCTCCACTCCATGGTGTCTACTCGCATCAAATCATCCAAAAAAGTGTCGACTCACCTCACATCTCCACTCCATGGTGTCTAGTCGCATCACATCACCCAAAAAAGTGTCGACTCACCTCACATCTCCACTCCATGGTGTCTAGTCGCATCACATCATCCAAAAAAGTGTCGACTCACCTCACATCTCCACTCCATGGTGTCTACTCGCATCACATCACCCAAAAAAGTGTCGACTCACCTCACATCTCCACTCCATGGTGTATACTCGCATCAAATCACCCAAAAAAGTGTCGACTCACCTCACATCTCCACTCCATGGTGTATACTCGCATCAAATCACCCAAAAAAGTGTCGACTCACCTCACATCTCCACTCCATGGTGTCTACTCGCATCAAATCACCCAAAAAAGTGTCAACTCACCTCACATCTCCACTCCATGGTGTCTAGTAGCATCACATCACCCAAAAAAGTGTCGACTCACCTCACATCTCCACTCCATGGTGTCTACTCGCATCAAATCACCCAAAAAAGTGTCGACTCACCTCACATCTCCACTCCATGGTGTCTACTCGTATCAAATCACCCAAAAAAGTGTCGACTCACCTCACATCTCTACTCCATGGTGTCTAGTCGCATCACATCACCCAAAAAAGTGTCGACTCACCTCACATCTCCACTCCATGGTGTCTACTCGCATCAAATTACCCAAAAAAGTGTCGACTCACATCACATCTCCACTCCCTGGTATCTACTCGCATCACATCACCCAAAAAAGTGTCGACTCACCTCACATCTCCACTCCATGGTGTCTAGTCGCATCAAATCACCCAAAAAAGTGTCGCCTCACCTCACATCTCCACTCCATGGTGTCTAGTCGCATCACATCACCCAAAAAAGTGTCGACTCACCTCACATCTCCACTCCATGGTGTCTACTCGCATCAAATCACCCAAAAAAGTGTCGACTCACCTCACATCTCCACTCCATGGTGTCTACTCGCATCAAATCACCCAAAAAAGTGTCGACTCACCTCACATCTCCACTCCATGGTGTCTACTCGTATCAAATCACCCAAAAAAGTGTCGACTCACCTCACATCTCCACTCCATGGTGTCTAGTCGCATCACATCACCCAAAAAAGTGTCGACTCACCTCACATCTCCACTCCATGGTGTCTACTCGCATCAAATCACCCAAAAAAGTGTCGACTCACCTCACATCTCCACTCCATGGTGTCTACTCGCATCAAATCACCCAAAAAAGTGTCGACTCACCTCACATCTCCACTCCATGGTGTCTACTCGTATCAAATCACCCAAAAAAGTGTCGACTCACCTCACATCTCCACTCCATGGTGTCTAGTCGCATCACATCACCCAAAAAAGTGTCGACTCACCTCACATCTCCACTCCATGGTGTCTACTCGCATCAAATCACCCAAAAAAGTGTCAACTCACCTCACATCTCCACTCCATGGTGTCTAGTCGCATCACATCACCCAAAAAAGTGTCGACTCACCTCATATCTCCACTCCATGGTGTCTACTCGCATCAGATCACCCAAAAAAGTGTCGACTCACCTCACATCTCCACTCCATGGTGTCTAGTCGCATCAAATGACCCAAAAAAGTGCCGACTCACCTCACATCTCCACTCCATGGTGTCTACTCGCATCAAATAACCCAAAAAAGTGTCGACTCACCTCACATCTCCACTCCATGGTGTCTAGTCGCATCACATCACCCAAAAAAGTGTCGACTCACCTCACATCTCCACTCCATGGTGTCTACTCGCATCAAATCATCCAAAAAAGTGTCGACTCACCTCACATCTCCACTCCATGGTGTCTAGTCGCATCACATCACCCAAAAAAGTGTCGACTCACCTCACATCTCCACTCCATGGTGTCTACTCGCATCACATCACCCAAAAAAGTGTCGACTCACCTCACATCTCCACTCCATGGTGTCTAGTCGCATCAAATCACCCAAAAAAGTGCCGACTCACCTCACATCTCCACTCCATGGTGTCTACTCGCATCAAATAACCCAAAAAAGTGTCGACTCACCTCACATCTCCACTCCATGGTGTCTAGTCGCATCACATCACCCAAAAAAGTGTCGACTCACCTCACATCTCCACTCCATGGTGTCTACTCGAATCAAATCACCCAAAAAAGTGTGAACTCACCTCACATCTCCACTCCATGGTGTCTACTCGCATCAAATCACCCAAAAAAGTGTCAACTCACCTCACATCTCCACTCCATGGTGTCTAGTCGCATCACATCACCCAAAAAAGTGTCGACTCACCTCATATCTCCACTCCATGGTGTCTACTCGCATCAGATCACCCAAAAAAGTGTCGACTCACCTCACATCTCCACTCCATGGTGTCTACTCGTATCAAATCACCCAAAAAAGTGTCCATTCACCTCACATCTCCACTCCATGGTGTCTAGTCGCATCACATCACCCAAACAAGTGTCGACTCACCTCACATCTCCACTCCATAGTGTCTAGTCGCATCACATCACCCAAAAAAGTGTCGACTCACTTCACATCTCCACTCCATGGTGTCTACTCGCATCAAATCACCCAAAAAAGTGTCGACTCACCTCACATCTCCACTCCACGGTGTCTAGTCGCATCACATCACCCAAAAAAGTGTCGACTCACCTCATATCTCCACTCCATGGTGTCTACTCGCATCAGATCACCCAAAAAAGTGTCGACTCAACTCACATCTCCACTCCATGGTGTCTACTCGCATCAAATCATCCAAAAAAGTGTCGACTCACCTCACATCTCCACTCCATGGTGTCTAGTCGCATCACATCACCCAAAAAAGTGTCGACTCACCTCACATCTCCACTCCATGGTGTCTAGTCGCATCACATCATCCAAAAAAGTGTCGACTCACCTCACATCTCCACTCCATGGTGTCTACTCGCATCACATCACCCAAAAAAGTGTCGACTCACCTCACATCTCCACTCCATGGTGTATACTCGCATCAAATCACCCAAAAAAGTGTCGACTCACCTCACATCTCCACTCCATGGTGTATACTCGCATCAAATCACCCAAAAAAGTGTCGACTCACCTCACATCTCCACTCCATGGTGTCTACTCGCATCAAATCACCCAAAAAAGTGTCAACTCACCTCACATCTCCACTCCATGGTGTCTAGTAGCATCACATCACCCAAAAAAGTGTCGACTCACCTCACATCTCCACTCCATGGTGTCTACTCGCATCAAATCACCCAAAAAAGTGTCGACTCACCTCACATCTCCACTCCATGGTGTCTACTCGTATCAAATCACCCAAAAAAGTGTCGACTCACCTCACATCTCTACTCCATGGTGTCTAGTCGCATCACATCACCCAAAAAAGTGTCGACTCACCTCACATCTCCACTCCATGGTGTCTACTCGCATCAAATTACCCAAAAAAGTGTCGACTCACATAACATCTCCACTCCCTGGTATCTACTCGCATCACATCACCCAAAAAAGTGTCGACTCACCTCACATCTCCACTCCATGGTGTCTAGTCGCATCAAATCACCCAAAAAAGTGTCGCCTCACCTCACATCTCCACTCCATGGTGTCTAGTCGCATCACATCACCCAAAAAAGTGTCGACTCACCTCACATCTCCACTCCATGGTGTCTACTCGCATCAAATCACCCAAAAAAGTGTCGACTCACCTCACATCTCCACTCCATGGTGTCTACTCGCATCAAATCACCCAAAAAAGTGTCGACTCACCTCACATCTCCACTCCATGGTGTCTACTCGTATCAAATCACCCAAAAAAGTGTCGACTCACCTCACATCTCCACTCCATGGTGTCTAGTCGCATCACATCACCCAAAAAAGTGTCGACTCACCTCACATCTCCACTCCATGGTGTCTACTCGCATCAAATCACCCAAAAAAGTGTCGACTCACCTCACATCTCCACTCCATGGTGTCTACTCGCATCAAATCACCCAAAAAAGTGTCGACTCACCTCACATCTCCACTCCATGGTGTCTACTCGTATCAAATCACCCAAAAAAGTGTCGACTCACCTCACATCTCCACTCCATGGTGTCTAGTCGCATCACATCACCCAAAAAAGTGTCGACTCACCTCACATCTCCACTCCATGGTGTCTACTCGCATCAAATCACCCAAAAAAGTGTCAACTCACCTCACATCTCCACTCCATGGTGTCTAGTCGCATCACATCACCCAAAAAAGTGTCGACTCACCTCATATCTCCACTCCATGGTGTCTACTCGCATCAGATCACCCAAAAAAGTGTCGACTCACCTCACATCTCCACTCCATGGTGTCTAGTCGCATCAAATGACCCAAAAAAGTGCCGACTCACCTCACATCTCCACTCCATGGTGTCTACTCGCATCAAATAACCCAAAAAAGTGTCGACTCACCTCACATCTCCACTCCATGGTGTCTAGTCGCATCACATCACCCAAAAAAGTGTCGACTCACCTCACATCTCCACTCCATGGTGTCTACTCGCATCAAATCATCCAAAAAAGTGTCGACTCACCTCACATCTCCACTCCATGGTGTCTAGTCGCATCACATCACCCAAAAAAGTGTCGACTCACCTCACATCTCCACTCCATGGTGTCTACTCGCATCACATCACCCAAAAAAGTGTCGACTCACCTCACATCTCCACTCCATGGTGTCTAGTCGCATCAAATCACCCAAAAAAGTGCCGACTCACCTCACATCTCCACTCCATGGTGTCTACTCGCATCAAATAACTCAAAAAAGTGTCGACTCACCTCACATCTCCACTCCATGGTGTCTAGTCGCATCACATCACCCAAAAAAGTGTCGACTCACCTCACATCTCCACTCCATGGTGTCTACTCGAATCAAATCACCCAAAAAAGTGTGAACTCACCTCACATCTCCACTCCATGGTGTCTACTCGCATCAAATCACCCAAAAAAGTGTCGACTCACCTCAGATCTCCACTCCATGGTGTCTAGTCGCATCACATCACCCAAAAAAGTGTCGACTCACCTCACATCTCCACTCCATGGTGTCTAGTCGCATCAAATCACCCAAAAAAGTGCCGACTCACCTCACATCTCCACTCCATGGTGTCTACTCGCATCAAATAACCCAAAAAAGTGTCGACTCACCTCACATCTCCACTCCATGGTGTCTAGTCGCATCACATCACCCAAAAAAGTGTCGACTCACCTCACATCTCCACTCCATGGTATCTACTCGCATCACATCACCCAAAAAAGTGTGAACTCACCTCACATCTCCACTCCATGGTGTCTACTCGCATCAAATCACCCAAAAAAGTGTCGACTCACCTCAGATCTCCACTCCATGGTGTCTAGTCGCATCACATCACCCAAAAAAGTGTCGACTCACCTCACATCTCCACTCCATGGTGTCTACTCGCATCAAATCACCCAAAAAAGTGTCGACTCACCTCACATCTCCACTCCATGGTGTCTACTCGTATCAAATCACCCAAAAAAGTGTCGACTCACCTCACATCTCCACTCCATGGTGTCTAGTCGCATCACATCACCCAAAAAAGTGTCGACTCACCTCACATCTCCACTCCATGGTGTCTACTCGCATCAAATCACCCAAAAAAGTGTCAACTCACCTCACATCTCCACTCCATGGTGTCTAGTCGCATCACATCACCCAAAAAAGTGTCGACTCACCTCATATCTCCACTCCATGGTGTCTACTCGCATCAGATCACCCAAAAAAGTGTCGACTCACCTCACATCTCCACTCCATGGTGTCTAGTCGCATCAAATCACCCAAAAAAGTGTCGCCTCACCTCACATCTCCACTCCATGGTGTCTAGTCGCATCACATCACCCAAAAAAGTGTCGACTCAACTCACATCTCCACTCCATGGTGTCTACTCGCATCAAATCACCCAAAAAAGTGTCGACTCACCTCACATCTCCACTCCATGGTGTCTACTCGCATCAAATCACCCAAAAAAGTGTCGACTCACCTCACATCTCCACTCCATGGTGTCTACTCGTATCAAATCACCCAAAAAAGTGTCGACTCACCTCACATCTCCACTCCATGGTGTCTAGTCGCATCACATCACCCAAAAAAGTGTCGACTCACCTCACATCTCCACTCCATGGTGTCTACTCGCATCAAATCACCCAAAAAAGTGTCGACTCACCTCACATCTCCACTCCATGGTGTCTACTCGCATCAAATCACCCAAAAAAGTGTCGACTCACCTCACATCTCCACTCCATGGTGTCTACTCGTATCAAATCACCCAAAAAAGTGTCGACTCACCTCACATCTCCACTCCATGGTGTCTAGTCGCATCACATCACCCAAAAAAGTGTCGACTCACCTCACATCTCCACTCCATGGTGTCTACTCGCATCAAATCACCCAAAAAAGTGTCAACTCACCTCACATCTCCACTCCATGGTGTCTAGTCGCATCACATCACCCAAAAAAGTGTCGACTCACCTCATATCTCCACTCCATGGTGTCTACTCGCATCAGATCACCCAAAAAAGTGTCGACTCACCTCACATCTCCACTCCATGGTGTCTAGTCGCATCAAATGACCCAAAAAAGTGCCGACTCACCTCACATCTCCACTCCATGGTGTCTACTCGCATCAAATAACCCAAAAAAGTGTCGACTCACCTCACATCTCCACTCCATGGTGTCTAGTCGCATCACATCACCCAAAAAAGTGTCGACTCACCTCACATCTCCACTCCATGGTGTCTACTCGCATCAAATCATCCAAAAAAGTGTCGACTCACCTCACATCTCCACTCCATGGTGTCTAGTCGCATCACATCACCCAAAAAAGTGTCGACTCACCTCACATCTCCACTCCATGGTGTCTACTCGCATCACATCACCCAAAAAAGTGTCGACTCACCTCACATCTCCACTCCATGGTGTCTAGTCGCATCAAATCACCCAAAAAAGTGCCGACTCACCTCACATCTCCACTCCATGGTGTCTACTCGCATCAAATAACCCAAAAAAGTGTCGACTCACCTCACATCTCCACTCCATGGTGTCTAGTCGCATCACATCACCCAAAAAAGTGTCGACTCACCTCACATCTCCACTCCATGGTGTCTACTCGCATCAAATCACCCAAAAAAGTGTCAACTCACCTCACATCTCCACTCCATGGTGTCTACTCGCATCAAATCACCCAAAAAAGTGTCGACTCACCTCACATCTCCACTCCATGGTGTCTACTCGTATCAAATCACCCAAAAAAGTGTCGACTCACCTCACATCTCCACTCCATGGTGTCTAGTCGCATCACATCACCCAAAAAAGTGTCGACTCACCTCACATCTCCACTCCATGGTGTCTACTCGCATCAAATCACCCAAAAAAGTGTCGACTCACCTCACATCTCCACTCCATGGTGTCTACTCGCATCAAATCACCCAAAAAAGTGTCGACTCACCTCACATCTCCACTCCATGGTGTCTACTCGTATCAAATCACCCAAAAAAGTGTCGACTCACCTCACATCTCCACTCCATGGTGTCTAGTCGCATCACATCACCCAAAAAAGTGTCGACTCACCTCACATCTCCACTCCATGGTGTCTACTCGCATCAAATCACCCAAAAAAGTGTCAACTCACCTCACATCTCCACTCCATGGTGTCTAGTCGCATCACATCACCCAAAAAAGTGTCGACTCACCTCATATCTCCACTCCATGGTGTCTACTCGCATCAGATCACCCAAAAAAGTGTCGACTCACCTCACATCTCCACTCCATGGTGTCTAGTCGCATCAAATGACCCAAAAAAGTGCCGACTCATCTCACATCTCCACTCCATGGTGTCTACTCGCATCAAATAACCCAAAAAAGTGTCGACTCACCTCACATCTCCACTCCATGGTGTCTAGTCGCATCACATCACCCAAAAAAGTGTCGACTCACCTCACATCTCCACTCCATGGTGTCTACTCGCATCAAATCATCCAAAAAAGTGTCGACTCACCTCACATCTCCACTCCATGGTGTCTAGTCGCATCACATCACCCAAAAAAGTGTCGACTCACCTCACATCTCCACTCCATGGTGTCTACTCGCATCACATCACCCAAAAAAGTGTCGACTCACCTCACATCTCCACTCCATGGTGTCTAGTCGCATCAAATCACCCAAAAAAGTGCCGACTCACCTCACATCTCCACTCCATGGTGTCTACTCGCATCAAATAACCCAAAAAAGTGTCGACTCACCTCACATCTCCACTCCATGGTGTCTAGTCGCATCACATCACCCAAAAAAGTGTCGACTCACCTCACATCTCCACTCCATGGTGTCTACTCGCATCAAATCACCCAAAAAAGTGTCAACTCACCTCACATCTCCACTCCATGGTGTCTAGTCGCATCACATCACCCAAAAAAGTGTCGACTCACCTCATATCTCCACTCCATGGTGTCTACTCGCATCAAATCATCCAAAAGAGTGTCGACTCACCTCACATCTCCACTCCATGGTGTCTAGTCGCATCACATCACCCAAAAAAGTGTCGACTCACCTCACATCTCCACTCCATGGTGTCTACTCGCATCAAATCACCCAAAAAAGTGTCAACTCACCTCACATCTCCACTCCATGGTGTCTAGTCGCATCACATCACCCAAAAAAGTGTCGACTCACCTCATATCTCCACTCCATGGTGTCTACTCGCATCAGATCACCCAAAAAAGTGTCGACTCACCTCACATCTCCACTCCATGGTGTCTACTCGCATCAAATCACCCAAAAAAGTGTCCATTCACCTCACATCTCCACTCCATGGTGTCTAGTCGCATCACATCACCCAAACAAGTGTCGACTCACCTCACATCTCCACTCCATGGTGTCTAGTCGCATCACATCACCCAAAAAAGTGTCGACTCACTTCACATCTCCACTCCATGGTGTCTACTCGCATCAAATCACCCAAAAAAGTGTCGACTCACCTCACATCTCCACTCCACGGTGTCTAGTCGCATCACATCACCCAAAAAAGTGTCGACTCACCTCACATCTCCACTCCATGGTGTCTACTCGCATCAAATCACCCAAAAAAGTGTCGACTCACATCACATCTCCACTCCCTGGTATCTACTCGGATCACATCACCCAAAAAAGTGTCGACTCACCTCACATCTCCACTCCATGGTGTCTACTCGCATCAAATCACCCAAAAAAGTGTCGACTCACCTCACATCTCCACTCCATGGTGTCTACTCGCATCAGATCACCCAAAAAAGTGTCGACTCACCTCACATCTACACTCCATGGTGTCTACTCGCATCAAATCACCCAAAAAAGTGTCGACTCACCTCACATCTCCACTCCATGGTGTCTACTCGCATCAAATCACCCAAAAAAGTGTCGACTCACCTCACATCTCCACTCCATGGTGTCTACTCGCATCAAATAACCCAAAAAAGTGTCGACTCACCTCACATCTCCACTCCATGGTGTCTAGTCGCATCACATCACCCAAAAAAGTGTCGACTCACCTCACATCTCCACTCCATGGTGTCTACTCGCATAAAATCACCCAAAAAAGTGTCAACTCACCTCACATCTCCACTCCATGGTGTCTAGTCGCATCACATCACCCAAAAAAGTGTCGACTCACCTCATATCTCCACTCCATGGTGTCTACTCGCATCAGATCACCCAAAAAAGTGTCGACTCACCTCACATCTCCACTCCATGGTGTCTACTCGCATCAAATCATCCAAAAAAGTGTCGACTCACCTCACATCTCCACTCCATGGTGTCTAGTCGCATCACATCACCCAAAAAAGTGTCGACTCACCTCACATCTCCACTCCATGGTGTCTAGTCGCATCAAATCACCCAAAAAAGTGTCGATTCACCTCACATCTCCACTCCATGGTGTCTAGTCGCATCACATCACCCAAACAAGTGTCGACTCACCTCACATCTCCACTCCATGGTGTCTAGTCGCATCACACCACCCAAAAAAGTGTCGACTCACTTCACATCTCCACTCCATGGTGTCTACTCGCATCAAATCACCCAAAAAAGTGTCGACTCACCTCACATCTCCACTCCACGGTGTCTAGTCGCATCACATCACCCAAAAAAGTGTCGACTCACCTCACATCTCCACTCCATGGTGTCTACTCGCATCAAATCACCCAAAAAAGTGTCAACTCACCTCACATCTCCACTCCATGGTGTCTACTCGCATCAAATCACCCAAAAAAGTGTCAACTCACCTCACATCTCCACTCCATGGTGTCTACTCGCATAAAATCACCCAAAAAAGTGTCAACTCACCTCACATCTCCACTCCATGGTGTCTAGTAGCATCACATCACCCAAAAAAGTGTCAACTCACCTCACATCTCCACTCCATGGTGTCTACTCGCATCAAATCACCCAAAAAAGTGTCGACTCACCTCACATCTCCAATCCATGGTGTCTACTCGCATCAAATTACCCAAAAAAGTGTCGACTCACATCACATCTCCACTCCCTGGTATCTACTCGCATCACATCACCCAAAAAAGTGTCGACTCACCTCACATCTCCACTCCATGGTGTCTAGTCGCATCAAATCACCCAAAAAAGTGTCGCCTCACCTCACATCTCCACTCCATGGTGTCTAGTCGCATCACATCACCCAAAAAAGTGTCGACTCACCTCACATCTCCACTCCATGGTGTCTACTCGCATCAAATCACCCAAAAAAGTGTCGACTCACCTCACATCTCCACTCCATGGTGTCTACTCGCATCAAATCACCCAAAAAAGTGTCGACTCACCTCACATCTCCACTCCATGGTGTCTACTCGTATCAAATCACCCAAAAAAGTGTCGACTCACCTCACATCTCCACTCCACGGTGTCTAGTCGCATCACATCACCCAAAAAAGTGTCGACTCACCTCACATCTCCACTCCATGGTGTCTACTCGCATCAAATTACCCAAAAAAGTGTCGACTCACATCACATCTCCACTCCCTGGTATCTACTCGCATCACATCACCCAAAAAAGTGTCGACTCACCTCACATCTCCACTCCATGGTGTCTAGTCGCATCAAATCACCCAAAAAAGTGTCGCCTCACCTCACATCTCCACTCCATGGTGTCTAGTCGCATCACATCACCCAAAAAAGTGTCGACTCACCTCACATCTCCACTCCATGGTGTCTACTCGCATCAAATCACCCAAAAAAGTGTCGACTCACCTCACATCTCCACTCCATGGTGTCTACTCGCATCAAATCACCCAAAAAAGTGTCGACTCACCTCACATCTCCACTCCATGGTGTCTACTCGTATCAAATCACCCAAAAAAGTATCGACTCACCTCACATCTCCACTCCATGGTGTCTAGTCGCATCACATCACCCAAAAAAGTGTCGACTCACCTCACATCTCCACTCCATGGTGTCTACTCGCATCAAATCACCCAAAAAAGTGTCAACTCACCTCACATCTCCACTCCATGGTGTCTAGTCGCATCACATCACCCAAAAAAGTGTCGACTCACCTCATATCTCCACTCCATGGTGTCTACTCGCATCAGATCACCCAAAAAAGTGTCGACTCACCTCAAATCTCCACTCCATGGTGTCTACTCGCATCAAATCATCCAAAAAAGTGTCGACTCACCTCACATCTCCACTCCATGGTGTCTAGTCGCATCACATCACCCAAAAAAGTGTCGACTCACCTCACATCTCCACTCCATGGTGTCTAGTCGCATCACATCACCCAAAAAAGTGTCGACTCACCTCACATCTCCACTCCATGGTGTCTAGTCGCATCAAATCACCCAAAAAAGTGCCGACTCACCTCACATCTCCACTCCATGGTGTCTACTCGCATCAAATAACCCAAAAAAGTGTCGACTCACCTCACATCTCCACTCCATGGTGTCTAGTCGCATCACATCACCCAAAAAAGTGTCGACTCACCTCACATCTCCACTCCATGGTGTCTACTCGCATCAAATCACCCAAAAAAGTGTCAACTCACCTCACATCTCCACTCCATGGTGTCTAGTCGCATCACATCACCCAAAAAAGTGTCGACTCACCTCATATCTCCACTCCATGGTGTCTACTCGCATCAGATCACCCAAAAAAGTGTCGACTCACCTCACATCTCCACTCCATGGTGTCTACTCGCATCAAATCATCCAAAAAAGTGTCGACTCACCTCACATCTCCACTCCATGGTGTCTAGTCGCATCACATCACCCAAAAAAGTGTCGACTCACCTCACATCTCCACTCCATGGTGTCTACTCGCATCAAATCACCCAAAAAAGTGTCAACTCACCTCACATCTCCACTCCATGGTGTCTAGTCGCATCACATCACCCAAAAAAGTGTCGACTCACCTCATATCTCCACTCCATGGTGTCTACTCGCATCAGATCACCCAAAAAAGTGTCGACTCACCTCACATCTCCACTCCATGGTGTCTACTCGCATCAAATCACCCAAAAAAGTGTCCATTCACCTCACATCTCCACTCCATGGTGTCTAGTCGCATCACATCACCCAAACAAGTGTCGACTCACCTCACATCTCCACTCCATGGTGTCTAGTCGCATCACATCACCCAAAAAAGTGTCGACTCACTTCACATCTCCACTCCATGGTGTCTACTCGCATCAAATCACCCAAAAAAGTGTCGACTCACCTCACATCTCCACTCCACGGTGTCTAGTCGCATCACATCACCCAAAAAAGTGTCGACTCACCTCACATCTCCACTCCATGGTGTCTACTCGCATCAAATCACCCAAAAAAGTGTCGACTCACATCACATCTCCACTCCCTGGTATCTACTCGGATCACATCACCCAAAAAAGTGTCGACTCACCTCACATCTCCACTCCATGGTGTCTACTCGCATCAAATCACCCAAAAAAGTGTCGACTCACCTCACATCTCCACTCCATGGTGTCTAGTCGCATCACATCACCCAAAAAAGTGTCAACTCACCTCACATCTACACTCCATGGTGTCTACTCGCATCAAATCACCCAAAAAAGTGTCGACTCACCTCACATCTCCACTCCATGGTGTCTACTCGCATCAAATCACCCAAAAAAGTGTCGACTCACCTCACATCTCCACTCCA
Organism: Closterium sp. Naga37s-1; assembly: GCA_947471745.1. NCBI lineage: Eukaryota > Viridiplantae > Streptophyta > Zygnematophyceae > Desmidiales > Closteriaceae > Closterium > Closterium sp. Naga37s-1. The sequence continues at coordinate 927,090 of CANJKZ010000065.1, forward strand.
TGGTGTCTACTTGCATCAAATAACCCAAAAAAGTGTCGACTCACCTCACATCTCCACTCCATGGTGTCTAGTCGCATCACATCACCCAAAAAAGTGTCGACTCACCTCACATCTCCACTCCATGGTGTCTACTCGCATAAAATCACCCAAAAAAGTGTCAACTCACCTCACATCTCCACTCCATGGTGTCTAGTCGCATCACATCACCCAAAAAAGTGTCGACTCACCTCATATCTCCACTCCATGGTGTCTACTCGCATCAGATCACCCAAAAAAGTGTCGACTCACCTCACATCTCCACTCCATGGTGTCTACTCGCATCAAATCATCCAAAAAAGTGTCGACTCACCTCACATCTCCACTCCATGGTGTCTAGTCGCATCACATCACCCAAAAAAGTGTCGACTCACCTCACATCTCCACTCCATGGTGTCTACTCGCATCAAATCACCCAAAAAAGTGTCGATTCACCTCACATCTCCAGTCCATGGTGTCTAGTCGCATCACATCACCCAAACAAGTGTCGACTCACCTCACATCTCCACTCCATGGTGTCTAGTCGCATCACATCACCCAAAAAAGTGTCGACTCACTTCACATCTCCACTCCATGGTGTCTACTCGCATCAAATCACCCAAAAAAGTGTCGACTCACCTCACATCTCCACTCCATGGTGTCTAGTCGCATCACATCACCCAAAAAAGTGTCGACTCACCTCACATCTCCACTCCATGGTGTCTAGTCGCATCACATCACCCAAAAAAGTGTCGACTCACCTCACATCTCCACTCCACGGTGTCTAGTCGCATCACATCACCCAAAAAAGTGTCGACTCACCTCACATCTCCACTCCATGGTGTCTACTCGCATCAAATTACCCAAAAAAGTGTCGACTCACATCACATCTCCACTCCCTGGTATCTACTCGCATCACATCACCCAAAAAAGTGTCGACTCACCTCACATCTCCACTCCATGGTGTCTAGTCGCATCAAATCACCCAAAAAAGTGTCGCCTCACCTCACATCTCCACTCCATGGTGTCTACTTGCATCAAATCACCCAAAAATGTGTCGACTCACCTCACATCTCCACTCCATGGTGTCTAGTCGTATCACATCACCCAAAAAAGTGTCGACTTACCTCACATCTCCACTCCATGGTGTCTACTCGCATCAAACCACCCAAAAAAGTGTCGACTCACCTCACATCTCCACTCCATGGTGTCTACTCGCATCAAATCACCCAAAAAAGTGTCGACTCACCTCACATCTCCACTCCATGGTGTCTAGTCGCATCACATCACCCAAAAAAGTGTCGACTCACCTCACATCTCCACTCCATGGTGTCTAGTCGCATCACATCACCCAAATAAGTGTCGACTCACTTCACATCTCCACTCCATGGTGTCTACTCGCATCAAATCACCCAAAAAAGTGTCGACTCACCTCACATCTCCACTCCATGGTGTCTAGTCGCATCACATCACCCAAAAAGGTGTCGACTCACCTCACATCTCCACTCCATGGTGTCTAGTCGCATCACATCACCCAAAAAAGTGTCGACTCACTTCACATCTCCACTCCATGGTGTCTACTCGCATCAAATCACCCAAAAAAGTGTCGACTCACCTCACATCTCCACTCCACGGTGTCTAGTCGCATCACATCACCCAAAAAAGTGTCGACTCACCTCACATCTCCACTCCATGGTGTCTACTCGCATCAAATTACCCAAAAAAGTGTCGACTCACATCACATCTCCACTCCCTGGTATCTACTCGCATCACATCACCCAAAAAAGTGTCGACTCACCTCACATCTCCACTCCATGGTGTCTACTCGAATCAAATCACCCAAAAAAGTGTCGACTCACCTCACATCTCCACTCCATGGTGTCTACTTGCATCAAATCACCCAAAAATGTGTCGACTCACCTCACATCTCCACTCCATGGTGTCTAGTCGTATCACATCACCCAAAAAAGTGTCGACTTACCTCACATCTCCACTCCATGGTGTCTACTCGCATCAAACCACCCAAAAAAGTGTCGACTCACCTCACATCTCCACTCCATGGTGTCTACTCGCATCAAATCACCCAAAAAAGTGTCGACTCACCTCACATCTCCACTCCATGGTGTCTAGTCGCATCACATCACCCAAAAAAGTGTCGACTCACCTCACATCTCCACTCCATGGTGTCTAGTCGCATCACATCACCCAAATAAGTGTCGACTCACTTCACATCTCCACTCCATGGTGTCTACTCGCATCAAATCACCCAAAAAAGTGTCGACTCACCTCACATCTCCACTCCATGGTGTCTAGTCGCATCACATCACCCAAAAAGGTGTCGACTCACCTCACATCTCCACTCCATGGTGTCTACTCGCATCAAATCACCCAAAAAAGTGTCGACTCACCTCACATCTCCACTCCATGGTGTCTACTTGCATCAAATCACCCAAAAATGTGTCGACTCACCTCACATCTCCACTCCATGGTGTCTAGTCGCATCACATCACCCAAAAAAGTGTCGACTTACCTCACATCTCCACTCCATGGTGTCTACTCGCATCAAACCACCCAAAAAAGTGTCGACTCACCTCACATCTCCACTCCATGGTGTCTACTCGCATCAAATTGTTGGTGCAACCCTACGGTTTGCATTCGGCTTGTTGTCCGTGTGCGTGCATGCGTGTGTGCATGGAATGGTATGAGGGCATGAAATAATATATATTTCATGTTTACAATAGTGTGTGTATGATGAAGCATGATTTTGAATGTGTGCGTCGAGTCAATAGCGAGTTATCGCTAGTCGCGTGTCACGTCGTCGTTTGCGTGTCGTGTGCGGTTTTCTATTTTGTCGTGTGTGGAACGTTCGGCGTGTCGCAGGTGTGCGCAGCAGACTTCCAAGAACTCAAGGAAGAATTTACCTTGAAGAACCAGAGCCTTGGTTTCAAGATTCAAGTTATTTCGAAGCTCTCTAAAAGGGTAAACTTTAAGATAGTGAGAATAGTTGCATTACTTTGTGTAGTGTAACATTTCTCTTGGTGTAGGCCCTTGTGGAGGGTAGTTTCGAGACCCTTCGTGGTTGGGGACAGTGTGGCACTGTTCCACATCACTGTACCTCGGCTCTTGGGGTTTGTAGGAGCTGGGAGTCATTCCCAACTCGTAACTCTTCCTATCTTGTGTTCTAAGACTATAGTGGCTGCCATAGTACCGTTCGTTCAAACCGACGCTGTGTCGTCAATTCTTTATCAAATCGTGCAATCTAAATTGCTAATTGTAGACGACGTGAAGACGCTCCAGATCCAATTTGAATCAAGTCATTTGCAGCTGTGAGCAGAACGCTATCAACGTTTGAAGCCGCTGTGCAGAAATCCGTCTGTGCTCTCTATCTTTCGTTTTAGGCACATTCAAGCCTATTGTGACTATAACAAGTGGTATCAGAGCCCCTTGGAGCAGTTTCGACAATGTCTGGACCTGAGGAAAGGGGTGGCAGAGGTGCTGGTGGCAGTGGAGAAGCTCAAGCTCAAGGCCAACCCCGTGATTCAGCCATGGCGCCCATGCAACCAAGTCTTGGCCCACCTAGGGATGAGCCTAGGGTGTTTGGGCTTGACAAGTTCAACGGTGACAACTTTGCTGAATGGTCCTTCAAGATGGAGAACATCTTTGACCACTACGACCTGCTGGAGGTGATGGAAGGAACGGAGAAGCGCCCCGAGAACGACCCGGAGAAGAGCCCGTGGGTGCGGAAGAGCGCACAAGGCTATCTCTTACTTGGGCAAGCGTTGGGGAGCAGTCAGATCCGTCACATCAAGCCATTCCAGCGTGAACCAGAGAAAGGACCAAAGGCATGGGCTGCTCTCAAGGGTGTACATGCTCCTGCAACAGCGGCGGTAGCGGTGGTGTTGGAACGGCAAATGGCGGCACTACGAATTGAAGAAGATGAAGCGGTTGAAGAAGGGGTGCAGAAATTCTTCGACTTGTTGACGCGGCTTGAGGGAGCTGATTTGAACTACAGTGAGCTCCAAAAGAAGACCAAGTTGCTGGCCTTACTCCCAGAGTCATGGTCCTCGCTCATCATCAACCTTAATCGCGACTTGCCCCGCCTCTCGCTTGAAGACGTGAAGCGAGCTATCCTTCAAGAGGATTTCCGCCGCCGTGAGTTGGCGAGTGCGGATGGCGCTGGGGCAGCGAGCATCGGCCGTGGATATGGTCGAGGAAGAGGCAGAGGACGAGGGGGAGGAAGGTTTGGTGGCAGCAACTTCGGCGGAGGCCGCAGGAGTGGCGGTTACGGCAGCGACGACAAGAGCTACGGACGCGGTCGCGGCCGATTCGACGGCGAGTGTCACTATTGCCACAAGAGCGGACACATGTGGCGCGACTGCTACAAACTCCCTGATGGTTGGACCCCTGCTCAAGGCCAAGAGGGTAGAGGAGCAGGAGGAGGGAGAGGACGAGGCCGTGGAGGCCGTGGCGGTCGCGGTGGCGGAGCTGCAAACATGAAGAGCGGAGACAACGTCAAGGACCCGAGCGACGATCGATACCCGGGTCTATTCTACTTCGTGTCGACGCAAGTACCGGCTGGTCCAGAGAAGGATGAAGGCTTTGAGGAGCCAGCAGCTGTGGGGAAGGTGACCCTACACCCCCTGGACTATTGGGTGATTGATAGTGGCGCTACCTATAGCATGACACCTCGCCCGGACTTGCTCACCGAACTCGAGCCGTCACCGGTGAAGCATGTCACATCGGCTTTGGGGCAGCGAGCAGAGGTGAAAGGCATGGGCAAGGCCATGTTCAAGGGTGCTGATGGGAAGATGGTGGGCCTCAAGAACGTGCTTTGGGTGCCCAGCCTTGCTGCAAACCTGATTTCCGTGCGGCGGTTGGCAAAGGCCGGCATGGACACGAACTCGAAGGGAGCCAAGACCTACACCGCAAGGCTTGGCGATCGAATTCTTTGGGACCTTCATGAGGACAGGGATGTCTACAACGAGATGTGGCAGATCCCAGTGGTCCCTATGCCTAAGGAGAGGCAAGTGGCAGCAAGCATCAGCACCAAGGATGGAGCGGTCGGTAGCGACGATGGCGCGAACGGTCGCGCTAAGGAGAATGAGCTCAAGAAGAGCAAACCTGGAGGGACCAGCAAGTTCAGTGAACCTAAGGAGAGTGGTGCAGCAACCAAGGAGCAGCAAAAGGGTGAGGAGAACCCAGAGGCAGCAGCGGAGGAGGACTACGGAGAGAGTATGTGGGGCGCTATTGCGAGCGCGGCATTCTCCAATCCAACTTCGGCTACGGGGGAGTGTGATTGGCTCACCTTGCATCGGCGCATGGGGCATGTGGCCCTGCCCATCTTGCAGCAGCTAGTGAAGAATGAGATGGTTGCTGGCATACGTGTGAAGGGGGAGCCCGATGAGGTGCTTGGCTGCCCGACGTGCATTCAAGCCAAGTTCACCCGGTTTCCGTTCCCTAGTTCGGAGGCAACGGCAAAGGCACCGCTTGATGAGGTGGTGATGGACGTGGTGGGCCCCCTGAAGCTTGGAGCTGCTGGAGCTGAGTATTTTCTCACCATTGTCGACGTCTACACCCGCATGACTTGGGTGTACGTGCTGGCCAAGAAGAGCGACGTGGCTGAAACGTTGAAGACGGATTGGTTCCCGATGGTGGAGCGGCAACAAGACCGTCTAGTCAAGTCAATCCGCACCGATCGAGGGGGAGAGTTCCTGAGCAAGGAGTTTGGGTTGTGGCTGAAGAAGAATGGTATTCGGCACTCCCTCACCATGCCATACTCCCCTGCAATGAACGGCATCGCCGAGCGAGCGAACCGCACAATCACGGAGGCGGCACGCGGGTTGCTCATTGAAGCCGGGCTACCCGACTATTTCTGGCCTGATGCGGTGCGGAGCGCGTGTGTGGCCAAGAACAGAGCCTTGACTCATGTGGGAGCAGACAAATGGGTGCCCTATGTGGAGTGGCTAGGAAGGAAGCCAAAGGTGGATATGCTTCGGGTGTTCGGGTGCATGTGCATGGCGCTCGTGCCTAAGCATCTTCGGCACAACAAGCTTGGTGCCAAGGCGGTGTGGGCCGTGCACTTGGGCATGGCTCAAAACAGCAAGGGATGGCTTCTTTGGGACCCATTCACCAAGAAATTCTTGGTGAGCAGGGACTGCAAATTCATGGAGAATCTGATGTACAAGGATTGGAAGGCGGAGAATGAGGCGAAGATAGGCGTGCGGTTGGGGGACGTGAAGAGTTCCGGTTTGGAGCATGTGGAGCTGCCCTTGGAGCTGAGCAGCAGCAGCACCACCACAAGGCAATCTTCCCTTGTGAATGGGGGAGAGGAGGCCAAGGATGCAGAGGAAGAAGAGGAGGAGGTTCAGCAAGTGAGCGAGCGTGTACCGACACTTCCTTCTCGCACTACGAGTGCTCCACGGATCCGAGTCACCCCGCAGCAACGCCAAGGCCTTCATGTCCCTGCAGCTGAGGAAGAAGGAAGGGGCAAAAGGAGAATCCAAGCCCCAAATAGGCTGACCTATGAGGCACTGGGAAAGCCAGCCAAGTCAGCCTTGGCCGGAGCGGCACTTATAGTTGGAGAAGACGAGGAGAGTGACTACGAGGAGTGTGCCTTCGCGTTCTTCTCTCCGATGGAGATGCCGGGGGAACCAGAAACTCTCAAGGAGGCCTTGGAGAGCATTGAGGAGAACGGCACATGGGAATTGGTGGAGCTACCGGAGGGGCGTAAGGCGATTACGTCCAAATGGCTCTTCAAGATCAAGTCCGACGCCGACGGCAAGATCGAGCGCTACAAGTCTAGGCTTGTGGCGAAGGGGTACCAGCAGAAGGAGAAGGTGGACTATAAGGAGTTGTTTGCTCCTGTGGTGAAGCCGACGACGCTGCGAACCCTACTCGCGGGAGCTGCCATCAAAGGATGGGTGGTGAAACAAATGGATGTCACAACGGCATTCCTCAATGGCGTCCTTGAGGAAGAGATTTTCATGGCGCAGCCAGAGGGGTTTGATGATGGTAGTGGCAGAGTTTTGAGGCTGAAGAAAGCCCTTTATGGACTGAAGCAGGCCCCTAGGCAGTGGTACTTGAAGCTGCGAGGAGTTTTGGAGGAGATCGGCTTCACTCCCTCAACGGCCGATCACTCATTGTTCATGCTTGGCGAGGGGGAGCAGAGGAGCTTCATGGTGGTGTACGTGGATGACATCCTCATCTTTTCACCCTCATCTGACCTTGTGAAGGAGGTGATGCTGAAGCTTCAGGACAAGTTTAAGTGTAAGGCCCTTGGTGACGTCAACTTCTACCTTGGGCTTCACATTGAACGTGATGTGGAGAAGCGGTGCATGCGGGTGCATCAACGGAAGTACCTGGAGGCATTGGCTGCCAACTTTGGGCAGAGTGAAGGCCATGTGGCTACACCCTTTCCCTCTGGTTTCAAGTGTGTGAAGGGACCAGAGGAGGAGAGCGTTGGTGAAGAGGAGAGGCGCCGTTTTCACTCGTTGGTGGGCAGCCTCATGTACGCGGCGGTAAACACCCGACCGGACGTCGCGTTTGCTACCGGACAGTTGGCTAGGGTTGTTCAATGCCCTAATGAGGAGCAGGTAGCAGCTGGAATGAGAGTGGCCAAGTATCTTGGCCAAACACCGACCGTTGGGCTGCAATATTCGGCGGCGGCGCAAAGGCGCCAAAAGGGCGCGGATGGTGTTGAACCCGGGCGTTTGTTCCTCACCGCATTCTCGGATGCTTCTTTTGCATCAGAACCAGAGGACATGACAAGTGTTGGAGGGTTCATTTGCTGTGTTGGTGGAGGCCCAACTGCTTGGGAGAGCAAGAAGCAGGTGGATCAAGCATTGAGCTCGGTGGAGTCCGAGTATATGGCACTCTTCCGTGCCGTACGGGAGATTGTGTGGCAGCGGCGTTTGTTGGCTGAATTGGGGGAGGAGCAGCAAGGACCTACCCCACTGTACTGTGACAGCCAGGGTGCCATTTCTCTTGCTAAGAACCCTGTGTTGCATGGCCTCACCAAGCACATGAGGGTGAAGTGGCATTGGACGAGGAGCATGGTGGCCGCGGGTGAAGTTGAGTTGCACTATGTGAAGACGACAAGGCAGCCAGCTGACATGATGACCAAGAGGCTGGTGGAGCAGCAGCATTGGAAGTGTTGCAAGCTGGCTGGGATGGCTCTGAACTGAGAGAGCAAGATCCTAAGGCCAACAATCCGAGGGGGAGTTTGTTGGTGCAACCCTACGGTTTGCATTCGGCTTGTTGTCCGTGTGCGTGCATGCGTGTGTGCATGGAATGGTATGAGGGCATGAAATAATATATATTTCATGTTTACAATAGTGTGTGTATGATGAAGCATGATTTTGAATGTGTGCGTCGAGTCAATAGCGAGTTATCGCTAGTCGCGTGTCACGTCGTCGTTTGCGTGTCGTGTGCGGTTTTCTATTTTGTCGTGTGTGGAACGTTCGGCGTGTCGCAGGTGTGCGCAGCAGACTTCCAAGAACTCAAGGAAGAATTTACCTTGAAGAACCAGAGCCTTGGTTTCAAGATTCAAGTTATTTCGAAGCTCTCTAAAAGGGTAAACTTTAAGATAGTGAGAATAGTTGCATTACTTTGTGTAGTGTAACATTTCTCTTGGTGTAGGCCCTTGTGGAGGGTAGTTTCGAGACCCTTCGTGGTTGGGGACAGTGTGGCACTGTTCCACAACACTGTACCTCGGCTCTTGGGGTTTGTAGGAGCTGGGAGTCATTCCCAACTCGTAACTCTTCCTATCTTGTGTTCTAAGACTATAGTGGCTGCCATAGTACCGTTCGTTCAAACCGACGCTGTGTCGTCAATTCTTTATCAAATCGTGCAATCTAAATTGCTAATTGTAGACGACGTGAAGTCGCTCCAGATCCAATTTGAATCAAGTCATTTGCAGCTGTGAGCAGAACGCTATCAACGTTTGAAGCCGCTGTGCAGAAATCCGTCTGTGCTCTCTATCTTTCGTTTTAGGCACATTCAAGCCTATTGTGACTATAACACAAATCACCCAAAAAAGTGTCGACTCACCTCACATCTCCACTCCATGGTGTCTACTCGCATCACATCACCCAAAAAAGTGTCGACTCACCTCACATCTCCACTCCATGGTGTCTACTCGCATCAGATCACCCAAAAAAGTGTCGACTCACCTCACATCTCCACTCCATGGTGTCTAGTCGCATTACATCACCCAAAAAAGTGTCGACTCACCTCACATCTCCACTCCATGGTGTCTACTCGCATCAAATCACCCAAAAAAGTGTCGACTCACCTCACATCTCTACTCCATGGTGTCTAGTCGCATCACATCACCCAAAAAAGTGTCGACTCACCTCACATCTCCACTCCATGGTGTCTACTCGCATCACATCACCCAAAAAAGTGTCAACTCACCTCACATCTCCACTCCATGGTGTCTAGTCGCATCACATCACCCAAAAAAGTGTCGACTCACCTCATATCTCCACTCCATGGTGTCTACTCGCATCAGATCACCCAAAAAAGTGTCGACTCACCTCACATCTCCACTCCATGGTGTCTACTCGCATCAAATCATCCAAAAAAGTGTCAACTCACCTCACATCTCCACTCCATGGTGTCTAGTCGCATCACATCACCCAAAAAAGTGTCGACTCACCTCACATCTCCACTCCATGGTGTCTAGTCGCATCACATCACCCAAAAAAGTGTCGACTCACCTCACATCTCCACTCCATGGTGTCTAGTCGCATCAAATCACCCAAAAAAGTGCCGACTCACCTCACATCTCCACTCCATGGTGTCTACTCGCATCAAATAACCCAAAAAAGTGTCGACTCACCTCACATCTCCACTCCATGGTGTCTAGTCGCATCACATCACCCAAAAAAGTGTCGACTCACCTCACATCTCCACTCCATGGTGTCTACTCGCATCAAATCACCCAAAAAAGTGTCAACTCACCTCACATCTCCACTCCATGGTGTCTAGTCGCATCACATCACCCAAAAAAGTGTCGACTCACCTCATATCTCCACTCCATGGTGTCTACTCGCATCAGATCACCCAAAAAAGTGTCGACTCACCTCACATCTCCACTCCATGGTGTCTACTCGCATCAAATCATCCAAAAAAGTGTCGACTCACCTCACATCTCCACTCCATGGTGTCTAGTCGCATCACATCACCCAAAAAAGTGTCGACTCACCTCACATCTCCACTCCATGGTGTCTACTCGCATCAAATCACCCAAAAAAGTGTCAACTCACCTCACATCTCCACTCCATGGTGTCTAGTCGCATCACATCACCCAAAAAAGTGTCGACTCACCTCATATCTCCACTCCATGGTGTCTACTCGCATCAGATCACCCAAAAAAGTGTCGACTCACCTCACATCTCCACTCCATGGTGTCTACTCGCATCAAATCACCCAAAAAAGTGTCCATTCACCTCACATCTCCACTCCATGGTGTCTAGTCGCATCACATCACCCAAACAAGTGTCGACTCACCTCACATCTCCACTCCATGGTGTCTAGTCGCATCACATCACCCAAAAAAGTGTCGACTCACTTCACATCTCCACTCCATGGTGTCTACTCGCATCAAATCACCCAAAAAAGTGTCGACTCACCTCACATCTCCACTCCACGGTGTCTAGTCGCATCACATCACCCAAAAAAGTGTCGACTCACCTCACATCTCCACTCCATGGTGTCTACTCGCATCAAATCACCCAAAAAAGTGTCGACTCACATCACATCTCCACTCCCTGGTATCTACTCGGATCACATCACCCAAAAAAGTGTCGACTCACCTCACATCTCCACTCCATGGTGTCTACTCGCATCAAATCACCCAAAAAAGTGTCGACTCACCTCACATCTCCACTCCATGGTGTCTAGTCGCATCACATCACCCAAAAAAGTGTCAACTCACCTCACATCTACACTCCATGGTGTCTACTCGCATCAAATCACCCAAAAAAGTGTCGACTCACCTCACATCTCCACTCCATGGTGTCTACTCGCATCAAATCACCCAAAAAAGTGTCGACTCACCTCACATCTCCACTCCATGGTGTCTACTCGCATCAAATAACCCAAAAAAGTGTCGACTCACCTCACATCTCCACTCCATGGTGTCTAGTCGCATCACATCACCCAAAAAAGTGTCGACTCACCTCACATCTCCACTCCATGGTGTCTACTCGCATAAAATCACCCAAAAAAGTGTCAACTCACCTCACATCTCCACTCCATGGTGTCTAGTCGCATCACATCACCCAAAAAAGTGTCGACTCACCTCATATCTCCACTCCATGGTGTCTACTCGCATCAGATCACCCAAAAAAGTGTCGACTCACCTCACATCTCCACTCCATGGTGTCTACTCTCATCAAATCATCCAAAAAAGTGTCGACTCACCTCACATCTCCACTCCATGGTGTCTAGTCGCATCACATCACCCAAAAAAGTGTCGACTCACCTCACATCTCCACTCCATGGTGTCTACTCGCATCAAATCACCCAAAAAAGTGTCGATTCACCTCACATCTCCAGTCCATGGTGTCTAGTCGCATCACATCACCCAAACAAGTGTCGACTCACCTCACATCTCCACTCCATGGTGTCTAGTCGCATCACATCACCCAAAAAAGTGTCGACTCACTTCACATCTCCACTCCATGGTGTCTACTCGCATCAAATCACCCAAAAAAGTGTCGACTCACCTCACATCTCCACTCCACGGTGTCTAGTCGCATCACATCACCCAAAAAAGTGTCGACTCACCTCACATCTCCACTCCATGGTGTCTACTCGCATCAAATTACCCAAAAAAGTGTCGACTCACATCACATCTCCACTCCCTGGTGTCTACTTGCATCACATCACCCAAAAAGTGTCGACTCACCTCACATCTCCACTCCATGGTGTCTACTCGCATCAAATCACCCAAAAAAGTGTCGCCTCACCTCACATCTCCACTCCATGGTGTCTACTCGCATCACATCACCCAAAAAAGTGTCGACTCACCTCACATCTCCACTCCATGGTTCTAGTCGCATCACATCACCCAAAAAAGTGTCGACTCACTTCACATCTCCACTCCATGGTGTCTACTCGCATCACATCACCCAAAAAAGTGTCGACTCACCTCACATCTCCACTCCATGGTGTCTAGTCGCATCACATCACCCAAAAAAGTGTCGACTCACCTCACATCTCCACTCCATGGTGTCTAGTCGCATCGCATCACGCAAAAAAGTCTCGACTCACTTCACATCTCCACTCCATGGTGTCTACTCGCATCAAATAACCCAAAAAGTGTCGACTCACCTCACATCTCCACTCCATGGTGTCTACTCGCATCAAATCACCCAAAAAAGTGTCGACTCACCTCACATCTCCACTCCATGGTGTCTACTCGCATCACATCACCCAAAAAAGTGTCGACTCACCTCACATCTCCACTCCATGGTGTCTAGTCGCATCACATCACCCAAAAAAGTGTCGACTCACTTCACATCTCCACTCCATGGTGTCTACTCGCATCACATCACCCAAAAAAGTGTCGACTCACCTCACATCTCCACTCCATGGTGTCTAGTCGCATCACATCACCCAAAAAAGTGTCGACTCACTTCACATCTCCACTCCATGGTGTTTACTCGCATCACATCACCCAAAAAAGTGTCGACTCACCTCACATCTCCACTCCATGGGGTCTAGTCGCATCAAATCACCCAAAAAAGTGTCGACTCACCTCACATCTCCACTCCATTGTGTCTAGTCGCATCACATCACCCAAAAAAGTGTCGACTCACCTCACATCTCCACTCCATGGTGTCTACTCGCATCAAATCACCCAAAAAAGTGTCGACTCACCTCACATCTCCACTCCATGGTGTCTACTTGCATCACATCACCCAAAAAAGTGTCGACTCACCTCACATCTCCACTCCATGGTGTCTAGTCGCATCACATCACCCAAAAAAGTGTCGACTCACTTCACATCTCCACTCCATGGTGTCTACTCGCATCACATCACCCAAAAAAGTGTCGACTCACCTCACATCTCCACTCCATGGGGTCTAGTCGCATCAAATCACCCAAAAAAGTGTCGACTCACCTCACATCTCCACCCCATGGTGTCTAGTCGCATCACATCACCCAAAAAAGTGTCGACTCACCTCATATCTCCACTCCATGGTGTCTACTCGCATCAAATCACCCAGAAAAGTGTCGACTCACCTCACATCTCCACTCCATGGTGTCTACTCGCATCACATCACCCAAAAAAGTGTCGACTCACCTCACTGTTATAGTCAAGAGTCCACTTAGAGGTCGCGGATGCCCATGAAACCGCCTAAGTAGAATCTGACGTCTTCAAACCACCTCTGTTCAAAACGCCGTCACGATCAGCTCCGAAAACATACGAGGCTGAAACTTGAACAGCGGTTAGCCTTAGGTGTCTGCTTTCCAACGGTATATTATTTGCTATTATCAGAGGTGTGTGCACTACGCAGTGAACGAAAACGTAAGCTCGGCTGAAAAACGTGTAGTTTCATTGATGCAAGGAAGAGGTTAGTACAACATGTCCTAGGGAACTCTTAAGGGGTTGGGATCATCCTGGGAACTCAGAGAAGGTTGAGTCCTAGGGGAGAAAGGCCAGAGAAGGATGGAAAACGTCCTAGCTAGGTCAGCAAAGCCAACCACACATGGATGTTCAGAGCTGTACTCAAGGCAACCAATTGTGAGTCAAGCCAACCATGAGTCAGCTTGTCTTCCCACTTGCACCCTCTTGCAAGCTGCTTCCAGGAAGACCACACTTCTCAAAAGGAGGGTGGTAGAGTCCCACTTGACCACCTGTACTTCTTGTCTCATTCTCTGTCCCTGCACCATTGGCATGACAACAATGAAAGGGTGGCAAGGGAAGTGCTGCCAACAGTGCACCATGACTACGGAAAAGTGAATTTCGGCAGCTGTCACGCAATGCTCAGATGTTGGATCGTTCTGAAACTTGGTGACCACCTGCACAGCGGGGCAAAGGACTGCAAGACTGAATTTCAGACCAATCAGAGCTCGGTAGACGAGTCAGCAGCCGAAATGGTGAACTCGGGTGTTACCAAAAAGGAGTAACACACACTTCCGGGATGCCATAAGTCTTGAAACATAAAATGTTGTCATGCCTTGGTAACTGCTTCAAAAACTCTGAAACTTTGAGGGTTTGAAAAACACATGTTGAAAAAACTCCCCACAAAATTCCAGAAGCTGAGCAGGCTTGTAGGCCGAATGGGAGTGCGATGACCGTGCCACTGTAATGTGTTGGCACAACACTCACATCTCCACTCCATGGTGTCTAGTCGCATCACATCACCCAAAAAAGTGTCGACTCACTTCACATCTCCACTCCATGGTGTCTACTCGCATCAAATAACCCAAAAAAGTGTCGACTCACCTCACATCTCCACTCCATGGTGTCTACTCGCATCAAATCACCCAAAAAAGTGTCGACTCACCTCACATCTCCACTCCATGGTGTCTAGTTGCATCACATCACCCAAAAAAGTGTCGACTCACCTCACATCTCCACTCCATGGTGTCTACTCGCATCAAATCACCCAAAAAAGTGTCGACTCACCTCACATCTCCACTCCATGGTGTCTACTCGCATCAAATCACCCAAAAAAGTGTCGACTCACCTCACATCTCCACTCCATGTGTCTACTCGCATCAAATCACCCAAAAAAGTGTTGACTCACCTCACATCTCCACTCCATGGTGTCTACTCGCATCACATCACCCAAAAAAGTGTCGACTCACCTCACATCTCCACTCCATGGTGTCTAGTCGCATCACATCACCCAAAAAAGTGTTGACTCACCTCACATCTCCACTCCATGGTGTCTACTTGCATCAAATCACCCAAAAAAGTGTCGACTCACCTCACATCTCCACTCCATGGTGTCTAGTCGCATCACATCACCCAAAAAAGTGTCGACTCACCTCACATCTCCACTCCATGGTGTCTACTCGCATCAAATCACCCAAAAAAGTGTCGACTCACCTCACATCTCCACTCCATGGTGTCTACTCGCATCAAATCACCCAAAAAAGTGTCTACTCACCTCACATCTCCACTCCATGGTGTCTAGTTGCATCACATCACCCAAAAAAGTGTCGACTCACCTCACATCTCCACTCCATGGTGTCTACTCGCATCAAATCACCCAAAAAAGTGTCGACTCACCTCACATCTCCACTCCATGGTGTCTACTCGCATCAAATCACCCAAAAAAGTGTCGACTCACCTCACATCTCCACTCCATGTGTCTACTCGCATCAAATCACCCAAAAAAGTGTTGACTCACCTCACATCTCCACTCCATGGTGTCTACTCGCATCACATCACCCAAAAAAGTGTCGACTCACCTCACATCTCCACTCCATGGTGTCTAGTCGCATCACATCACCCAAAAAAGTGTTGACTCACCTCACATCTCCACTCCATGGTGTCTACTTGCATCAAATCACCCAAAAAAGTGTCGACTCACCTCACATCTCCACTCCATGGTGTCTAGTCGCATCACATCACCCAAAAAAGTGTCGACTCACCTCACATCTCCACTCCATGGTGTCTACTCGCATCAAATCACCCAAAAAAGTGTCGACTCACCTCACATCTCCACTCCATGGTGTCTACTCGCATCAAATCACCCAAAAAAGTGTCGACTCACCTCACATCTCCACTCCATGGTGTCTAGTCTCATCACATCCCCCAAAAAAGTGTCGACTCACCTCACATCTCCACTCCATGGTGTCTAGTCGCATCACATCACCCAAAAAAGTGTCGACTCACCTGACATCTCCACTCCATGGTGTCTAGTCGCATCACATCACGCAAAAAAGTCTCGACTCACTTCACATCTCCACTCCATGGTGTCTACTCGCATCAAATAACCCAAAAAGTGTCGACTCACCTCACATCTCCACTCCATGGTGTCTACTCGCATCAAATCACCCAAAAAAGTGTCGACTCACCTCACATCTCCACTCCATGGTGTCTAGTCGCATCACATCACCCAAAAAAGTGTCGACTCACCTCACATCTCCACTCCATGGTGTCTAGTCGCATCACATCACCCAAAAAAGTGTCGACTCACCTCACATCTCCACTCCATGGTGTCTAGTCTCATCACATCCCCCAAAAAATTGTCGACTCACCTCACATCTCCACTCCATGGTGTCTAGTCGCATCACATCACCCAAAAAAGTGTCGACTCACCTCACATCTCCACTCCATGGTGTCTAGTCGCATCACATCACGCAAAAAAGTCTCGACTCACTTCACATCTCCACTCCATGGTGTCTACTCGCATCAAATAACCCAAAAAGTGTCGACTCACCTCACATCTCCAGTCCATGGTGTCTACTCGGATCAAATCACTCAAAAAAGTGTCGACTCACCTCACATCTCCACTCCATGGTGTCTACTCGCATCACATCACCCAAAAAAGTGTCGACTCACCTCACATCTCCACTCCATGGTGTCTAGTCGCATCACATCACCCAAAAAAGTGTTGACTCACTTCACATCTCCACTCCATGGTGTCTACTCGCATCACATCACCCAAAAAAGTGTCGACTCACCTCACATCTCCACTCCATGGTGTCTAGTCGCATCACATCACCCAAAAAAGTGTCGACTCACTTCACATCTCCACTCCATGGTGTCTACTCGCATCACATCACCCAAAAAAGTGTCGACTCACCTCACATCTCCACTCCACGGGAACTAGTCGCATCAAATCACCCAAAAAAGTGTCGACTCACCTCACATCTCCACTCCATTGTGTCTAGTCGCATCACATCACCCAAAAAAGTGTCGACTCACCTCACATCTCCACTCCATGGTGTCTACTCGCATCAAATCACCCAAAAAAGTGTCGACTCACCTCACATCTCCACTCCATGGTGTCTACTCGCATCACATCACCCAAAAAAGTGTCGACTCACCTCACATCTCCACTCCATGGTGTCTAGTCGCATCACATCACCCAAAAAAGTGTCGACTCACTTCACATCTCCACTCCATGGTGTCTACTCGCATCACATCACCCAAAAAAGTGTCAACTCACCTCACATCTCCACTCCATGGGGTCTAGTCGCATCAAATCACCCAAAAAAGTGTCGACTCACCTCACATCTCCACTCCATGGTGTCTAGTCGCATCACATCACCCAAAAAAGTGTCGACTCACCTCACATCTCCACTCCATGGTGTCTACTCGCATCAAATCACCCAGAAAAGTGTCGACTCACCTCACATCTCCACTCCATGGTGTCTACTCGCATCACATCACCCAAAAAAGTGTCGACTCACCTCACATCTCCACTCCATGGTGTCTAGTCGCATCACATCACCCAAAAAAGTGTCGACTCACTTCACATCTCCACTCCATGGTGTCTACTCGCATCAAATAACCCAAAAAAGTGTCGACTCACCTCACATCTCCACTCCATGGTGTCTACTCGCATCAAATCACCCAAAAAAGTGTCGACTCACCTCACATCTCCACTCCATGGTGTCTAGTTGCATCACATCACCCAAAAAAGTGTCGACTCACCTCACATCTCCACTCCATGGTGTCTACTCGCATCAAATCACCCAAAAAAGTGTCGACTCACCTCACATCTCCACTCCATGGTGTCTACTCGCATCAAATCACCCAAAAAAGTGTCGACTCACCTCACATCTCCACTCCATGTGTCTACTCGCATCAAATCACCCAAAAAAGTGTTGACTCACCTCACATCTCCACTCCATGGTGTCTACTCGCATCACATCACCCAAAAAAGTGTCGACTCACCTCACATCTCCACTCCATGGTGTCTAGTCGCATCACATCACCCAAAAAAGTGTTGACTCACCTCACATCTCCACTCCATGGTGTCTACTTGCATCAAATCACCCAAAAAAGTGTCGACTCACCTCACATCTCCACTCCATGGTGTCTAGTCGCATCACATCACCCAAAAAAGTGTCGACTCACCTCACATCTCCACTCCATGGTGTCTACTCGCATCAAATCACCCAAAAAAGTGTCGACTCACCTCACATCTCCACTCCATGGTGTCTAGTCTCATCACATCCCCCAAAAAAGTGTCGACTCACCTCACATCTCCACTCCATGGTGTCTAGTCGCATCACATCACCCAAAAAAGTGTCGACTCACCTCACATCTCCACTCCATGGTGTCAAGTCGCATCACATCACGCAAAAAAGTCTCGACTCACTTCACATCTCCACTCCATGGTGTCTACTCGCATCAAATAACCCAAAAAGTGTCGACTCACCTCACATCTCCACTCCATGGTGTCTACTCGCATCAAATCACCCAAAAAAGTGTCGACTCACCTCACATCTCCACTCCATGGTGTCTAGTCGCATCACATCACCCAAAAAAGTGTCGACTCACCTCACATCTCCACTCCATGGTGTCTACTCGCATCAAATCACCCAAAAAAGTGTCGAGTCACCTCACATCTCCACTCCATGGTGTCTACTCGCATCAAATCACCCAAAAATGTGTCGACTCACCTCACATCTCCACTCCATGGTGTCTAGTCGCATCACATCACCCAAAAAAGTGTCGACTCACCTCACATCTCCACTTCATGGTGTCTAGTAGCATTATATCACCCAAAAAAGTGTCAACTCACCTCACATCTCGACTCCATGGTGTCTACTCGCATCAAATCACCCAAATAAGTGTCGACTCACCTCACATCTCCACTCCATGGTGTCTACTCACATCACATCACCCAAAAAAGTGTAGACTCACCTCACATCTCCACTCCATGGTGTCTACTCGCATCACATCACCCAAAAAAGTGTCGACTCACCTCACATCTCCACTCCATGGTGTCTAGTCGCATCACATCACCCAAAAAAGTGTCCACTCACCTCACATCTCCACTCCATGGTGTCTACTCACATCACATCACCCAAAAAAGTGTCGACTCACCTCACATCTCCACTCCATGGTGTCTACTCGCATCACATCACCCAAAAAAGTGTCGACTCACCTCACATCTCCACTCCATGGTGTCTACTCGCATCACATCACCCAAAAAAGTGTCGACTCACCTCACACCTCCACTCCATGGTGTTCTACACGCATCACATCACCCAAAAAAGTGTCGACTCAGCTCACATCTCCACTCCATGGTATCTACTCGCATCACATCACCCAAAAAAGTGTCGACTCACCTCACAACTCCACTCCATGGTGTCTAGTCGCATCACATCACCCAAAAGAGTGTCGACTCACCTCACATCTCCACTCCATGGGGTCTAGTCGCATCACATCACACAAAAAAGTGTCGACTCACCTCACATCTCCACTCCATGGAGTCTACTCGCATCAAATCACCCAAAAAAGTGTCGACTCACCTCACATCTCCACTCCATGGTGTCTAGTCGCATCACATCACCCAAAAAAGTGTCGACTCACTTCACATCTCCACTCCATGGTGTCTACTCGCATCAAATCACCCAAAAAAGTGCGACCCACCTCACATCTCCACTCCATGGTGTCTAGTCGCATCACATCACCCAAAAAAGTGTCGACTCACCTCACATCTCCACTCCATGGTGTCTACTTGCATCAAATCACCCCAAAAAGTGCCGAATCACCTCACATCTCCACTCCATGGTGTCTACTCGCATCAAATCACCCAAAAAAGTGTCGACTCACCTCACATCTCCACTCCATGGTGTCTAGTCGCATCACATCACCCAAAAAAGTGTCGACTCACCTCACATCTCCACTCCATGGTGTCTACTCGCATCAAATCACCCAAAAATGTGTCGACTCACCTCACATCTCCACTCCATGGAGTCTACTCGCATCACATCACCCAAAAAAGTGTCGACTCACCTCACATCTCCACTCCATGGTGTCTAGTCGCATCACATCACCCAAAAAAGTGTCGACTCACTTCACATCTCCACTCCATGGTGTCTACTCGCATCAAATAACCCAAAAAAGTGTCGACTCACCTCACATCTCCACTCCATCGTGTCTACTCGTATCAAATCACCCAAAAAAGTGTCGACTCACCTCACATCTCCACTCCATGGTGTCTAGTCGCATCACATCACCCAAAAAAGTGTCGACTCACCTCACATCTCCACTCCATGGTGTCTACTCGCATCAAATCACCCAAAAAAGTGTCGACTCACCTCACATCTCCACTCCATGGTGTCTACTCGCATCAAATCACCCAAAAAAGTGTCGACTCACCTCACATCTCCACTCCATGGTATCTACTCGCATCACATCACCCAAAAAAGTGTGAACTCACCTCACATCTCCACTCCATGGTGTCTACTCGCATCAAATCACCCAAAAAAGTGTCGACTCACCTCAGATCTCCACTCCATGGTGTCTAGTCGCATCACATCACCCAAAAAAGTGTCGACTCACCTCACATCTCCACTCCATGGTGTCTACTCGCATCAAATCACCCAAAAAAGTGTCGACTCACCTCACATCTCCACTCCATGGTGTCTACTCGCATCAAATCACCCAAAAAAGTGTCGACTCACCTCACATCTCCACTCCATGGTGTCTACTCGCATCACATCACCTAAAAAGGTGTCGACTCACCTCACATCTCCACTCCATGGTGTCTACTCGCATCACATCACCCAAAAAAGTGTCGACTCACCTCACATCTCCACTCCATGGTGTCTACTCGCATCACATCACCCAAAAAAGTGTCGACTCACCTCACATCTCCACTCCATGGTGTCTACTCGCATCACATCACCCAAAAAAGTGTCGACTCACCTCACATCTCCACTCCATGGTATCTACTCGCATCACATCACCCAAAAAAGTGTCGACTCACCTCACATCTCCACTCCATGGTGTCTAGTCGCATCACATCACCCAAAAGAGTGTCGACTCACCTCACATCTCCACTCCATGGGGTCTAGTCGCATCAAATCACCCAAAAATGTGTCGACTCACCTCACATCTCCACTCCATGGTGTCTACTCGCATCACATCACCCAAAAAAGTGTCGACTCACCTCACATCTCCACTCCATGGTGTCTACTCGCATCAAATCACCCAAAAAATTGTCGACTCACCTCACATCTCCACTCCATGGTGTCTACTTGCATCAAATCACCCAAAAACGTGTCGACTCACCTCACATCTCCACTCCATGGTATCTACTCGCATCACATCACCCAAAAAAGTGTCGACTCACCTCACATCTCCACTCCATGGTGTCTAGTCACATCACATCACCCAAAAAAGTGTCAACTCACCTCACATCTCCACTCCATGGTGTCTACTCGCATCAAATCAACCAAAAAAGTGTCGACTCACCTCACACCTCCACTCCATGGTATCTACTCGCATCACATCACCCAAAAAAGTGTGAACTCACCTCACATCTCCACTCCATGGTGTCTACTCGCATCAAATCACCCAAAAAAGTGTCGACTCACCTCAGATCTCCACTCCATGGTGTCTAGTCGCATCACATCACCCAAAAAAGTGTCGACTCACCTCAAATCTCCACTCCATGGTGTCTACTCGCATCAAATCACCCAAAAAAGTGTCGACTCACCTCACATCTCCACTCCATGGTGTCTACTCGCATCACATCACCTAAAAAGGTGTCGACTCACCTCACATCTCCACTCCATGGTGTCTACTCGCATCACATCACCCAAAAAAGTGTCGACTCACCTCACATCTCCACTCCATGGTGTCTACTCGCATCACATCACCCAAAAAAGTGTCGACTCACCTCACATCTCCACTCCATGGTGTCTACTCGCATCACATCACCCAAAAAAGTGTCGACTCACCTCACATCTCCACTCCATCGTATCTACTCGCATCACATCACCCAAAAAAGTGTCGACTCACCTCACATCTCCACTCCATGGTGTCTAGTCGCATCACATCACCCAAAAGAGTGTCGACTCACCTCACATCTCCACTCCATGGGGTCTAGTCGCATCACATCACCCAAAAAAGTGTCGACTCACCTCACATCTCCACTCCATGGTGTCTACTCGCATCAAATCACCCAAAAAAGTGTCAACTCACCTCACATCTCCACTCCATGGTGTCTAGTCGCATCAAATCACCCAAAAAAGTGTCGACTAACCTCACATCTCCACTCCATGGTGTCTACTCGCATCACATCACCCAAAAAAGTGTCGACTCACCTCACATCTCCACTCCATGGTGTCTAGTCGCATCACATCACCCAAAAAAGTGTCGACTCACCTCACATCTCCACTCCATGGTGTCTACTCGCATCACATCACCCAAAAAAGTGTCGACTCACCTCACATCTCCACTCCATGGTGTCTAGTCGCATCACATCACCCAAAAAAGGGTGGACTCACCTCACATCTCCACTCCATGGTGTCTACTCGCATCAAATCACCCCAAAAAGTGTCGAATCACCTCACATCTCCACTCCATGGTGTCTACTCGCATCAAATCACCCAAAAAAGTGTCGACTCACCTCACATCTCCACTCCATGGTGTCTAGTCTCATCACATCACCCAAAAAAGTGTCGACTCACCTCACATCTCCACTCCATAGTGTCTAGTCGCATCACATCACCCAAAAAAGTGTCGACTCACCTCACATCTCCACTCCATGGTGTCTAGTCGCATCACATCACCCAAAAAAGTGTCGACTCACTTCACATCTCCACTCCATGGTGTCTACTCGCATCAAATCACCCAAAAAAGTGTCAACTCACCTCACATCTCCACTCCATGGTGTCTACTCGCATCAAATCACCCAGAAAAGTGTCGACTCACCTCGCATCTCCACTCCATGGTGTCTACTCGCATCACATCACCCAAAAAAGTGTCGACTCACCTCACATCTCCACTGCATGGTGTCTAGTCGCATCACATCACCCAAAAAAGTGTCGACTCACCTCACATCTCCACTCCATGGTGTCTACTCGCATCACATCACCCAAAAAAGTGTCGACTCACCTCACATCTCCACTCCATTGTGTCTAGTCGCATCACATCACCCAAAAAAGTGTGGACTCACCTCACATCTCCACTCCATGGTGTCTACTCGCATCAAATCACCCCAAAAAGTGTCGAATCACCTCACATCTCCACTCCATGGTGTCTACTCGCATCAAATCACCCAAAAAAGTGTCGACTCACCTCACATCTCCACTCCATGGTGTCTAGTCTCATCACATCACCCAAAAAAGTGTCGACTCACCTCACATCTCCACTCCATGGTGTCTAGTCACATCACATCACCCAAAAAAGTGTCGACTCACCTCACATCTCCACTCCATGGTGTCTACTCGCATCAAATCACCCAAAAAAGTGTCGACTCACCTCACATCTCCACTCCATGGTGTCTAGTCGCATCACATCACCCAAAAAAGTGTCGACTCACCTCACATCTCCACTCCATGGTGTCTAGTCGCATCACATCACCCAAAAAAGTGTCGACTCACTTCACATCTCCACTCCATGGTGTCTACTCGCATCAAATAACCCAAAAAAGTGTCGACTCACCTCACATCTCCACTCCATGGTATCTACTCGCATCAAATCACCCAAAAAAGTGTCGACTCACCTCACATCTCCACTCCATGGTGTCTAGTCGCATCACATCACTCAAAAAAGTGTCGACTCACCTCACATCTCCACTCCATGGTGTCTACTCGCATCAAATCACCCCAAAAAGTGTCGAATCACCTCACATCTCCACTCCATGGTGTCTACTCGCATCAAATCACCCAAAAAAGTGTCGACACACCTCACATCTCCACTCCAAGGTGTCTACTCTCATCACATCACCCAAAAAAGTGTCGACTCACCTCACATCTCCACTCCATGGTCTCTAGTCGCATCACATCACCCAAAAAAGTGTCGACTCACCTCACATCTCCACTCCATGGTGTCTACTCGCATCAAATCACCCAAAAAAGTGTCGACTCACCTCACTCCATGGTGTCTACTCGCATCAAATCACCCAAAAAATTGTCGACTCACCTCACATCTCCACTCCATGGTGTCTACTTGCATCAAATCACCCAAAAAAGTGTCGACTCACCTCACATCTCCACTCCATGGTATCTACTCGCATCACATCACCCAAAAAAGTGGCGACTCACCTCACATCTCCACTCCATGGTGTCTACTCGCATCAAATCACCCAAAAACGTGTCGACTCACCTCACATCTCCACTCCATGGTGTCTAGTCGCATCACATCACCCAAAAAAGTGTCGACTCACCTCACATCTCCACTCCATGGTGTCTACTCGCATCAAATCACCCAAAAAAGTGTCGACTCACCTCACATCTCCACTCCATGGTGTCTACTCGCATCAAATCACCCAAAAAAGTGTTGACTCACCTCACATCTCCACTCCATGGTGTCTACTCGCATCAAATCACCCCAAAAAGTGTCGAATCACCTCACATCTCCACTCCATGGTGTCTACTCGCATCAAATCACCCAAAAAAGTGTCGACTCACCTCACATCTCCACTCCATGGTGTCTAGTCTCATCACATCACCCAAAAAAGTGTCGACTCACCTCACATCTCCACTCCATGGTGTCTAGTCGCATCACATCACCCAAAAAAGTGTCGACTCACCTCACATCTCCACTCCATGGTGTCTACTCGCATCAAATCACCCAAAAAAGTGTCGACTCACCTCACATCTCCACTCCATGGTGTCTAGTCGCATTACATCACCCAAAAAAGTGTCGACTCACCTCACATCTCCACTCCATGGTGTCTAGTCGCATCACATCACCCAAAAAAGTGTCGACTCACTTCACATCTCCACTCCATGGTGTCTACTCGCATCAAATCACCCAAAAAAGTGTCAACTCACCTCACATCTCCACTCCATGGTGTCTACTCGCATCAAATCACCCAAAAAAGTGTCGACTCACCTCACATCTCCACTCCATGGTGTCTACTCGCATCACATCACCCAAAAAAGTGTCGACTCACCTCACATCTCCACTCCATGGTGTCTACTCGCATCACATCACCCAAAAAAGTGTCGACTCACCTCACATCTCCACTCCATGGTGTCTACTCGCATCACATCACCCAAAAATGTGTCGACTCACCTCACATCTCCACTCCATGGTGTCTAGTCGCATCACATCACCCAAAAAAGTGTGGACTCACCTCACATCTCCACTCCATGGTGTCTACTCGCATCAAATCACCCCAAAAAGTGTCGAATCACCTCACATCTCCACTCCATGGTGTCTACTCGCATCAAATCACCCAAAAAAGTGTCGACTCACCTCACATCTCCACTCCATGGTGTCTAGTCTCATCACATCACCCAAAAAAGTGTCGACTCACCTCACATCTCCACTCCATGGTGTCTAGTCGCATCACATCACCCAAAAAAGTGTCGACTCACCTCACATCTCCACTCCATGGTGTCTAGTCGCATCACATCACCCAAAAAAGTGTCGACTCACTTCACATCTCCACTCCATGGTGTCGCATCAAATCACCCAAAAAAGTGTCAACTCACGTCACATCTCCACTCCATGGTGTCTACTCGCATCAAATCACCCAAAAAAGTGTCGACTCACCTCACATCTCCACTCCATGGTGTCTACTCGCATCACATCACCCAAAAAAGTGTCGACTCACCTCACATCTCCACTCCATGGTGTCTAGTCGCATCACATCACCCAAAAAAGTGTCGACTCACCTCACATCTCCATTCCATGGTGTCTACTCGCATCACATCACCCAAAAAAGTGTCGACTCACCTCACATCTCCACTCCATGGTGTCTAGTCGCATCACATCACCCAAAAAAGTGTGGACTCACCTCACATCTCCACTCCATGGTGTCTACTCGCATCAAATCACCCCAAAAAGTGTCGAATCACCTCACATCTCCACTCCATGGTGTCTACTCGCATCAAATCACCCAAAAAAGTGTCGACTCACCTCACATCTCCACTCCATGGGGTCTAGTCTCATCACGTCACCCAAAAAAGTGTCGACTCACCTCACATCTCCACTCCATGGTGTCTAGTCACATCACATCACCCAAAAAAGTGTCGACTCACCTCACATCTCCACTCCATGGTGTCTACTCGCATCAAATCACCCAAAAAAGTGTCGGCTCACCTCACATCTCCACTCCATGGTGTCTAGTCGCATCACATCACCCAAAAAAGTGTCGACTCACCTCACATCTCCACTCCATGGTGTCTAGTCGCATCACATCACCCAAAAAAGTGTCGACTCACTTCACATCTCCACTCCATGGTGTCTACTCGCATCAAATAACCCAAAAAAGTGTCGACTCACCTCACATCTCCACTCCATGGTATCTACTCGCATCAAATCACACAAAAAAGTGTCGACTCACCTCACATCTCCACTCCATGGTGTCTAGTCGCATCAAATCACCCCAAAAAGTGTCGAATCACCTCACATCTCCACTCCATGGTGTCTACTCGCATCAAATCACCCAAAAAAGTGTCGACTCACCTCACATCTCCACTCCAAGGTGTCTACTCTCATCACATCACCCAAAAAAGTGTCGACTCACCTCACATCTCCACTCCATGGTGTCTAGTCGCATCACATCACCCAAAAAAGTGTCGACTCACCTCACATCTCCACTCCATGGTGTCTACTCGCATCAAATCACCCAAAAAAGTGTCGACTCACCTCACATCTCCACTCCATGGTGTCTAGTCGCATCACATCACCCAAAAAAGTGTCGACTCACCTCACATCTCCACTCCATGGTATCTACTCGCATCAAATCACCCAAAAAAGTGTGGACTCACCTCACATCTCCACTCCATGGTGTCTACTCGCATCAAATCACCCCAAAAAGTGTCGAATCACCTCACATCTCCACTCCATGGTGTCTACTCGCATCAAATCACCCAAAAAAGTGTCGACTCACCTCACATCTCCACTCCATGGTGTCTAGTCTCATCACATCACCCAAAAAAGTGTCGACTCACCTCACATCTCCACTCCATGGTGTCTAGTCGCATCACATCACCCAAAAAAGTGTCGACTCACCTCACATCTCCACTCCATGGTGTCTAGTCGCATCACATCACCCAAAAAAGTGTCGACTCACTTCACATCTCCACTCCATGGTGTCTACTCGCATCAAATCACCCAAAAAAGTGTCAACTCACCTCACATCTCCACTCCATTTTGTCTACTCGCATCAAATCACCCAAAAAAGTGTCGACTCACCTCACATCTCCACTCCATGGTTTCTACTCGCATCACATCACCCAAAAAAGTGTCGACTCACCTCACATCTCCACTCCATGGTGTCTAGTCGCATCACATCACCCAAAAAAGTGTCGACTCACCTCACATCTCCACTCCATGGTGTCTACTCGCATCACATCACCCAAAAAAGTGTCGACTCACCTCACATCTCCACTCCATGGTGTCTAGTCGCATCACATCACCCAAAAAAGTGTGGACTCACCTCACATCTCCACTCCATGGTGTCTACTCGCATCAAATCACCCCAAAAAGTGTCGAATCACCTCACATCTCCACTCCATGGTGTCTACTCGCATCAAATCACCCAAAAAAGTGTCGACTCACCTCACATCTCCACTCCATGGTGTCTAGTCTCATCACATCACCCAAAAAAGTGTCGACTCACCTCACATCTCCACTCCATGGTGTCTAGTCACATCACATCACCCAAAAAAGTGTCGACTCACCTCACATCTCCACTCCATGGTGTCTACTTGCATCAAATCACCCAAAAAAGTGTCGACTCACCTCACATCTCCACTCCATGGTGTCTAGTCGCATCACATCACCCAAAAAAGTGTCGACTCACCTCACATCTCCACTCCATGGTGTCTAGTCGCATCACATCACCCAAAAAAGTGTCGACTCACTTCACATCTCCACTCCATGGTGTCTACTCGCATCAAATAACCCAAAAAAGTGTCAACTCACCTCACATCTCCACTCCATGGTATCTACTCGCATCAAATCACCCAAAAAAGTGTTGACTCACCTCACATCTCCACTCCATGGTGTCTAGTCGCATCACATCACCCAAAAAAGTGTCGACTCACCTCACATCTCCACTCCATGGTGTCTACTCGCATCAAATCACCCCAAAAAGTGTCGAATCACCTCACATCTCCACTCCATGGTGTCTACTCGCATCAAATCACCCAAAAAAGTGTCGACTCACCTCACATCTCCACTCCAAGGTGTCTACTCTCATCACATCACCCAAAAAAGTGTCGACTCACCTCACATCTCCACTCCATGGTGTCTAGTCGCATCACATCACCCAAAAAAGTGTCGACTCACCTCACATCTCCACTCCATGGTGTCTACTCGCATCAAATCACCCAAAAAAGTGTCGACTCACCTCACATCTCCACTCCATGGTGTCTAGTCGCATCACATCACCCAAAAAAGTGTCGACTCACGTCACATCTCCACTCCATGGTGTCTAGTCGCATCACATCACCCAAAAAGTGTCGACTCACTTCACATCTCCACTCCATGGTGTCTACTCACATCACATCACCCAAAAAAGTGTCGACTCACCTCACATCTCCACTCCATGGTGTCTACTCGCATCAAATCACCCAAAAAAGTGTCGACTCACCTCACATCTCCACTCCATGGTGTCTAGTCGCATCACATCACCCAAAAAAGTGTCAACTCACTTCACATCTCCACTCCATGGTGTCCACTCGCATCAAATCACCCAAAAAAGTGTCGACTCACCTCACATCTCCACTCCATGGTGTCTACTCGCATCAAATCACCCAAAAATGTGTCGACTCACCTCACATCTCCACTCCATGGTGTCTAGTCGCATCACATCACCCAAAAAAATGTCGACTCACCTCACATCTCCACTCCATGGTGTCTACTCGCATCAAATCACCCAAAAAATTGTGGACTCACCTCACATCTCCACTCCATGGTGTCTACTTGCATCAAATCACCCAAAAAAGTGTCGACTCACCTCACATCTCCACTCCATGGTATCTACTCGCATCACATCACCCAAAAAAGTGGCGACTCACCTCACATCTCCACTCCATGGTGTCTACTCGCATCAAATCACCCAAAAACGTGTCGACTCACCTCACATCTCCACTCCATGGTGTCTAGTCGCATCACATCACCCAAAAAAGTGTCGACTCACCTCACATCTCCACTCCATGGTGTCTACTCGCATCAAATCACCCAAAAAAGTGTCGACTCACCTCACATCTCCACTCCATGGTGTCTACTCGCATCAAATCACCCAAAAAAGTGTCGACTCACCTCACATCTCCACTCCATGGTGTCTACTTGCATCAAATCACCCAAAAAAGTGTCGACTCACCTCACATCTCCACTCCATGGTATATACTCGCATCACATCACCCAAAAAAGTGTCGACTCACCTCACATCTCCACTCCATGGTGTCTACTCGCATCAAATCACCCAAAAACGTGTCGACTCACCTCACATCTCCACTCCATGGTGTCTAGTCGCATCACATCACCCAAAAAAGTGTCGACTCACCTCACATCTCCACTCCATGGTGTCTACTCGCATCAAATCACCCAAAAAAGTGTCGACTCACCTCACATCTCCACTCCATGGTGTCTACTCGCATCAAATCACCCAAAAAAGTGTCGACTCACCTCACATCTCCACTCCATGGTGTCTACTCGCATCAAATCACCCCAAAAAGTGTCCAATCACCTCACATCTCCACTCCATGGTGTCTACTCGCATCAAATCACCCTAAAAAGTGTCGACTCACCTCACATCTCCACTCCATGGTGTCTAGTCTCATCACATCACCCAAAAAAGTGTCGACTCACCTCACATCTCCACTCCATGGTGTCTAGTCGTATCACATCACCCAAAAAAGTGTCGACTCGCCTCATATCTCCACTCCATGGTGTCTAGTCGCATCAAATCACCCAAAAAAGTGTCGACTCACCTCACATCTCCACTCCATGGTATATACTCGCATCACATCACCCAAAAAAGTGTCGACTCACCTCACATCTCCACTCCATGGTGTCTACTCGCATCAAATCACCCAAAAACGTGTCGACTCACCTCACATCTCCACTCCATGGTGTCTAGTCGCATCACATCACCCAAAAAAGTGTCGACTCACCTCACATCTCCACTCCATGGTGTCTACTCGCATCAAATCACCCAAAAAAGTGTCGACTCACCTCACATCTCCACTCCATGGTGTCTACTCGCATCAAATCACCCAAAAAAGTGTCGACTCACCTCACATCTCCACTCCATGGTGTCTACTCGCATCAAATCACCCCAAAAAGTGTCGAATCACCTCACATCTCCACTCCATGGTGTCTACTCGCATCAAATCACCCTAAAAAGTGTCGACTCACCTCACATCTCCACTCCATGGTGTCTAGTCTCATCACATCACCCAAAAAAGTGTCGACTCACCTCACATCTCCACTCCATGGTGTCTAGTCGTATCACATCACCCAAAAAAGTGTCGACTCACCTCACATCTCCACTCCATGGTGTCTACTCGCATCAAATCACCCAAAAAAGTGTCGACTCACCTCACATCTCCACTCCATGGTGTCTACTCGCATCAAATCACCCAAAAATGTGTCGACTCACCTCACATCTCCACTCCATGGTGTCTAGTCGCATCACATCACCCAAAAAAGTGTCGACTCACCTCACATCTCCACTCCATGGTGTCTACTCGCATCAAATCACCCAAAAAATTGTCGACTCACCTCACATCTCCACTCCATGGTGTCTACTTGCATCAAATTACCCAAAAAAGTGTCGACTCACCTCACATCTCCACTCCATGGTATCTACTCGCATCACATCACCCAAAAAAGTGTCGACTCACCTCACATCTCCACTCCATGGTGTCTACTCGCATCAAATCACCCAAAAACATGTCGACTCACCTCACATCTCCACTCCATGGTGTCTAGTCGCATCACATCACCCAAAAAAGTGTCGACTCACCTCACATCTCCACTCCATGGTGTCTACTCGCATCAAATCACCCAAAAAAGTGTCGACTCACCTCACATCTCCACTCCATGGTGTCTACTCGCATCAAATCACCCAAAAAAGTGTCGACTCACCTCACATCTCCACTCCATGGTGTCTACTCACATCAAATCACCCAAAAAAGTGTCGACTCACCTCACATCTCCACTCCATGGTGTCTACTCGCATCAAATCACCCAAAAAATTGTCGACTCACCTCACATCTCCACTCCATGGTGTCTACTTGCATCAAATCACCCAAAAAAGTGTCGACTCACCTCACATCTCCACTCCATGGTATCTACTCGCATCACATCACCCAAAAAAGTGTCGACTCACCTCACATCTCCACTCCATGGTGTCTACTCGCATCAAATCACCCAAAAACGTGTCGACTCACCTCACATCTCCACTCCATGGTGTCTAGTCGCATCACATCACCCAAAAAAGTGTCGACTCACCTCACATCTCCACTCCATGGTGTCTACTCGCATCAAATCACCCAAAAAAGTGTCGACTCACCTCACATCTCCACTCCATGGTGTCTACTCGCATCAAATCACCCAAAAAAGTGTCGACTCACCTCACATCTCCACTCCATGGTGTCTACTCGCATCAAATCACCCAAAAAAGTGTCGACTCACCTCACATCTCCACTCCATGGTGTCTACTTGCATCAAATCACCCAAAAAAGTGTCGACTCACCTCACATCTCCACTCCATGGTATATACTCGCATCACATCACCCAAAAAAGTGTCGACTCACCTCACATCTCCACTCCATGGTGTCTACTCGCATCAAATCACCCAAAAACGTGTCGACTCACCTCACATCTCCACTCCATGGTGTCTAGTCGCATCACATCACCCAAAAAAGTGTCGACTCACCTCACATCTCCACTCCATGGTGTCTACTCGCATCAAATCACCCAAAAAAGTGTCGACTCACCTCACATCTCCACTCCATGGTGTCTACTCGCATCAAATCACCCAAAAAAGTGTCGACTCACCTCACATCTCCACTCCATGGTGTCTACTCGCATCAAATCACCCAAAAAAGTGTCGACTCACCTCACATCTCCACTCCATGGTGTCTAGTCTCATCACATCACCCAAAAAAGTGTCGACTCACCTCACATCTCCACTCCATGGTGTCTAGTCGTATCACATCACCCAAAAAAGTGTCGACTCGCCTCATATCTCCACTCCATGGTGTCTACTTGCATCAAATCACCCAAAAAAGTGTCGACTCACCTCACATCTCCACTCCATGGTATATACTCGCATCACATCACCCAAAAAAGTGTCGACTCACCTCACATCTCCACTCCATGGTGTCTACTCGCATCAAATCACCCAAAAACGTGTCGACTCACCTCACATCTCCACTCCATGGTGTCTAGTCGCATCACATCACCCAAAAAAGTGTCGACTCACCTCACATCTCCACTCCATGGTGTCTACTCGCATCAAATCACCCAAAAAAGTGTCGACTCACCTCACATCTCCACTCCATGGTGTCTACTCGCATCAAATCACCCAAAAAAGTGTCGACTCACCTCACATCTCCACTCCATGGTGTCTACTCGCATCAAATCACCCCAAAAAGTGTCGAATCACCTCACATCTCCACTCCATGGTGTCTACTCGCATCAAATCACCCTAAAAAGTGTCGACTCACCTCACATCTCCACTCCATGGTGTCTAGTCTCATCACATCACCCAAAAAAGTGTCGACTCACCTCACATCTCCACTCCATGGTGTCTAGTCGTATCACATCACCCAAAAAAGTGTCGAATCGCCTCATATCTCCACTCCATGGTGTCTACTTGCATCAAATCACCCAAAAAAGTGTCGACTCACCTCACATCTCCACTCCATGGTATATACTCGCATCACATCACCCAAAAAAGTGTCGACTCACCTCACATCTCCACTCCATGGTGTCTACTCGCATCAAATCACCCAAAAACGTGTCGACTCACCTCACATCTCCACTCCATGGTGTCTAGTCGCATCACATCACCCAAAAAAGTGTCGACTCACCTCACATCTCCACTCCATGGTGTCTACTCGCATCAAATCACCCAAAAAAGTGTCGACTCACCTCACATCTCCACTCCATGGTGTCTACTCGCATCAAATCACCCAAAAAAGTGTCGACTCACCTCACATCTCCACTCCATGGTGTCTACTCGCATCAAATCACCCCAAAAAGTGTCGAATCACCTCACATCTCCACTCCATGGTGTCTACTCGCATCAAATCACCCTAAAAAGTGTCGACTCACCTCACATCTCCACTCCATGGTGTCTAGTCTCATCACATCACCCAAAAAAGTGTCGACTCACCTCACATCTCCACTCCATGGTGTCTAGTCGTATCACATCACCCAAAAAAGTGTCGACTCACCTCACATCTCCACTCCATGGTGTCTACTCGCATCAAATCACCCAAAAAAGTGTCGACTCACCTCACATCTCCACTCCATGGTGTCTACTCGCATCAAATCACCCAAAAATGTGTCGACTCACCTCACATCTCCACTCCATGGTGTCTAGTCGCATCACATCACCCAAAAAAGTGTCGACTCACCTCACATCTCCACTCCATGGTGTCTAGTCTCATCACATCACCCAAAAAAGTGTCCAATCACCTCACATCTCCACTCCATGGTGTCTACTCGCATCAAATCACCCTAAAAAGTGTCGACTCACCTCACATCTCCACTCCATGGTGTCTAGTCTCATCACATCACCCAAAAAAGTGTCGACTCACCTCACATCTCCACTCCATGGTGTCTAGTCGTATCACATCACCCAAAAAAGTGTCGACTCGCCTCATATCTCCACTCCATGGTGTCTACTTGCATCAAATCACCCAAAAAAGTGTCGACTCACCTCACATCTCCACTCCATGGTATATACTCGCATCACATCACCCAAAAAAGTGTCGACTCACCTCACATCTCCACTCCATGGTGTCTACTCGCATCAAATCACCCAAAAACGTGTCGACTCACCTCACATCTCCACTCCATGGTGTCTAGTCGCATCACATCACCCAAAAAAGTGTCGACTCACCTCACATCTCCACTCCATGGTGTCTACTCGCATCAAATCACCCAAAAAAGTGTCGACTCACCTCACATCTCCACTCCATGGTGTCTACTCGCATCAAATCACCCAAAAAAGTGTCGACTCACCTCACATCTCCACTCCATGGTGTCTACTCGCATCAAATCACCCCAAAAAGTGTCGAATCACCTCACATCTCCACTCCATGGTGTCTACTCGCATCAAATCACCCTAAAAAGTGTCGACTCACCTCACATCTCCACTCCATGGTGTCTAGTCTCATCACATCACCCAAAAAAGTGTCGACTCACCTCACATCTCCACTCCATGGTGTCTAGTCGTATCACATCACCCAAAAAAGTGTCGACTCACCTCACATCTCCACTCCATGGTGTCTACTCGCATCAAATCACCCAAAAAAGTGTCGACTCACCTCACATCTCCACTCCATGGTGTCTACTCGCATCAAATCACCCAAAAATGTGTCGACTCACCTCACATCTCCACTCCATGGTGTCTAGTCGCATCACATCACCCAAAAAAGTGTCGACTCACCTCACATCTCCACTCCATGGTGACTACTCGCATCAAATCACCCAAAAAATTGTCGACTCACCTCACATCTCCACTCCATGGTGTCTACTTGCATCAAATTACCCAAAAAAGTGTCGACTCACCTCACATCTCCACTCCATGGTATCTACTCGCATCACATCACCCAAAAAAGTGTCGACTCACCTCACATCTCCACTCCATGGTGTCTACTCGCATCAAATCACCCAAAAACATGTCGACTCACCTCACATCTCCACTCCATGGTGTCTAGTCGCATCACATCACCCAAAAAAGTGTCGACTCACCTCACATCTCCACTCCATGGTGTCTACTCGCATCAAATCACCCAAAAAGGTGTCGACTCACCTCACATCTCCACTCCATGGTGTCTACTCGCATCAAATCACCCAAAAAAGTGTCGACTCACCTCACATCTCCACTCCATGGTGTCTACTCGCATCAAATCACCCAAAAAAGTGTCGACTCACCTCACATCTCCACTCCATGGTGTCTACTCGCATCAAATCACCCAAAAAATTGTCGACTCACCTCACATCTCCACTCCATGGTGTCTACTTGCATCAAATCACCCAAAAAAGTGTCGACTCACCTCACATCTCCACTCCATGGTATCTACTCTCATCACATCACCCAAAAAAGTGTCGACTCACCTCACATCTCCACTCCATGGTGTCTACTCGCATCAAATCACCCAAAAACGTGTCGACTCACCTCACATCTCCACTCCATGGTGTCTAGTCGCATCACATCACCCAAAAAAGTGTCGACTCACCTCACATCTCCACTCCATGGTGTCTACTCGCATCAAATCACCCAAAAAAGTGTCGACTCACCTCACATCTCCACTCCATGGTGTCTACTCGCATCAAATCACCCAAAAAAGTGTCGACTCACCTCACATCTCCACTCCATGGTGTCTACTTGCATCAAATCACCCAAAAAAAGTGTCGACTCACCTCACATCTCCACTCCATGGTATCTACTCGCATCACATCACCCAAAAAAGTGTCGACTCACCTCACATCTCCACTCCATGGTGTCTACTCGCATCAAATCACCCAAAAACGTGCCGACTCACCTCACATCTCCACTCCATGGTGTCTACTCGCATCAAATCACCCAAAAAAGTGTCGACTCACCTTACATCTCCACTCCATGGTGTCTAGTCGCATCAAATCACCCAAAAAAGTGTCGACTCAACTCACATCTCCACTCCATGGTGTCTACTCGCATCAAATCACCCAAAAAAGTGTCGACTCACCTCACATCTCCACTCCATGGTATCTACTCGCATCACATCACCCAAAAAAGTGTCGACTCACCTCACATCTCCACTCCATGGTGTCTACTCGCATCAAATCACCCAAAAAAGTGTCGACTCACCTCACATCTCCACTCCATGGTGTCTAGTCGCATCACGTCACCCAAAAAAGTGTCGACTCATCTCACATCTCCACTCCATGGTGTCTACTCGCATCAAATCACCCAAAAAAGTGTCGACTCACCTCACATCTCCACTCCATGGTATCTACTCGCATCAAATCACCCAAAAAAGTGTCGACTCAACTCACATCTCCACTCCATGGTGTCTACTCGCATCAAATCACCCAAAAAAGTGTCGACTCACCTCACATCTCCACTCCATGGTATCTACTCGCATCACATCACCCAAAAAAGTGTCGAGTCACCTCACATCTCCACTCCATGGTGTCTACTCGCATCAAATCACCCAAAAAAGTGTCGACTCACCTCACATCTCCACTCCATGGTGTCTAGTCGCATCACATCACCCAAAAAAGTGTCGACTCACCTCACATCTCCACTCCATGGTGTCTACTTGCATCAAATCACCCAAAAATGTGTCAACTCACCTCACATCTCCACTCCATGGTGTCTATTCGCATCAAATCACCCAAAAAAGTGTCGACTCACCTCACATCTCCACTCCATGGTGTCTACTCGCATCACATCACCCAAAAAAGTGTCCACTCACCTCACATCTCCACTCCATGGTGTCTACTCGCATCACATCACCCAAAAAAGTGTGGACTCACCTCACATCTCCACTCCATGGTGTCTACTCGCATCAGATCACCCAAAAAAGTGTCGACTCACCTCACATCTCCACTCCATGGTATCTATTCGCATCACATCACCCAAAAAAGTGTCGACTCACCTCACATCTCCACTCCATGGTGTCTACTCGCATCAAATCACCCAAAAAAGTGTCGACTCACCTCACATCTCCACTCCATGGTGTCTACTCGCATCAAATCACCCAAAAAAGTGTCGACTCACCTCACATCTCCACTCCATGGTGTCTACTCGCATCACATCACCCAAAAAAGTGTCGACTCACCTCACATCTCCACTCCATGGTGTCTAGTCGCATCACATCACCCAAAAAAGTGTCGACTCACTTCACATCTCCACTCCATGGTGTCTACTCGCATCAAATCACCCAAAAAAGTGTCGACTCACCTCACATCTCCACTCCACGGTGTCTAGTCGCATCACATCACCCAAAAAAGTGTCGACTCACCTCACATCTCCACTCCATGGTGTCTACTCGCATCAAATCACCCAAAAAAGTGTCGACTCACATCACATCTCCACTCCCTGGTATCTACTCGCATCACATCACCCAAAAAAGTGTCGACTCACCTCACATCTCCACTCCATGGTGTCAACTCGCATCAAATCACCCAAAAAAGTGTCGACTCACCTCACATCTCCACTCCATGGTGTCTAGTCGCATCACATCACCCAAAAAAGTGTCGACTCAACTCACATCTCCACTCCATGGTGTCTACTCGCATTACATCACCCAAAAAATTGTCGACTCACCTCACATCTCCACTCCATGGTGTCTACTCGCATCAAATCACCCAAAAAAGGGTCGATTCACCTCACATCTCCACTCCATGGTGTCTAGTCGCATCACATCACCCAAACAAGTGTCGACTCACCTCACATCTCCACTCCATGGTGTCTAGTCGCATCACATCACCCAAAAAAGTGTCGACTCACTTCACATCTCCACTCCATGGTGTCTACTCGCATCAAATCACCCAAAAAAGTGTCGACTCACCTCACATCTCCACTCCACGGTGTCTAGTCGCATCAAATCACCCAAAAAAGTGTCAACTCACCTTACATCTCGACTCCATGGTGTCTAGTCGCATTACATCACCCAAAAAAGTGTCAACTCACCTCACATCTCCACTCCATGGTGTCTACTCGCATCAAATCACCAAAAAAAGTGTCGACTCACCTCACATCTCCACTCCATGGTGTCTAGTCGCATCACATCACCCAAAAAAGTGTCGACTCACCTCACATCTCCACTCCATGGTGTCTAGTCACATCACATCACCCAAAAAAGTGTCGACTCACCTCACATCTCCACTCCATGGTGTCTACTCGCATCAAATCACCCAAAAAAGTGTCGACTCACCTCACATCTCCACTCCATGGTATCTACTCGCATCACATCACCCAAAAAAGTGTGAACTCACCTCACATCTCCACTCCATGGTGTCTACTCGCATCAAATCACCCATAAAAGTGTCGACTCACCTCACATCTCCACTCCATGGTGTCTAGTCGCATCACATCACCCAAAAAAGTGTCGACTCACCTCACATCTCCACTCCATGGTGTCTACTCGCATCAAATCACCCAAAAAAGTGTCGACTCACCTCACATCTCCACTCCATGGTGTCTACTCACATCAAATCACCCAAAAAAGTGTCGACTCACCTCACATCTCCACTCCATGGTGTCTACTCGCATCAAGTCACCCAAAAAAGTGTCGAATCACCTCACATCTCCACTCCATGGTGTCTAGTCGCATCAAATCACCCAAAAAAGTGTCGACTCACCTCACATCTCCACTCCATGGTATCTACTCGCATCACATCACCCAAAAAAGTGTCGACTCACCTCACATCTCCACTCCATGGTGTCTACTCGCATCAAATCACCCAAAAAGGTGTCGACTCACCTCACATCTCCACTCCATGGTGTCTAGTTGCATCAAATCACCCAAAAAAGTGTCGACTCATCTCACATCTCCACTCCATGGTGTCTACTCGCATCAAATCACCCAAAAAAGTGTCAACTCACCTCACATCTCCACTCCATGGTGTCTAGTCGCATCACATCACCCAAAAAAGTGTCGACTCACCTCAGATCTCCACTCCATGGTGTCTACTCGCATCAGATCACCCAAAAAAGTGTCGACTCACCTCACATCTCCACTCCATGGTGTCTACTCGCATCAAATCATCCAAAAAAAGTGTTGACTCACCTCACATCTCCACTCCATGGTGTCTAGTCGCATCACATCACCCAAAAAAGTGTCGACTCACCTCACATCTCCACTCCATGGTGTCTACTTGCATCAAATCACCCAAAAAGGTGTCGACTCACCTCACATCTCCACTCCATGGTGTCTACTCGCATCAAATCACCCAAAAAAGTGTCGACTCACCTCACATCTCCACTCCATGGTGTCTAGTCGCATCACATCACCCAAAAAAGTGTCGACTCAACTCACATCTCCACTCCATGGTGTCTACTCGCATTACATCACCCAAAAAATTGTCGACTCACCTCACATCTCCACTCCATGGTGTCTACTCGCATCAAATCACCCAAAAAAGGGTCGATTCACCTCACATCTCCACTCCATGGTGTCTAGTCGCATCACATCACCCATAAAAGTGTCGACTCACCTCACATCTCCACTCCATGGTGTCTAGTCGCATCACATCACCCAAAAAAGTGTCGACTCACCTCACATCTCCACTCCATGGTGTCTACTCGCATCAAATCACCCAAAAAAGTGTCGACTCACCTCACATCTCCACTCCACGGTGTCTAGTCGCATCAAATCACCCAAAAAAGTGTCAACTCACCTTACATCTCGACTCCATGGTGTCTAGTCGCATTACATCACCCAAAAAAGTGTCAACTCACCTCACATCTCCACTCCATGGTGTCTAGTCGCATCAAATCACCCAAAAAAGTGTCGACTCACCTCACATCTCCACTCCATGGTATCTACTCGCATCACATCACCCAAAAAAGTGTCGACTCACCTCACATCTCCACTCCATGGTGTCTACTCGCATCAAATCACCCAAAAAGGTGTCGACTCACCTCACATCTCCACTCCATGGTGTCTAGTTGCATCAAATCACCCAAAAAAGTGTCGACTCATCTCACATCTCCACTCCATGGTGTCTACTCGCATCAAATCACCCAAAAAAGTGTCAACTCACCTCACATCTCCACTCCATGGTGTCTAGTCGCATCACATCACCCAAAAAAGTGTCGACTCACCTCAGATCTCCACTCCATGGTGTCTACTCGCATCAGATCACCCAAAAAAGTGTCGACTCTCCTCACATCTCCACTCCATGGTGTCTACTCGCATCAAATCATCCAAAAAAGTGTCGACTCACCTCACATCTCCACTCCATGGTGTCTAGTCGCATCACATCACCCAAAAAAGTGTCGACTCACCTCACATCTCCACTCCATGGTGTCTACTCGCATCAAATCACCCAAAAACGTGTCGACTCACCTCACATCTCCACTCCATGGTGTCTACTCGCATCAAAACACCCAAAAAAGTGTCGACTCACCTCACATCTCCACTCCATGGTGTCTAGTCGCATCACATCACCCAAAAAAGTGTCGACTCACTTCACATCTCCACTCCATGGTGTCTACTCGCATCAAATCACCCAAAAAAGTGTCGACTCACCTCACATCTCCACTCCATGGTGTCTAGTCGCATCACATCACCCAAAAAAGTGTCGACTCACCTCACATCTCCACTCCATGGTGTCTACTCGCATCAAATCACCCAAAAAAGTGTCGACTTACCACACATCTCCACTCCATGGTATCTACTCGCATCAAATCACCCAAAAAAGTGTCGACTCACCTCACATCTCCACTCCATGGTGTCTACACGCATCAAATCACCCAAAAAAGTGTCCACTCACCTCACATCTCCACTCCATGGTGTCTACACGCATCAAATCACCCAAAAAAGTGTCGACTCACCTCACATCTCCACTCCATGGTGTCTACTCGCATCAAATCACCCAAAAAAGTGTCGACTCACCTCACATCTCCACTCCATGGTGTCTACTCGCATCAAATCACCCAAAAAAGTGTCAACTCACCTCACATCTCCACTCCATGGTGTCTAGTCGCATCACATCACCCAAAAAAGTGTCGACTCACCTCAGATCTCCACTCCATGGTGTCTACTCGCATCAGATCACCCAAAAAAGTGTCGACTCACCTCACATCTCCACTCCATGGTGTCTACTCGCATCAAATCATCCAAAAAAGTGTCGACTCACCTCACATCTCCACTCCATGGTGTCTAGTCGCATCACATCACCCAAAAATGTGTCGACTCACCTCACATCTCCACTCCATGGCGTCTACTCGCATCAAATCACCCAAAAAGGTGTCGACTCACCTCAGATCTCCACTCCATGGTGTCTACTCGCATCAGATCACCCAAAAAAGTGTCGACTCACCTCACATCTCCACTCCATGGTGTCTACTCGCATCAAATCATCCAAAAAAAGTGTTGACTCACCTCACATCTCCACTCCATGGTGTCTAGTCGCATCACATCACCCAAAAAAGTGTCGACTCACCTCACATCTGCACTCCATGGTGTCTACTTGCATCAAATCACCCAAAAAGGTGTCGACTCACCTCACATCTCCACTCCATGGTGTCTACTCGCATCAAATCACCCAAAAAAGTGTCGACTCACCTCACATCTCCACTCCATGGTGTCTACTCGCATCAAGTCACCCAAAAAAGTGTCGACTCACCTCACATCTCCACTCCATGGTGTCTAGTCGCATCAAATCACCCAAAAAAGTGTCGACTCATCTCACATCTCCACTCCATGGTGTCTACTCGCATCAAATCACCCAAAAAAGTGTCAACTCACCTCACATCTCCACTCCATGGTGTCTAGTCGCATCACATCACCCAAAAAAGTGTCGACTCACCTCAGATCTCCACTCCATGGTGTCTACTCGCATCAGATCACCCAAAAAAGTGTCGACTCACCTCACATCTCCACTCCATCGTGTCTACTCGCATCAAATCATCCAAAAAAGTGTCGACTCACCTCACATCTCCACTCCATGGTGTCTAGTCGCATCACATCACCCAAAAAAGTGTCGACTCCACTCACATCTCCACTCCATGGTGTCTACTCGCATCAAATCACCCAAAAAGGTGTCGACTCACCTCACATCTCCACTCCATGGTGTCTACTCGCATCAAAACACACAAAAAAGTGTCGACTCACCTCACATCTCCACTCCATGGTGTCTAGTCGCATTACATCACCCAAAAAAGTGTCGACTCACCTCACATCTTCACTCCATGGTGTCTACTCGCATCAAATCATCCAAAAAAGTGTCGACTCACCTCACATCTCCACTCCATGGTGTCTAGTCGCATCACATCACCCAAAAAAGTGTCGACTCACCTCACATCTCCACTCCATGGTGTCTAGTCGCATCACATCACCCAAAAAAGTGTCGACTCACTTCACATCTCCACTCCATGGTGTCTACTCGCATCAAATCACCCAAAAAAGTGTCGACTCACCTCACATCTCCACTCCATGGTGTCTAGTCGCATTACATCATCCAAAAAAGTGTCGACTCACCTCACATCTCCACTCCATGGTGTCTACTCGCATCAAATCACCCAAAAAAGTGTCGACTCACCTCACATCTCCACTCCATGGTATCTACTCGCTACACATCACCCAAAAAAGTGTGAACTCACCTCACATCTCCACTCCATGGTGTCTACTCGCATCAAATCACCCAAAAAAGTGTCGACTCACCTCACATCTCCACTCCATGGTGTCTAGTCGCATCACATCACCCAAAAAAGTGTCGACTCACTTCACATCTCCACTCCATGGTGTCTACTCGCATCAAATCACGCAAAAAAGTGTCGACTCACCTCACATCTCCACTCCATGGTGTCTACTCGCATCAAATCACCCAAAAAAGTGTCAACTCACCTCACATCTCCACTCCATGGTGTCTAGTCGCATCACATCACCCAAAAAAGTGTCGACTCACCTCAGATCTCCACTCCATGGTGTCTACTCGCATCAGATCACCCAAAAAAGTGTCGACTCACCTCACATCTCCACTCCATGGTGTCTACTCGCATCAAATCATCCAAAAAAGTGTCGACTCACCTCACATCTCCACTCCATGGTGTCTAGTCGCATCACATCACCCAAAAAAGTGTCGACTCACCTCACATCTCCACTCCATGGTGTCTACTCGCATCAAATCACCCAAAAAGGTGTCGACTCACCTCACATCTCCACTCCATGGTGTCTACTCGCGTCAAATCACCCAAAAAAGTGTCGACTCACCTCACATCTCCACTCCATGGTGTCTAGTCACATTACATCACCCAAAAAAGTGTCGACTCACCTCACATCTCCACTCCATGGTGTCTACTCGCATCAAATCACCCAAAAAAGTGTCGACTCACCTCACATCTCCACTCCATGGTGTCTAGTCGCATCACATCACCCAAAAAAGTGTCGACTCACCTCACATCTCCACTCCATGGTGTCTAGTCGCATCACATCACCCAAAAAAGTGTCGACTCACTTCACATCTCCACTCCATGGTGTCTACTCGCATCAAATCACCCAAAAAAGTGTCGACTCACCTCACATCTCCACTCCATGGTGTCTAGTCGCATCACATCACCCGAAAAAGTGTCGACTCACCTCACATCTCCACTCCATGGTGTCTACTCGCATCAAATCACCCAAAAAAGTGTCGACTCACCACACATCTCCACTCCATGGTGTCTACTGGCATCAAATCACCCAAAAATGTGTCGACTCACCTCACATCTCCACTCCATGGTGTCTAGTCGCATCACATCACCCAAAAAAGTGTCGACTCACCTCACATCTCCACTCCATGGTGTCTACTAGCATCAAATCACCCAAAAAAGTGTCGACTCACCTCACATCTCCACTCCATGGTGTCTAGTCGCATCACATCACCCAAAAATGTGTCGACTCACCTCACATCTCCACTCCATGGTGTCTACTCGCATCACATCACCCAAAAAAGTGTCGACTCACCTCACATCTCCACTCCATGGTGTCTACTCGCATCAAATCAC
Source organism: Closterium sp. Naga37s-1 (assembly GCA_947471745.1). Taxonomy (NCBI): domain Eukaryota; kingdom Viridiplantae; phylum Streptophyta; class Zygnematophyceae; order Desmidiales; family Closteriaceae; genus Closterium; species Closterium sp. Naga37s-1. The sequence continues at coordinate 971,114 of CANJKZ010000065.1, forward strand.
CCAAAAAAGTGTCGACTTACCTCACATCTCCACTCCATGGTGTCTACTCGCATCAAATCACCCAAAAAAGTGTCGACTCACCTCACATCTCCACTCCATGGTGTCTAGTCGCATTACATCACCCAAAAAAGTGTCAACTCACCTCACATCTCCACTCCATGGTGTCTACTCGCATCAAATCACCCAAAAAAGTGTCGACTCACCTCACATCTCCACTCCATGGTGTCTAGTCACATCACATCACCCAAAAAAGTGTCGACTCACCTCACATCTCCACTCCATGGTGTCTAGTCGCATCACATCACCCAAAACGGTGTCGACTCACTTCACATCTCCACTCCATGGTGTCTACTCGCATCAAATCACCCAAAAAAGTGTCGACTCACCTCACATCTCCACTCCATGGTGTCTACTCGCATCAAATCACCCAAAAAAGTGTCGACTCACCTCACATCTCCACTCCATGGTGTCTACTCACATCACATCACCCAAAAAAGTGTCGACTCACCTCACATCTCCACTCCATGGTATCTACTCGCATCACATCACCCAAAAAAGTGTGAACTCACCTCACATCTCCACTCCATGGTGTCTACTCGCATCAAATTACCCAAAAAAGTATCGACTCACCTCACATCTCCACTCCATGGTATCTACTCGCATCACATCACCCAAAAAAGTGTGAACTCACCTCACATCTCCACTCCATGGTGTCTACTCGCATCAAATCACCCAAAAAAGTGTCGACTCACCTCACATCTCCACTCCATGGTGTCTAGTCACATCACATCACCCAAAAAAGTGTCGACTCACTTCACATCTCCACTCCATGGTGTCTACTCGCATCAAATCACCCAAAAAAGTGTCGACTCACCTCACATCTCCACTCCATGGTGTCTAGTCACATCACATCACCCAAAAAAGTGTCGACTCACCTCACATCTCCACTCCATGGTGTCTAGTCGCATCACATCACCCAAAAAGGTGTCGACTCACTTCACATCTCCACTCCATGGTGTCTACTCGCATCAAATCACCCAAAAAAGTGTCGACTCACCTCACATCTCCACTCCATGGTGTCTACTCACATCACATCACCCAAAAAAGTGTCGACTCACCTCACATCTCCACTCCATGGTGTCTACTCGCATCAAATCACCCAAAAAAGTGTCGACTCACCTCACATCTCCACTCCATGGTGTCTAGTCGCATCACATCACCCAAAAAAGTGTCGACTCACTTCACATCTCCACTCCATGGTGTCTACTCGCATCAAATCACCCAAAAAAGTGTCGACTCACCTCACATCTCCACTCCATGGTATCTACTCGCATCACATCACCCAAAAAGTGTCGACTCACCTCACATCTCCACTCCATGGTGTCTACTCGCATCACATCACCCAAAAAAGTGTCGACTCACCTCACATCTCCACTCCATGGTGTCTACTCGCATCAAATTACCCAAAAAAGTGTCAACTCACCTCACATCTCCACTCCATGGTGTCTAGTCGCATCACATCACCCAAAAAAGTGTCGACTCACCTCAGATCTCCACTCCATGGTGTCTACTCGCATCAGATTACCCAAAAAGGTGTCGACTCACCTCACATCTCCACTCCATGGTGTCTACTCGCATCAAATCATCCAAAAAAGTGTCGACTCACCTCACATCTCCACTCCATGGTGTCTAGTCGCATCACATCACCCAAAAAAGTGTCGACTCACCTCACATCTCCACTCCATGGTGTCTACTCGCATCAAATCACCCAAAAAAGGGTCGACTCACCTCACATCTCCACTCCATGGTGTCTAGTCGCATCACATCACCCAAAAAAGTGTCGACTCACTTCACATCTCCACTCCATGGTGTCTACTCGCATCAAATCACCCAAAAAAGTGTCGAATCACCTCACATCTCCACTCCATGGTGTCTACTCGTATCACATCACCCAAAAAGTGTCGACTCACCTCACATCTCCACTCCATGGTGTCTACTCGCATCACATCACCCAAAAAAGTGTCGACTCACTTCACATCTCCACTCCATGGTGTCTACTCGCATCAAATCACCCAAAAAAGTGTCGACTCACCTCACATCTCCACTCCATGGTGTCTACTCGCATCACATCACCCAAAAAGTGTCGACTCACCTCACATATCCACTCCATGGTGTCTACTCGCATCACATCACCCAACAAAGTGTCGACTCACCTCACATCTCCACTCCATGGTATCTACTCGCATCACATCACCCAAAAAAGTGTGAACTCACCTCACATCTCCACTCCATGGTGTCTACTCGCATCAAATCACCCAAAAAAGTGTCGACTCACCTCATATCTCCACTCCATGGTGTCTAGTCGCATCACATCACCCAAAAAAGTGTCGACTCACTTCACATCTCCACTCCATGGTGTCTACTCGCATCAAATCACCCAAAAAAGTGTCGCCTCACCTCACATCTCCACTCCATGGTGTCTACTCGCATCACATCACCCAAAAAGTGTCGACTCACCTCACATATCCACTCCATGGTGTCTACTCGCATCACATCACCCAAAAAAGTGTCGACTCACCTCACATCTCCACTCCATGGTGTCTACTCGCATCAAATCACCCAAAAAAGTGTCGACTCACCTCACATCTCCACTCCATGGTGTCTACTCGCATCAAATCACCCAAAAAAGTGTCAACTCACCTCACATCTCCACTCCATGGTGTCTAGTCGCATCACATCACCCAAAAAAGTGTCGACTCACCTCAGATCTCCACTCCATGGTGTCTACTCGCATCAGATCACCCAAAAAGGTGTCGACTCACCTCACATCTCCACTCCATGGTGTCTACTCGCATCAAATCATCCAAAAAAGTGTCGACTCACCTCACATCTCCACTCCATGGTGTCTAGTCGCATCACATCACCCAAAAAAGTGTCGATTCACCTCACATCTGCACTCCATGGTGTCTACTCGCATCACATCACCCAAAAAAGTGTCGACTCACCTCACATCTCCACTCCATGGTGTCTAGTCGCATCACATCACCCAAAAAAGTGTCGACTCACCTCACATCTCCACTCCATGGTGTCTACTCGCATCACATCACCCAAAAAAGTGTCGACTCACCTCACATCTCCACTCCATGGTATCTACTCGCATCACATCACCCAAAAAAGTGTGAACTCACCTCACATCTCCACTCCATGGTGTCTACTCGCATCAAATCACCCAAAAAAGTGTCGACTCACCTCACATCTCCACTCCATGGTGTCTAGTCGCATCACATCACCCAAAAAAGTGTCGACTCACTTCACATCTCCACTCCATGGTGTCTACTCGCATCAAATCACCCAAAAAAGTGTCGACTCACCTCACATCTCCACTCCATGGTATCTACTCGCATCACATCACCCAAAAAGTGTCGACTCACCTCACATCTCCACTCCATGGTGTCTACTCGCATCAAATCACCCAAAAAAGTCACCTCACATCTCCACTCCATGGTGTCTACTTGCATCAAATCACCCAAAAAGGTGTCGACTCACCTCACATCTCCACTCCATGGTGTCTACTCGCATCAAATCACCCAAAAAAGTGTCAACTCACCTCACATCTCTACTCCATGGTGTCTAGTCGCATCACATCACCCAAAAAAGTGTCGACTCACCTCAGATCTCCACTCCATGGGTCTACTCGCATCAGATTACCCAAAAAGGTGTCGACTCACCTCACATCTCCACTCCATGGTGTCTACTCGCATCAAATCATCCAAAAAAGTGTCGACTCACCTCACATCTCCACTCCATGGTGTCTAGTCGCATCACATCACCCAAAAAAGTGTCGACTCACTTCACATCTCCACTCCATGGTGTCTACTCGCATCAAATCACCCAAAAAAGTGTCGACTCACCTCACATCTCCACTCCATGGTGTCTACTCGTATCACATCACCCAAAAAGTGTCGACTCACCTCACATCTCCACTCCATGGTGTCTACTCGCATCACATCACCCAAAAAAGTGTCGACTCACTTCACATCTCCACTCCATGGTGTCTACTCGCATCAAATCACCCAAAAAAGTGTCGACTCACCTCACATCTCCACTCCATGGTGTCTACTCGCATCACATCACCCAAAAAAGTGTCGACTCACTTCACATCTCCACTCCATGGTGTCTACTCGCATCAAATCACCCAAAAAAGTGTCGACTCACCTCACATCTCCACTCCATGGTGTCTACTCGCATCACATCACCCAAAAAGTGTCGACTCACCTCACATATCCACTCCATGGTGTCTACTCGCATCACATCACCCAACAAAGTGTCGACTCACCTCACATCTCCACTCCATGGTATCTACTCGCATCACATCACCCAAAAAAGTGTGAACTCACCTCACATCTCCACTCCATGGTGTCTACTCGCATCAAATCACCCAAAAAAGTGTCGACTCACCTCATATCTCCACTCCATGGTGTCTAGTCGCATCACATCACCCAAAAAAGTGTCGACTCACTTCACATCTCCACTCCATGGTGTCTACTCGCATCAAATCACCCAAAAAAGTGTCGACTCACCTCACATCTCCACTCCATGGTGTCTACTCGCATCACATCACCCAAAAAGTGTCGACTCACCTCACATATCCACTCCATGGTGTCTACTCGCATCACATCACCCAAAAAAGTGTCGACTCACCTCACATCTCCACTCCATGGTGTCTACTCGCATCAAATCACCCAAAAAAGTGTCGACTCACCTCACATCTCCACTCCATGGTGTCTACTCGCATCAAATCACCCAAAAAAGTGTCAACTCACCTCACATCTCCACTCCATGGTGTCTAGTCGCATCACATCACCCAAAAAAGTGTCGACTCACCTCAGATCTCCACTCCATGGTCTCTACTCGCATTAGATCACCCAAAAAGGTGTCGACTCACCTCACATCTCCACTCCATGGTGTCTACTCGCATCAAATCATCCAAAAAAGTGTCGACTCACCTCACATCTCCACTCCATGGTGTCTAGTCGCATCACATCACCCAAAAAAGTGTCGATTCACCTCACATCTGCACTCCATGGTGTCTACTCGCATCACATCACCCAAAAAAGTGTCGACTCACCTCACATCTCCACTCCATGGTGTCTAGTCGCATCACATCACCCAAAAAAGTGTCGACTCACCTCACATCTCCACTCCATGGTGTCTACTCGCATCACATCACCCAAAAAAGTGTCGACTCACCTCACATCTCCACTCCATGGTATCTACTCGCATCACATCACCCAAAAAAGTGTGAACTCACCTCACATCTCCACTCCATGGTGTCTACTCGCATCAAATCACCCAAAAAAGTGTCGACTCACCTCACATCTCCACTCCATGGTGTCTAGTCGCATCACATCACCCAAAAAAGTGTCGACTCACTTCACATCTCCACTCCATGGTGTCTACTCGCATCAAATCACCCAAAAAAGTGTCGACTCACCTCACATCTCCACTCCATGGTATCTACTCGCATCACATCACCCAAAAAGTGTCGACTCACCTCACATCTCCACTCCATGGTGTCTACTCGCATCACATCACCCAAAAAAGTGTCGACTCACTTCACATCTCCACTCCATGGTGTCTACTCGCATCAAATCACCCAAAAAAGTGTCGACTCACCTCACATCTCCACTCCATGGTGTCTACTCGCATCACATCACCCAAAAAGTGTCGACTCACCTCACATATCCACTCCATGGTGTCTACTCGCATCACATCACCCAACAAAGTGTCGACTCACCTCACATCTCCACTCCATGGTATCTACTCGCATCACATCACCCAAAAAAGTGTGAACTCACCTCACATCTCCACTCCATGGTGTCTACTCGCATCAAATCACCCAAAAAAGTGTCGACTCACCTCATATCTCCACTCCATGGTGTCTAGTCGCATCACATCACCCAAAAAAGTGTCGACTCACTTCACATCTCCACTCCATGGTGTCTACTCGCATCAAATCACCCAAAAAAGTGTCGACTCACCTCACATCTCCACTCCATGGTGTCTACTCGCATCACATCACCCAAAAAGTGTCGACTCACCTCACATATCCACTCCATAGTGTCTACTCGCATCACATCACCCAAAAAAGTGTCGACTCACCTCACATCTCCACTCCATGGTGTCTACTCGCATCAAATCACCCAAAAAAGTGTCGACTCACCTCACATCTCCACTCCATGGTGTCTACTCGCATCAAATCACCCAAAAAAGTGTCAACTCACCTCACATCTCCACTCCATGGTGTCTAGTCGCATCACATCACCCAAAAAAGTGTCGACTCACCTCAGATCTCCACTCCATGGTCTCTACTCGCATTAGATCACCCAAAAAGGTGTCGACTCACCTCACATCTCCACTCCATGGTGTCTACTCGCATCAAATCATCCAAAAAAGTGTCGACTCACCTCACATCTCCACTCCATGGTGTCTAGTCGCATCACATCACCCAAAAAAGTGTCGATTCACCTCACATCTGCACTCCATGGTGTCTACTCGCATCACATCACCCAAAAAAGTGTCGACTCACCTCACATCTCCACTCCATGGTGTCTAGTCGCATCACATCACCCAAAAAAGTGTCGACTCACCTCACATCTCCACTCCATGGTGTCTAGTCGCATCACATCACCCAAAAAAGTGTCGACTCACCTCACATCTCCACTCCATGGTATCTACTCGCATCACATCACCCAAAAAAGTGTGAACTCACCTCACATCTCCACTCCATGGTGTCTACTCGCATCAAATCACCCAAAAAAGTGTCGACTCACCTCACATCTCCACTCCATGGTGTCTAGTCGCATCACATCACCCAAAAAAGTGTCGACTCACTTCACATCTCCACTCCATGGTGTCTAGTCGCATCAAATCACCCAAAAAAGTGTCGACTCACCTCACATCTCCACTCCATGGTATCTACTCGCATCACATCACCCAAAAAGTGTCGACTCACCTCACATCTCCACTCCATGGTGTCTACTCGCATCACATCACCCAAAAAAGTGTCGACTCACCTCACATCTCCACTCCATGGTGTCTACTTGCATCAAATCACCCAAAAAAGTGTCGACTCACCTCACATCTCCACTCCATGGTGTCTACTCACATCAAATCACCCAAAAAAGTGTCAACTCACCTCACATCTCCACTCCATGGTGTCTAGTCGCATCACATCACCCAAAAAAGTGTCGACTCACCTCAGATCTCCACTCCATGGTGTCTACTCGCATCAAATCACCCAAAAAAGTGTCGACTCACCTCACATCTCCACTCCATGGGTCTACTCGCATCAGATTACCCAAAAAGGTGTCGACTCACCTCACATCTCCACTCCATGGTGTCTACTCGCATCAAATCATCCAAAAAAGTGTCGACTCACCTCACATCTCCACTCCATGGTGTCTAGTCGCATCACATCACCCAAAAAAGTGTCGACTCACCTCACATCTCCACTCCATGGTGTCTACTCGCATCAAATTTCCCAAAAAAGTGTCGACTCACCTCACATCTCCACTCCATGGTGTCTAGTCGCATCACATCACCCAAAATAGTGTCGACTCACTTCACATCTCCACTCCATGGTGTCTACTCGCATCAAATCACCCAAAAAAGTGTCGACTCACCTCACATCTCCACTCCATGGTGTCTACTCGTATCACATCATCCAAAAAGTGTCGACTCACCTCACATCTCCACTCCATGGTGTCTACTCGCATCACATCAGCCACGCCATTCTGCTGAGGGTTGTAAGGCACTGTGAGCTGATGCTGGATCCCCTTCCGCTTCAGCTCCTTCTCAAAATCAGCGCCGATGAACTCTCCTCCGTTGTCAGTGCGGATCACCTTCACCTTGTGTCCGCTTTCCCTTTGTGCTCTCGGCATCCACTCCTTAAGAACAGCCGCTGCCACCTCCCCCTTAGTCTTGAGAGGGTACACCCACACCGCACGCGTGTGGTCGTCCACAATCGTCAAGAAGTAGCGGCTGCCCGAGAGAGAAAGGGCCCTCGTGGGGCCCACCACATCCATGTGCACTAGTGCAAGTGGTGCCTTGGCTGGTCCTGTGCTGCTGCTGAAGGGAAACTTCGTGAATTTGGTCTCAAGGCAGGTAGGGCAGCTCCCAATCTCCTTTGCTCCCCCCTTCACCTCCAGCCCCTTCAAGCACCCATCCTTTACCAACTTCTGCAGCATAGGAATGTTCACATGGCACAGCCTCTCATGCCACGTCTCCCAATCAGCCTCACCACTCCCAGATGAAGCCTTTGCCCATGCAGCTGTCGCATCCACACCAGCAAGCACCTCACCATGTGGCTGTTGTGGCTGCTGCACCTTCTTGACTGCATCCAGGGCCCCAGCAGTTGGTGCAGTCTCCTCTCCTCCCGCAGTTGCTTTAGCCGCTGCCGCTGCCTTTGCCGTTGCTGGTGGTTTCCCCTTCCAAGGGATGATGGGCAGCTGCCACAAGTCCTTGATGCAGCTGCTCTTCTCCTCCAAGTTCCACAGCAGCAACTTCCCAAGCTTTGCACGGCAGCTGGTTGGGCCGAAGGTAACTTCAGCCTTGCTCTTCTGCAGCCGGCGCACAGAAAGAAGGTTAGCGGACAAACCTTCAACCAACAGCACATTCCCAAGCCCCACAAGCTCTCCATTGGCTCCCATCACCTTGGCATTCCCAACACCAATCACCGGGAGCAAAGCACCTGAAGCGGCAGCCACAAACTTGATCTTCCCAGGAGGTTTTACCTCATCAAGCAAATCTGCCCGTGGGGTCATATGACTCGTGCAACCTGAATCGATCACCCAGTGAGTGAGGGGGTGCATCACAACCTTCCCAACTGAACCCACATCACCCCCACTCCCTTGCACATCCTCAACCATGAGGAACATCCCAGGGTGGGCTTTACCTTGTGCACCATCACCTTGTGCACCTGAACCTTGCACAGCGCCACCGCGTGCACGTTCACCACTTGGCGGCTTCATGCCTGGAGGGGCCCATCCCTCAGGCCGGCTGAAACACTTGAACCACGGGTGTCCAGCCTTCTTGCAGTACCAGCACGCACCCTCCATTCGGGTGCTCCCCCTGCCACCAGAGCTCCCATGCCCCTCATTGTAGTCACCTCGGCCTCTCCCTCTGCCAAAGCCTCTCCCACGGCCTCGGCCTCTCCCTCCCCCTCTTCCTCTGCTGCCTCCTGCAGCTCCATACCCCTCAGCAGTTTTGTTGGCAGCACCACCTCCCGTGTGGCGTCTGCGGAAGTCCTCCTGCAGAATCTGCTGCCGTAGCCACTCAGGCGTCCATTTGTCCTGCTGAACGTTGAGGGTGGGGATGAGGTTGTCCCACGAGTTGTCGAGCACCGAGATGATCTTGGTGCACTGTTGCATCTGCGACACTTCGCTGCCCGCCGCTGCCATCCTCGCATAGGTGTCCTTGATCTTGTCAAGGACCGGTTTCACATCATCTCCCGGTTTCATGGAGAGGGCAGCCAACTCCTTCTCCAACACAATCACCATCGGCAGCGTGTTGGGCTGAATCACGTCGCGTAGCAGCTTCCATGCCTTCGGTCCGGAATCATCCAACTCCACCAAATCCTTGATGTGCTGGAACATGTCGTTGTTGACCGATTGGAGGATGAGGTCGTACAGCACCGCGCTCTTCTCAATCCACCGATCGCGGGCATCTCCTTCCCCCGGCATCTTCTCCTCTCCCATTGCAATTTTCAGCAGCTTGTAGCGCTTGAAGGCGCTCCGCATCCGCCCGCTCCATTCCTCATAGTTGGAGCCATCCAAAGCTTCAATCTTGGATGGTGGCGGCTCACTCCTCTTCTCAGCTGCATCTCCACTCCCTTGATTCATCTCCTCTGCTCCCAATCAGAGGTTTCAGCTCCCCCTTTTGCTGGTCACAATGTAGATCCACACAATCTTCACAAGTGTCAGCGCCAACGAAATTTCGGCAGAGTTTCCCCTTAGCGGAAGTCACATCCAACCTCCAGAACTCCACTTAGGCACGCCCACAGGCCATGGTGGGTCTAGGAGGGTCTTCACACTTCAGTAGACTCCCCACAAGGTCCTTAATCAGCTCTGATACCACTTGTTAGAGATTAAGGACGGAGTCTATGAAGATTAGGGGCTGAAATATCTCAAAATCGTCAACTACAATTCTGGACAGAAAAGTCGTCGTCACAAGAAACGTCGTCGACGAAAGGTCCACTGTTAGAATTCTTTCAAACTCGAGTATGTTGTAGCCCTTGACCGTGGCTATCTTTCCCAATTTGAATAGTATCAGAATATGGAGTATAACTCGAGTTATGAACTTCGGCGCACTAGGGGGTATGCTGCCATAGAAAACGTAACTCAATCACAATGATCTCACAAGTTCACACAAGAAAGTTAGAGTAGCAATAGAACCAGGTAGGAGGGGATGAGGAGGACGAGAGGGAAGGTCCCAAGAGAGTCCCCAACCAAGGAAACCCCATGCCATACAATTCCCTTCCCCATAGGCAACCCAACTTTGACCTTTGTCACTATCCCAACCTCCACAATCCACCTCAACCCAACTTGGCCACACTTGCCAACCTGGTTTGGTTTCTCCCAACCATTTGGCAGCAACTACAGTAGAAAAGACGAATTTCCCAACCCCCAAAAGTCTGTACCCCATATTGAGTCAACCCCACAACTTCCCATAGTCACCACAACCAAATATCAAAAGCATACGAACTCCAACGTTCGTAACTTTCTTGTTCGTGCTCCGATTGAAGCGATACTTGGTTCCTCGGAAAGCTCTTGAGCAGAGGAGTCACTTCAGATATCTGCTCAAGCCAAATAACATTCACACACACACTCAGAAAAACCAAACCGCACAAAACACAAATTCTTGCACACACTCACAACACGCATGCAACGCACGAACATATGATGGGAGGCAGACAGACGTGAATGCGAATGGTAGCATCACTCAACAATTTGATGCGAGTAGACACCATGGAGTGGAGATGTGAGGTGAGTCGACACTTTTTTGGGTGATTTGATGCGAGTAGACACCATGGAGTGGAGATGTGAGGTGACTCGACACTTTTTTGGGTGATTTGATGCGAGTAGACACCATGGAGTGGAGATGTGAGGTGAGTCGACACTTTTTTGGGTGATGTGATGCGACTAGACACCATGGAGTGGAGATGTGAGGTGAGTCGACACTTTTTTGGGTGATTTGATGCGAGTAGACACCATGGAGTGGAGATGTGAGGTGAGTCGACACGTTTTTGGGTGATCTGATGCGAGTAGACACCATGGAGTGGAGATATGAGGTGAGTCGACAATTTTTTGGGTGATGTGATGCGACTAGACACCATGGAGTGGAGATGTGAGGTGAGTCGACACTTTTTTGGGTGATGTAATGCGAGTAGACACCATGGAGTGGAGATGTGAGGTGAGTCGACACGTTTTTGGGTGATTTGATGCGAGTAGACACCATGGAGTGGAGATGTGAGGTGAGTCGACACTTTTTTGGGTGATTTGATGCGAGTAGACACCATGGAGTGGAGATGTGAGGTGAGTCGACACTTTTTTGGGTGATGTAATGCGACTAGACACCATGGAGTGGAGATGTGAGGTGAGTCGACACTTTTTTGGGTGATGTAATGCGACTAGACACCATGGAGTGGAGATGTGAGGTGAGTCGACACTTTTTTGGGTGATTTGATGCGAGTAGACACCATGGAGTGGAGATGTGAGGTGAGTCGACACATTTTTGGGTGATGTGATGCGACTAGACACCATGGAGTGGAGATGTGAGGTGAGTCGACACTTTTTTGGGTGATTTGATGCGAGTAGACACCATGGAGTGGAGATGTGAGGTGAGTCGACACTTTTTTGGGTGATGTAATGCGACTAGACACCATGGAGTGGAGATGTGAGGTGAGTCGACACTTTTTTGGGTGATTTGATGCGAGTAGACACCATGGAGTGGAGATGTGAGGTGAGTCGACACTTTTTTGGGTGATTTGATGCGAGTAGACACCATGGAGTGGAGATGAGAGGTGAGTCGACACTTTTTTGGGTGATGTGATGCGACTAGACACCATGGAGTGGAGATGTGAGGTGAGTCGACACTTTTTTGGGTGATTTGATGCGAGTAGACACCATGGAGTGGAGATGTGAGGTGAGTCGACACGTTTTTGGGTGATCTGATGCGAGTAGACACCATGGAGTGGAGATATGAGGTGAGTCGACAATTTTTTGGGTGATGTGATGCGACTAGACACCATGGAGTGGAGATGTGAGGTGAGTCGACACTTTTTTGGGTGATGTAATGCGAGTAGACACCATGGAGTGGAGATGTGAGGTGAGTCGACACGTTTTTGGGTGATTTGATGCGAGTAGACACCATGGAGTGGAGATGTGAGGTGAGTCGACACTTTTTTGGGTGATGTAATGCGACTAGACACCATGGAGTGGAGATGTGAGGTGAGTCGACACTTTTTTGGGTGATTTGATGCGAGTAAACACCATGGAGTGGAGATGTGAGGTGAGTCGACACTTTTTTGGGTGATTTGATGCGAGTAGACACCATGGAGTGGAGATGTGAGGCGAGTCGACACTATTTTGGGTGATCTGATGCGAGTAGACACCATAGAGTGGAGATGTGAGGTGAGTCGACACTTTTTTGGGTGATGTAATGCGACTAGACACCATGGAGTGGAGATGTGAGGTGAGTCGACACTTTTTTTGGTGATTTGATGCGAGTAGACACCATGGAATGGAGATGTGAGGTGAGTCGACACTTTTTTGGGTGATGTAATGCGACTAGACACCATGGAGTAGAGATGTGAGGTGAGTCGACACTTTTTTGGGTGATTTGATGCGAGTAGACACCATGGAGTGGAGATGTGAGGTGAGTCGACACTTTTTTGGGTGATGTGATGCGAGTAGACACCATGGAGTGGAGATGTGAGGTGAGTCGACACTTTTTTGGGTGATCTGATGCGAGTAGACACCATGGAGTGGAGATGTGAGGTGAGTCGACACTTTTTTGGGTGATTTGATGCGAGTAGACACCATGGAGTGGAGATGTGAGGTGAGTCGACACTTTTTTGGGTGATTTGATGCGAGTAGACACCATGGAGTGGAGATGTGAGGTGAGTCGACACTTTTTTGGGTGATTTGATGCGAGTAGACACCATGGAGTGGAGATGTGAGGTGAGTGGACACTTTTTTGGGTGATGTGATGCGAGTAGACACCATGGAGTGGAGATGTGAGGTGAGTCGACACTTTTTTTGGTGATTTGATGCGAGTAGACACCATGGAGTGGAGATGTGAGGTGAGTCGACACTTTTTTGGGTGATGTAATGCGAGTAGATGGAGTGGAGATGTGAGGTGAGTCGACACTTTTTTGGGTGATGTGATGCGAGTAGACACCATGGAGTGGAGATGTGAGGTGAGTCGACACTTTTTTGGGTGATTTGATGCGAGTAGACACCATGGAGTGGAGATGTGAGGTGAGTCGACACTTTTTTGGATGATTTGATGCGAGTAGACACCATGGAGTGGAGATGTGAGGTGAGTCGACACTTTTTTGGGTGATGTAATGCGACTAGACACCATGGAGTGGAGATGTGAGGTGAGTCGACACTTTTTTGGGTGATCTGATGCGAGTAGACACCATGGAGTGGAGATGTGAGGTGAGTCGACACTTTTTTGGGTGATGTGATGCGAGTAGACACCATGGAGTGGAGATGTGAGGTGAGTCGACACTTTTTTGGGTGATTTGATGCGAGTAGACACCATGGAGTGGAGATGTGAGGTGAGTCGACACTTTTTTGGGTGATTTGATGCGAGTAGACACCATGGAGTGGAGATGTGAGGTGAGTCGACACTTTTTTGGGTGATGTAATGCGACTAGACACCATGGAGTGGAGATGTGAGGTGAGTCGACACTTTTTTGGGTGATCTGATGCGAGTAGACACCATGGAGTGGAGATGTGAGGTGAGTCGACACTTTTTTGGGTGATGTGATACGAGTAGACACCATAGAGTGGAGATGTGAGGTGAGTCGACACTTTTTTGGGTGATTTGATGCGAGTAGACACCATGGAGTGGAGATGTGAGGTGAGTCGACACTTTTTTGGGTGATTTGATGCGAGTAGACACCATGGAGTGGAGATGTGAGGTGAGTCGACACTTTTTTGGGTGATGTGATGCGAGTAGACACCATGGAGTGGAGATGTGAGGCGAGTCGACACTTTTTTGGGTGATGTGATGCGAGTAGACACCATGGAGTGGAGATGTGAGGTGAGTGGACACTTTTTTGGGTGATGTGATGCGACTAGACACCATGGAGTGGAGATGTGAGGTGAATCGACACTTTTTTGGGTGATTTGATGCGAGTAGACACCATGGAGTGGAGATGTGAGGTGAGTCGACACTTTTTTGGGTGATGTAATGCGACTAAATGGAGTGGAGATGTGAGGTGAGTCGACACTTTTTTGGGTGATGTGATGCGAGTAGACACCATGGAGTGGAGATGTGAGGTGAGTCGACACTTTTTTTGGTGATTTGATGCGAGTAGACACCATGGAGTGGAGATGTGAGGTGTGTCGACACTTTTTTGGATGATTTGATGCGAGTAGACACCATGGAGTGGAGATGTGAGGTGAGTCGACACTTTTTTGGGTGATGTAATGCGACTAGACACCATGGAGTGGAGATGTGAGGTGAGTCGACACTTTTTTGGGTGATCTGATGCGAGTAGACACCATGGAGTGGAGATGTGAGGTGAGTCGACACTTTTTTGGGTGATGTGATGCGAGTAGACACCATGGAGTGGAGATGTGAGGTGAGTCGACACTTTTTTGGGTGATGTGATGCGAGCAGACACCATGGAGTGGAGATGTGGGGTGAGTCGACACTTTTTTGGGTGATGTGATGTGACTAGACACCATGGAGTGGAGATGTGAGGTGAGTCGACACTTTTTTGGGTGATGTGATGCGAGTAGACACCATGGAGTGGAGATGTGAGGTGAGTCGACACTTTTTTGGGTGATGTGATGCGACTAGACACCATGAAGTGGAGATGTGAGGTGAGTCGACACTTTTTTGGGTGATGTGATGCGACTAGACACCATGGAGTGGAGATGTGAGGTGAGTCGACACATTTTTGGGTGATTTGATGCAAGTAGACACAATGGAGTGGAGATGTGAGGTGAGTCGACACTTTTTTGGGTGATTTGATGCGAGTAGACACCATGGAGTGGAGATGTGAGGTGAGTCGACACTTTTTTGGGTGATTTGATGCGAGTAGACACCATGGAGTGGAGATGTGAGGCGAGTCGACACTATTTTGGGTGATGTGATGCGAGTAGACACCATGGAGTGGAGATGTGAGGTGAGTCGACACTTTTTTGGGTGATGTGATGCGAGCAGACACCATGGAGTGGAGATGTGGGGTGAGTCGACACTTTTTTGGGTGATGTGATGTGACTAGACACCATGGAGTGGAGATGTGAGGTGAGTCGACACTTTTTTGGGTGATGTGATGCGAGTAGACACCATGGAGTGGAGATGTGAGGTGAGTCGACACTTTTTTGGGTGATGTGATGCGACTAGACACCATGGAGTGGAGATGTGAGGTGAGTCGACACTTTTTTAGGTGATGTGATGTGAGTAGACACCATGGAGTGGAGATGTGAGGTGAGTCGACACTTTTTTGGGTGATTTGATGCGAGTAGACACCATGGAGTGGAGATGTGAGGTGAGTCGACACTTTTTTGGGTGATTTGATGCGAGTAGACACCATGGAGTGGAGATGTGAGGTGAGTCGACACTTTTTTGGGTGATGTAATGCGAGTAGACACCATGGAGTGGAGATGTGAGGTGAGTCGACACTTTTTTAGGTGATTTGATGCGAGTAGACACCATGGAGTGGAGATGTGAAGTGAGTCGACACTTTTTTGGGTGATGTGATGCGACTAGACACCATGGAGTGGAGATGTGAGGTGAGTCGACACTTTTTTGGGTGATGTGATGCGAGTAGACACCATGGAGTGGAGATGTGAGGTGAGTCGACACTTTTTTGGGTGATGTGATGCGAGTAGACACCATGGAGTGGAGATGTGAGGTGAGTCGACACTTTTTTGGGTGATGTGATGCGAGTAGACACCATGGAGTGGAGATGTGAGGTGAGTTGACACTTTTTTGGGTGATGTGATGCGAGTAGACACCATGGAGTGGAGATGTGAGGTGAGTCGACACTTTTTTGGGTGATGTGATGCGACTAGACACCATGAAGTGGAGATGTGAGGTGAGTCGACACTTTTTTGGGTGATCTGATGCGAGTAGACACCATGGAGTGGAGATGTGAGGTGAGTGGACACTTTTTTGGGTGATGTGATGCGAGTAGACACCATGGAGTGGAGATGTGAGGTGAGTCGACACTTTTTTGGGTGATGTGATGCGAGTAGACACCATGGAGTGGAGATGTGAGGTGAGTCGACACTTTTTTGGGTGATTTGATGCGAGTAGACACCATGGAGTGGAGATGTGAGGTGAGTCGACACTTTTTTGGGTGATTTGATGCGAGTAGACACCATGGAGTGGAGATGTGAGGTGAGTCGACACTTTTTTGGGTGATGTAATGCGACTAGACACCATGGAGTGGAGATGTGAGGTGAGTCGACACTTTTTTGGGTGATCTGATGCGAGTAGACACCATGGAGTGGAGATGTGAGGTGAGTCGACACTTTTTTGGGTGATGTGATGCGAGTAGACACCATGGAGTGGAGATGTGAGGTGAGTGGACACTTTTTTGGGTGATGTGATGCAACTAGACACCATGGAGTGGAGATGTGAGGTGATTCAATTCTTTTTTGGGTGATTTGATGCGAGTAGACACCATGGAGTGGAGATGTGAAGTGAGTCGACACTTTTTTGGGTGATGTGATGCGACTAGACACCATGGAGTGGAGATGTGAGGTGAATCGACACTTTTTTGGGTGATTTGATGCGAGTAGACACCATGGAGTGGAGATGTGAGGTGAGTCGACACTTTTTTGGGTGATGTAATGCGAGTAGACACCATGGAGTGGAGATGTGAGGTGAGTCGACACTTTTTTGGGTGATGTGATGCGAGTAGACACCATGGAGTGGAGATGTGAGGTGAGTCGACACTTTTTTGGGTGATTTGATGCGAGTAGACACCATGGAGTGGAGATGTGAGGTGAGTCGACACTTTTTTGGGTGATTTGATGCGAGTAGACACCATGGAGTGGAGATGTGAGGTGAGTCGACACTTTTTTGGGTGATGTAATGCGAATAGACACCATGGAGTGGAGATGTGAGGTGAGTCGACACTTTTTTGGGTGATCTGATGCGAGTAGACACCATGGAGTGGAGATGTGAGGTGAGTCGACACTTTTTTGGGTGATGTGGTACGAGTAGACACCATAGAGTGGAGATGTGAGGTGAGTCGACACTTTTTTGGGTGATTTGATGCGAGTAGACACCATGGAGTGGAGATGTGAGGTGAGTCGACACTTTTTTGGGTGATTTGATACGAGTAGACACCATGGAGTGGAGATGTGAGGTGAGTCGACACTTTTTTGGGTGATGTGATGCGAGTAGACACCATGGAGTGGAGATGTGAGGTGAGTCGACACTTTTTTGGGTGATGTGATGCGAGTAGACACCATGGAGTGGAGATGTGAGGTGAGTGGACACTTTTTTGGGTGATGTGATGCGACTAGACACCATGGAGTGGAGATGTGAGGTGAATCGACACTTTTTTGGGTGATTTGATGCGAGTAGACACCATGGAGTGGAGATGTGAGGTGAGTCGACACTTTTTTGGGTGATTTGATGCGAGTAGACACCATGGAGTGGAGATGTGAGGTGAGTCGACACTTTTTTGGGTGATTTGATGCGAGTAGACACCATGGAGTGGAGATGTGAGGTGAGTCGACACTTTTTTGGGTGATGTGATGCGACTAGACACCATGGAGTGGAGATGTGAGGTGAGTCGACACATTTTTGGGTGATTTGATGCAAGTAGACACAATGGAGTGGAGATGTGAGGTGAGTCGACACTTTTTTGGGTGATTTGATGCGAGTAGACACCATGGAGTGGAGATGTGAGGTGAGTCGACACTTTTTTGGGTGATTTGATGCGAGTAGACACCATGGAGTGGAGATGTGAGGCGAGTCGACACTATTTTGGGTGATGTGATGCGAGTAGACACCATGGAGTGGAGATGTGAGGTGAGTCGACACTTTTTTGGGTGATGTGATGCGGGCAGACACCATGGAGTGGAGATGTGGGGTGAGTCGACACTTTTTTGGGTGATGTGATGTGACTAGACACCATGGAGTGGAGATGTGAGGTGAGTCGACACTTTTTTGGGTGATGTGATGCAAGTAGACACCTTGGAGTGGAGATGTGAGGTGAGTCGACACTTTTTTGGGTAATGTGATGCGACTAGACACCATGGAGTGGAGATGTGAGGTGAGTCGACACTTTTTTGGGTGATCTGATGCGAGTAGACACCATGGAGTGGAGATGTGAGGTGAGTCGACACTTTTTTGGGTGATGTGATGCGAGTAGACACCATGGAGTGGAGATGTGAGGTGAGTGGACACTTTTTTGGGTGATGTGATGCAACTAGACACCATGGAGTGGAGATGTGAGGTGATTCAATTCTTTTTTGGGTGATTTGATGCGAGTAGACACCATGGAGTGGAGATGTGAAGTGAGTCGACACTTTTTTGGGTGATGTGATGCGACTAGACACCATGGAGTGGAGATGTGAGGTGAATCGACACTTTTTTGGGTGATTTGATGCGAGTAGACACCATGGAGTGGAGATGTGAGGTGAGTCGACACTTTTTTGGGTGATGTAATGCGAGTAGACACCATGGAGTGGAGATGTGAGGTGAGTCGACACTTTTTTGGGTGATGTGATGCGAGTAGACACCATGGAGTGGAGATGTGAGGTGAGTCGACACTTTTTTGGGTGATTTGATGCGAGTAGACACCATGGAGTGGAGATGTGAGGTGAGTCGACACTTTTTTGGGTGATTTGATGCGAGTAGACACCATGGAGTGGAGATGTGAGGTGAGTCGACACTTTTTTGGGTGATGTAATGCGACTAGACACCATGGAGTGGAGATGTGAGGTGAGTCGACACTTTTTTGGGTGATCTGATGCGAGTAGACACCATGGAGTGGAGATGTGAGGTGAGTCGACACTTTTTTGGGTGATGTGGTACGAGTAGACACCATAGAGTGGAGATGTGAGGTGAGTCGACACTTTTTTGGGTGATTTGATGCGAGTAGACACCATGGAGTGGAGATGTGAGGTGAGTCGACACTTTTTTGGGTGATTTGATACGAGTAGACACCATGGAGTGGAGATGTGAGGTGAGTCGACACTTTTTTGGGTGATGTGATGCGAGTAGACACCATGGAGTGGAGATGTGAGGTGAGTCGACACTTTTTTGGGTGATGTGATGCGAGTAGACACCATGGAGTGGAGATGTGAGGTGAGTGGACACTTTTTTGGGTGATGTGATGCGACTAGACACCATGGAGTGGAGATGTGAGGTGAATCGACACTTTTTTGGGTGATTTGATGCGAGTAGACACCATGGAGTGGAGATGTGAGGTGAGTCGACACTTTTTTGGGTGATTTGATGCGAGTAGACACCATGGAGTGGAGATGTGAGGTGAGTCGACACTTTTTTGGGTGATTTGATGCGAGTAGACACCATGGAGTGGAGATGTGAGGTGAGTCGACACTTTTTTGGGTGATGTGATGCGACTAGACACCATGGAGTGGAGATGTGAGGTGAGTCGACACATTTTTGGGTGATTTGATGCAAGTAGACACAATGGAGTGGAGATGTGAGGTGAGTCGACACTTTTTTGGGTGATTTGATGCGAGTAGACACCATGGAGTGGAGATGTGAGGTGAGTCGACACTTTTTTGGGTGATTTGATGCGAGTAGACACCATGGAGTGGAGATGTGAGGCGAGTCGACACTATTTTGGGTGATGTGATGCGAGTAGACACCATGGAGTGGAGATGTGAGGTGAGTCGACACTTTTTTGGGTGATGTGATGCGGGCAGACACCATGGAGTGGAGATGTGGGGTGAGTCGACACTTTTTTGGGTGATGTGATGTGACTAGACACCATGGAGTGGAGATGTGAGGTGAGTCGACACTTTTTTGGGTGATGTGATGCAAGTAGACACCTTGGAGTGGAGATGTGAGGTGAGTCGACACTTTTTTGGGTAATGTGATGCGAGTAGACACCATGGAGTGGAGATGTGAGGTGAGTCGACACTTTTTTGGGTGATGTGATGCGAGTAGACACCATGGAGTGGAGATGTGAGGTGAGTCGACACTTTTTTGGGTGATTTGATGCGAGTAGACACCATGGAGTGGAGATGTGAGGTGAGTCGACACTTTTTTGGGTGATGTGGTACGAGTAGACACCATAGAGTGGAGATGTGAGGTGAGTCGACACTTTTTTGGGTGATTTGATGCGAGTAGACACCATGGAGTGGAGATGTGGGGTGAGTCGACACTTTTTTGGGTGATGTGATGTGACTAGACACCATGGAGTGGAGATGTGAGGTGAGTCGACACTTTTTTGGGTGATGTGATGCAAGTAGACACCTTGGAGTGGAGATGTGAGGTGAGTCGACACTTTTTTGGGTAATGTGATGCGACTAGACACCATGGAGTGGAGATGTGAGGTGAGTCGACACTTTTTTGGGTGATCTGATGCGAGTAGACACCATGGAGTGGAGATGTGAGGTGAGTCGACACTTTTTTGGGTGATGTGATGCGAGTAGACACCATGGAGTGGAGATGTGAGGTGAGTGGACACTTTTTTGGGTGATGTGATGCAACTAGACACCATGGAGTGGAGATGTGAGGTGATTCAATTCTTTTTTGGGTGATTTGATGCGAGTAGACACCATGGAGTGGAGATGTGAAGTGAGTCGACACTTTTTTGGGTGATGTGATGCGACTAGACACCATGGAGTGGAGATGTGAGGTGAATCGACACTTTTTTGGGTGATTTGATGCGAGTAGACACCATGGAGTGGAGATGTGAGGTGAGTCGACACTTTTTTGGGTGATGTAATGCGAGTAGACACCATGGAGTGGAGATGTGAGGTGAGTCGACACTTTTTTGGGTGATGTGATGCGAGTAGACACCATGGAGTGGAGATGTGAGGTGAGTCGACACTTTTTTGGGTGATTTGATGCGAGTAGACACCATGGAGTGGAGATGTGAGGTGAGTCGACACTTTTTTGGGTGATTTGATGCGAGTAGACACCATGGAGTGGAGATGTGAGGTGAGTCGACACTTTTTTGGGTGATGTAATGCGACTAGACACCATGGAGTGGAGATGTGAGGTGAGTCGACACTTTTTTGGGTGATCTGATGCGAGTAGACACCATGGAGTGGAGATGTGAGGTGAGTCGACACTTTTTTGGGTGATGTGGTACGAGTAGACACCATAGAGTGGAGATGTGAGGTGAGTCGACACTTTTTTGGGTGATTTGATGCGAGTAGACACCATGGAGTGGAGATGTGAGGTGAGTCGACACTTTTTTGGGTGATTTGATACGAGTAGACACCATGGAGTGGAGATGTGAGGTGAGTCGACACTTTTTTGGGTGATGTGATGCGAGTAGACACCATGGAGTGGAGATGTGAGGTGAGTCGACACTTTTTTGGGTGATGTGATGCGAGTAGACACCATGGAGTGGAGATGTGAGGTGAGTGGACACTTTTTTGGGTGATGTGATGCGACTAGACACCATGGAGTGGAGATGTGAGGTGAATCGACACTTTTTTGGGTGATTTGATGCGAGTAGACACCATGGAGTGGAGATGTGAGGTGAGTCGACACTTTTTTGGGTGATTTGATGCGAGTAGACACCATGGAGTGGAGATGTGAGGTGAGTCGACACTTTTTTGGGTGATTTGATGCGAGTAGACACCATGGAGTGGAGATGTGAGGTGAGTCGACACTTTTTTGGGTGATGTGATGCGACTAGACACCATGGAGTGGAGATGTGAGGTGAGTCGACACATTTTTGGGTGATTTGATGCAAGTAGACACAATGGAGTGGAGATGTGAGGTGAGTCGACACTTTTTTGGGTGATTTGATGCGAGTAGACACCATGGAGTGGAGATGTGAGGTGAGTCGACACTTTTTTGGGTGATTTGATGCGAGTAGACACCATGGAGTGGAGATGTGAGGCGAGTCGACACTATTTTGGGTGATGTGATGCGAGTAGACACCATGGAGTGGAGATGTGAGGTGAGTCGACACTTTTTTGGGTGATGTGATGCGGGCAGACACCATGGAGTGGAGATGTGGGGTGAGTCGACACTTTTTTGGGTGATGTGATGTGACTAGACACCATGGAGTGGAGATGTGAGGTGAGTCGACACTTTTTTGGGTGATGTGATGCAAGTAGACACCTTGGAGTGGAGATGTGAGGTGAGTCGACACTTTTTTGGGTAATGTGATGCGAGTAGACACCATGGAGTGGAGATGTGAGGTGAGTCGACACTTTTTTGGGTGATGTGATGCGAGTAGACACCATGGAGTGGAGATGTGAGGTGAGTCGACACTTTTTTGGGTGATTTGATGCGAGTAGACACCATGGAGTGGAGATGTGAGGTGAGTCGACACTTTTTTGGGTGATGTGGTACGAGTAGACACCATAGAGTGGAGATGTGAGGTGAGTCGACACTTTTTTGGGTGATTTGATGCGAGTAGACACCATGGAGTGGAGATGTGAGGTGAGTCGACACTTTTTTGGGTGATTTGATACGAGTAGACACCATGGAGTGGAGATGTGAGGTGAGTCGACACTTTTTTGGGTGATGTGATGCGAGTAGACACCATGGAGTGGAGATGTGAGGTGAGTCGACACTTTTTTGGGTGATTTGATGCGAGTAGACACCATGGAGTGGAGATGTGAGGTGAGTGGACACTTTTTTGGGTGATGTGATGCGACTAGACACCATGGAGTGGAGATGTGAGGTGAATCGACACTTTTTTGGGTGATTTGATGCGAGTAGACACCATGGAGTGGAGATGTGAGGTGAGTCGACACTTTTTTGGGTGATTTGATGCGAGTAGACACCATGGAGTGGAGATGTGAGGTGAGTCGACACTTTTTTGGGTGATTTGATGCGAGTAGACACCATGGAGTGGAGATGTGAGGTGAGTCGACACTTTTTTGGGTGATGTGATGCGACTAGACACCATGGAGTGGAGATGTGAGGTGAGTCGACACATTTTTGGGTGATTTGTTGCTAGTAGACACAATGGAGTGGAGATGTGAGGTGAGTCGACACTTTTTTGGGTGATTTGATGCGAGTAGACACCATGGAGTGGAGATGTGAGGTGAGTCGACACTTTTTTGGGTGATGTAATGTGACTAGACACCATGGAGTGGAGATGTGAGGTGAGTCGACACTTTTTTGGGTGATCTGATGCGAGAAGACACCATGGAGTGGAGATGTGAGGTGAGTCGACACTTTTTTGGGTGATGTGATGCGAGTAGACACCATGGAGTGGAGATGTGAGGTGAGTGGACACTTTTTTGGGTGATGTGATGCAACTAGACACCATGGAGTGGAGATGTGAGGTGATTCAATTCTTTTTTGGGTGATTTGATGCGAGTAGACACCATGGAGTGGAGATGTGAAGTGAGTCGACACTTTTTTGGGTGATGTGATGCGACTAGACACCATGGAGTGGAGATGTGAGGTGAATCGACACTTTTTTGGGTGATTTGATGCGAGTAGACACCATGGAGTGGAGATGTGAGGTGAGTCGACACTTTTTTGGGTGATTTGATACGAGTAGACACCATGGAGTGGAGATGTGAGGTGAGTCGACACTTTTTTGGGTGATGTGATGCGAGTAGACACCATGGAGTGGAGATGTGAGGTGAGTCGACACTTTTTTGGGTGATGTGATGCGAGTAGACACCATGGAGTGGAGATGTGAGGTGAGTGGACACTTTTTTGGGTGATGTGATGCGACTAGACACCATGGAGTGGAGATGTGAGGTGAATCGACACTTTTTTGGGTGATTTGATGCGAGTAGACACCATGGAGTGGAGATGTGAGGTGAGTCGACACTTTTTTGGGTGATTTGATGCGAGTAGACACCATGGAGTGGAGATGTGAGGTGAGTCGACACTTTTTTGGGTGATTTGATGCGAGTAGACACCATGGAGTGGAGATGTGAGGTGAGTCGACACTTTTTTGGGTGATGTGATGCGACTAGACACCATGGAGTGGAGATGTGAGGTGAGTCGACACATTTTTGGGTGATTTGATGCAAGTAGACACAATGGAGTGGAGATGTGAGGTGAGTCGACACTTTTTTGGGTGATTTGATGCGAGTAGACACCATGGAGTGGAGATGTGAGGTGAGTCGACACTTTTTTGGGTGATTTGATGCGAGTAGACACCATGGAGTGGAGATGTGAGGCGAGTCGACACTATTTTGGGTGATGTGATGCGAGTAGACACCATGGAGTGGAGATGTGAGGTGAGTCGACACTTTTTTGGGTGATGTGATGCGGGCAGACACCATGGAGTGGAGATGTGGGGTGAGTCGACACTTTTTTGGGTGATGTGATGTGACTAGACACCATGGAGTGGAGATGTGAGGTGAGTCGACACTTTTTTGGGTGATGTGATGCAAGTAGACACCTTGGAGTGGAGATGTGAGGTGAGTCGACACTTTTTTGGGTAATGTGATGCGACTAGACACCATGGAGTGGAGATGTGAGGTGAGTCGACACTTTTTTGGGTGATGTGATGCGAGTAGACACCATGGAGTGGAGATGTGAGGTGAGTCGACACTTTTTTGGGTGATTTGATGCGAGTAGACACCATGGAGTGGAGATGTGAGGTGAGTCGACACTTTTTTGGGTGATGTGGTACGAGTAGACACCATAGAGTGGAGATGTGAGGTGAGTCGACACTTTTTTGGGTGATTTGATGCGAGTAGACACCATGGAGTGGAGATGTGAGGTGAGTCGACACTTTTTTGGGTGATTTGATACGAGTAGACACCATGGAGTGGAGATGTGAGGTGAGTCGACACTTTTTTGGGTGATGTGATGCGAGTAGACACCATGGAGTGGAGATGTGAGGTGAGTCGACACTTTTTTGGGTGATGTGATGCGAGTAGACACCATGGAGTGGAGATGTGAGGTGAGTGGACACTTTTTTGGGTGATGTGATGCGACTAGACACCATGGAGTGGAGATGTGAGGTGAATCGACACTTTTTTGGGTGATTTGATGCGAGTAGACACCATGGAGTGGAGATGTGAGGTGAGTCGACACTTTTTTGGGTGATTTGATGCGAGTAGACACCATGGAGTGGAGATGTGAGGTGAGTCGACACTTTTTTGGGTGATTTGATGCGAGTAGACACCATGGAGTGGAGATGTGAGGTGAGTCGACACTTTTTTGGGTGATGTGATGCGACTAGACACCATGGAGTGGAGATGTGAGGTGAGTCGACACATTTTTGGGTGATTTGATGCAAGTAGACACAATGGAGTGGAGATGTGAGGTGAGTCGACACTTTTTTGGGTGATTTGATGCGAGTAGACACCATGGAGTGGAGATGTGAGGTGAGTCGACACTTTTTTGGGTGATTTGATGCGAGTAGACACCATGGAGTGGAGATGTGAGGCGAGTCGACACTATTTTGGGTGATGTGATGCGAGTAGACACCATGGAGTGGAGATGTGAGGTGAGTCGACACTTTTTTGGGTGATGTGATGCGGGCAGACACCATGGAGTGGAGATGTGGGGTGAGTCGACACTTTTTTGGGTGATGTGATGTGACTAGACACCATGGAGTGGAGATGTGAGGTGAGTCGACACTTTTTTGGGTGATGTGATGCAAGTAGACACCTTGGAGTGGAGATGTGAGGTGAGTCGACACTTTTTTGGGTAATGTGATGCGACTAGACACCATGGAGTGGAGATGTGAGGTGAGTCGACACTTTTTTGGGTGATGTGATGCGAGTAGACACCATGGAGTGGAGATGTGAGGTGAGTCGACACTTTTTTGGGTGATTTGATGCGAGTAGACACCATGGAGTGGAGATGTGAGGTGAGTCGACACTTTTTTGGGTGATTTGATGCGAGTAGACACCATGGAGTGGAGATGTGAGGTGAGTCGACACATTTTTGGGTGATGTAATGCGACTAGACACCATGGAGTGGAGATGTGAGGTGAGTCGACACTTTTTTGGGTGATCTGATGCGAGTAGACACCATGGAGTGGAGATGTGAGGTGAGTCGACACTTTTTTGGGTGATGTGATGCGAGTAGACACCATGGAGTGGAGATGTGAGGTGAGTCGACACGTTTTTGGGTGATGTGATGCGAGTAGACACCATGGAGTGGAGATGTGAGGTGAGTCGACACTTTTTTGGGTGATGTGATGCGGGCAGACACCATGGAGTGGAGATGTGGGGTGAGTCGACACTTTTTTGGGTGATGTGATGTGACTAGACACCATGGAGTGGAGATGTGAGGTGAGTCGACACTTTTTTGGGTGATGTGATGCAAGTAGACACCATGGAGTGGAGATGTGAGGTGAGTCGACACTTTTTTGGGTAATGTGATGCGACTAGACACCATGGAGTGGAGATGTGAGGTGAGTCGACACTTTTTTGGGTGATGTAATGCGACTAGACACCATGGAGTGGAGATGTGAGGTGAGTCGACACTTTTTTGGGTGATCTGATGCGAGTAGACACCATGGAGTGGAGATGTGAGGTGAGTGGACACTTTTTTGGGTGATGTGATGCAACTAGACACCATGGAGTGGAGATGTGAGGTGATTCAACACTTTTTTGGGTGATTTGATGCGAGTAGACACCATGGAGTGGAGATGTGAAGTGAGTCGACACTTTTTTGGGTGATGTGATGCGACTAGACACCATGGAGTGGAGATGTGAGGTGAATCGACACTTTTTTGGGTGATTTGATGCGAGTAGACACCATGGAGTGGAGATGTGAGGTGAGTCGACACTTTTTTGGGTGATGTAATGCGAGTAGACACCATGGAGTGGAGATGTGAGGTGAGTCGACACTTTTTTGGGTGATGTGATGCGAGTAGACACCATGGAGTGGAGATGTGAGGTGAGTCGACACTTTTTTGGGTGATTTGATGCGAGTAGACACCATGGAGTGGAGATGTGAGGTGAGTCGACACTTTTTTGGGTGATTTGATGCGAGTAGACACCATGGAGTGGAGATGTGAGGTGAGTCGACACTTTTTTGGGTGATGTAATGCGACTAGACACCATGGAGTGGAGATGTGAGGTGAGTCGACACTTTTTTGGGTGATCTGATGCGAGTAGACACCATGGAGTGGAGATGTGAGGTGAGTCGACACTTTTTTGGGTGATGTGGTACGAGTAGACACCATAGAGTGGAGATGTGAGGTGAGTCGACACTTTTTTGGGTGATTTGATGCGAGTAGACACCATGGAGTGGAGATGTGAGGTGAGTCGACACTTTTTTGGGTGATTTGATACGAGTAGACACCATGGAGTGGAGATGTGAGGTGAGTCGACACTTTTTTGGGTGATGTGATGCGAGTAGACACCATGGAGTGGAGATGTGAGGTGAGTCGACACTTTTTTGGGTGATGTGATGCGAGTAGACACCATGGAGTGGAGATGTGAGGTGAGTGGACACTTTTTTGGGTGATGTGATGCGACTAGACACCATGGAGTGGAGATGTGAGGTGAATCGACACTTTTTTGGGTGATTTGATGCGAGTAGACACCATGGAGTGGAGATGTGAGGTGAGTCGACACTTTTTTGGGTGATTTGATGCGAGTAGACACCATGGAGTGGAGATGTGAGGTGAGTCGACACTTTTTTGGGTGATTTGATGCGAGTAGACACCATGGAGTGGAGATGTGAGGTGAGTCGACACTTTTTTGGGTGATGTGATGCGACTAGACACCATGGAGTGGAGATGTGAGGTGAGTCGACACATTTTTGGGTGATTTGATGCAAGTAGACACAATGGAGTGGAGATGTGAGGTGAGTCGACACCTTTTTGGGTGATTTGATGCGAGTAGACACCATGGAGTGGAGATGTGAGGTGAGTCGACACTTTTTTGGGTGATTTGATGCGAGTAGACACCATGGAGTGGAGATGTGAGGCGAGTCGACACTATTTTGGGTGATGTGATGCGAGTAGACACCATGGAGTGGAGATGTGAGGTGAGTCGACACTTTTTTGGGTGATGTGATGCGGGCAGACACCATGGAGTGGAGATGTGGGGTGAGTCGACACTTTTTTGGGTGATGTGATGTGACTAGACACCATGGAGTGGAGATGTGAGGTGAGTCGACACTTTTTTGGGTGATGTGATGCAAGTAGACACCATGGAGTGGAGATGTGAGGTGAGTCGACACTTTTTTGGGTAATGTGATGCGACTAGACACCATGGAGTGGAGATGTGAGGTGAGTCGACACTTTTTTGGGTGATGTGATGCGAGTAGACACCATGGAGTGGAGATGTGAGGTGAGTCGACACTTTTTTGGGTGATTTGATGCGAGTAGACACCATGGAGTGGAGATGTGAGGTGAGTGGACACTTTTTTGGGTGATGTGATGCAACTAGACACCATGGAGTGGAGATGTGAGGTGATTCAACACTTTTTTGGGTGATTTGATGCGAGTAGACACCATGGAGTGGAGATGTGAAGTGAGTCGACACTTTTTTGGGTGATGTGATGCGACTAGACACCATGGAGTGGAGATGTGAGGTGAATCGACACTTTTTTGGGTGATTTGATGCGAGTAGACACCATGGAGTGGAGATGTGAGGTGAGTCGACACTTTTTTGGGTGATGTAATGCGAGTAGACACCATGGAGTGGAGATGTGAGGTGAGTCGACACTTTTTTGGGTGATGTGATGCGAGTAGACACCATGGAGTGGAGATGTGAGGTGAGTCGACACTTTTTTGGGTGATTTGATGCGAGTAGACACCATGGAGTGGAGATGTGAGGTGAGTCGACACTTTTTTGGGTGATTTGATGCGAGTAGACACCATGGAGTGGAGATGTGAGGTGAGTCGACACTTTTTTGGGTGATGTAATGCGACTAGACACCATGGAGTGGAGATGTGAGGTGAGTCGACACTTTTTTGGGTGATCTGATGCGAGTAGACACCATGGAGTGGAGATGTGAGGTGAGTCGACACTTTTTTGGGTGATGTGGTACGAGTAGACACCATAGAGTGGAGATGTGAGGTGAGTCGACACTTTTTTGGGTGATTTGATGCGAGTAGACACCATGGAGTGGAGATGTGAGGTGAGTCGACACTTTTTTGGGTGATTTGATACGAGTAGACACCATGGAGTGGAGATGTGAGGTGAGTCGACACTTTTTTGGGTGATGTGATGCGAGTAGACACCATGGAGTGGAGATGTGAGGTGAGTCGACACTTTTTTGGGTGATGTGATGCGAGTAGACACCATGGAGTGGAGATGTGAGGTGAGTGGACACTTTTTTGGGTGATGTGATGCGACTAGACACCATGGAGTGGAGATGTGAGGTGAATCGACACTTTTTTGGGTGATTTGATGCGAGTAGACACCATGGAGTGGAGATGTGAGGTGAGTCGACACTTTTTTGGGTGATTTGATGCGAGTAGACACCATGGAGTGGAGATGTGAGGTGAGTCGACACTTTTTTGGGTGATTTGATGCGAGTAGACACCATGGAGTGGAGATGTGAGGTGAGTCGACACTTTTTTGGGTGATGTGATGCGACTAGACACCATGGAGTGGAGATGTGAGGTGAGTCGACACATTTTTGGGTGATTTGATGCAAGTAGACACAATGGAGTGGAGATGTGAGGTGAGTCGACACCTTTTTGGGTGATTTGATGCGAGTAGACACCATGGAGTGGAGATGTGAGGTGAGTCGACACTTTTTTGGGTGATTTGATGCGAGTAGACACCATGGAGTGGAGATGTGAGGCGAGTCGACACTATTTTGGGTGATGTGATGCGAGTAGACACCATGGAGTGGAGATGTGAGGTGAGTCGACACTTTTTTGGGTGATGTGATGCGGGCAGACACCATGGAGTGGAGATGTGGGGTGAGTCGACACTTTTTTGGGTGATGTGATGTGACTAGACACCATGGAGTGGAGATGTGAGGTGAGTCGACACTTTTTTGGGTGATGTGATGCAAGTAGACACCATGGAGTGGAGATGTGAGGTGAGTCGACACTTTTTTGGGTAATGTGATGCGACTAGACACCATGGAGTGGAGATGTGAGGTGAGTCGACACTTTTTTGGGTGATGTGATGCGAGTAGACACCATGGAGTGGAGATGTGAGGTGAGTCGACACTTTTTTGGGTGATTTGATGCGAGTAGACACCATGGAGTGGAGATGTGAGGTGAGTCGACACTTTTTTGGGTGATTTGATGCGAGTAGACACCATGGAGTGGAGATGTGAGGTGAGTCGACACTTTTTTGGGTGATGTAATGCGACTAGACACCATGGAGTGGAGATGTGAGGTGAGTCGACACTTTTTTGGGTGATCTGATGCGAGTAGACACCATGGAGTGGAGATGTGAGGTGAGTCGACACTTTTTTGGGTGATGTGATGCGAGTAGACACCATGGAGTGGAGATGTGAGGTGAGTCGACACGTTTTTGGGTGATTTGATGCGAGTAGACACCATGGAGTGGAGATGTGAGGTGAGTCGACACTTTTTTGGGTGATGTAATGCGACTAGACACCATGGAGTGGAGATGTGAGGTGAGTCGACACTTTTTTGGGTGATCTGATGCGAGTAGACACCATGGAGTGGAGATGTGAGGTGAGTCGACACTTTTTTGGGTGATGTGATGCGAGTAGACACCATGGAATGGAGATGTGAGGTGAGTGGACACTTTTTTGGGTAATGTGATGCGACTAGACACCATGGAGTGGAGATGTGAGGTGAATCGACACTTTTTTGGGTGATTTGATGCGAGTAGACACCATGGAGTGGAGATGTGAGGTGAGTCGACACTTTTTTGGGTGATGTAATGCGAGTAGACACCATGGAGTGGAGATGTGAGGTGAGTCGACACTTTTTTGGGTGATGTAATGCGACTAGACACCATGGAGTGGAGATGTGAGGTGAGTCGACACTTTTTTGGGTGATCTGATGCGAGTAGACACCATGGAGTGGAGATGTGAGGTGAGTCGACACTTTTTTGGGTGATGTGATGCGAGTAGACCCCATGGAGTGGAGATGTGAGGTGAGTGGACACTTTTTTGGGTAATGTGATGCGACTAGACACCATGGAGTGGAGATGTGAGGTGAATCGACACTTTTTTGGGTGATTTGATGCGAGTAGACACCATGGAGTGGAGATGTGAGGTAAGTCGACACTTTTTTGGGTGATGTAATGCGAGTAGACACCATGGAGTGGAGATGTGAGGTGAGTCGACACTTTTTTGGGTGATGTGATGCGAGTAGACACCATGGAGTGGAGATGTGAGGTGAGTCGACACTTTTTTGGGTGATTTGATGCGAGTAGACACCATGGAGTGGAGATGTGAGGTGAGTCGACACTTTTTTGGGTGATTTGATGCGAGTAGACACCATGGAGTGGAGATGTGAGGTGAGTCGACACTTTTTTGGGTGATGTAATGCGACTAGACACCATGGAGTGGAGATGTGAGGTGAGTCGACACTTTTTTGGGTGATCTGATGCGAGTAGACACCATGGAGTGGAGATGTGAGGTGAGTCGACACTTTTTTGTGTGATGTGATACGAGTAGACACCATAGAGTGGAGATGTGAGGTGAGTCGACACTTTTTTGGGTGATTTGATGCGAGTAGACACCATGGAGTGGAGATGTGAGGTGAGTCGACACTTTTTTGGGTGATTTGATGCGAGTAGACACCATGGAGTGAAGATGTGAGGTGAGTCGACACTTTTTTGGGTGATGTGATGCGAGTAGACACCATGGAGTGGAGATGTGAGGTGATTCGACACTTTTTTGGGTGATGTGATGCGAGTAGACACCATGGAGTGGAGATGTGAGGTGAGTGGACACTTTTTTGGGTGATGTGATGCGACTAGACACCATGGAGTGGAGATGTGAGGTGAATCGACACTTTTTTGGGTGATTTGATGCGAGTAGACACCATGGAGTGGAGATGTGAGGTGAGTCGACACTTTTTTGGGTGATGTAATGCGAGTAGACACCATGGAGTGGAGATGTGAGGTGAGTCGACACTTTTTTGGGTGATGTGATGCGAGTAGACACCATGGAGTGGAGATGTGAGGTGAGTCGACACTTTTTTGGGTGATTTGATGCGAGTAGACACCATGGAGTGGAGATGTGAGGTGAGTCGACACTTTTTTGGGTGATTTGATGCGAGTAGACACCATGGAGTGGAGATGTGAGGTGAGTCGACACTTTTTTGGGTGATGTAATGCGACTAGACACCATGGAGTGGAGATGTGAGGTGAGTCGACACTTTTTTGGGTGATCTGATGCGAGTAGACACCATGGAGTGGAGATGTGAGGTGAGTCGACACTTTTTTGGGTGATGTGATGCGAGTAGACACCATGGAGTGGAGATGTGAGGTGAGTCGACACTTTTTTGGGTGTTTTGATGCGAGTAGACACCATGGAGTGAAGATGTGAGGTGAGTCGACACTTTTTTGGGTGATTTGATGCGAGTAGACACCATGGAGTGGAGATGTGAGGTGAGTCGACACTTTTTTGGGTGATTTGATGCGAGTAGACACCATGGAGTGGAGATGTGAGGTGAGTCGACACTTTTTTGGGTGATGTGATGCGACTAGACACCATGGAGTGGAGATGTGAGGTGAGTCGACACATTTTTGGGTGATTTGATGCAAGTAGACACCATGGAGTGGAGATGTGAGGTGAGTCGACACTTTTTTGGGTGATTTGATGCGAGTAGACACCATGGAGTGGAGATGTGAGGTGAGTCGACACTTTTTTGGGTGATGTGATGCGACTAGACACCATGGAGTGGAGATGTGAGGTGAGTCGACACTTTTTTGGGTGATTTGATGCGAGTAGACACCATGGAGTGGAGATGTGAGGCGAGTCGACACTATTTTGGGTGATGTGATGCGAGTAGACACCATGGAGTGGAGATGTGAGGTGAGTCGACACTTTTTTGGGTGATGTGATGTGACTAGACACCATGGAGTGGAGATGTGAGGTGAGTCGACGCTTTTTTGGGTGATGTGATGCGAGTAGACACCATGGAGTGGAGATGTGAGGTGAGTCGACACTTTTTTCGGTGATTTGATGCGAGTAGACACCATTGAGTGGAGATGTGAGGTGAGTCGACACTTTTTTGGGTGATTTGATGCGAGTAGACACCATGGAGTGGAGATGTGAGGTGAGTCGACACTTTTTTGGGTGATGTAATGCGACTAGACACCATGGAGTGGAGATGTGAGGTGAGTCGACACTTTTTTGGGTGATCTGATGCGACTAGACACCATGGAGTGGAGATGTGAGGTGAGTCGACACTTTTTTGGGTGATGTGATGCGAGTAGACACCATGGAGTGGAGATGTGAGGTGAGTCGACACTTTTTTGGGTGATGTGATGCGAGTAGACACCATGGAGTGGAGATGTGAGGTGAGTCGACACTTTTTTGGGTGATTTGATGCGAGTAGACACCATGGAGTGAAGATGTGAGGTGAGTCGACACTTTTTTGGGTGATTTGATGCGAGTAGACACCATGGAGTGGAGATGTGAGGTGAGTCGACACTTTTTTGGGTGATTTGATGCGAGTAGACACCATGGAGTGGAGATGTGAGGTGAGTCGACACTTTTTTGGGTGATGTGATGCGACTAGACACCATGGAGTGGAGATGTGAGGTGAGTCGACACATTTTTGGGTGATTTGATGCAAGTAGACACCATGGAGTGGAGATGTGAGGTGAGTCGACACTTTTTTGGGTGATTTGATGCGAGTAGACACCATGGAATGGAGATGTGAGGTGAGTCGACACTTTTTTGGGTGATGTGATGCGACTAGACACCATGGAGTGGAGATGTGAGGTGAGTCGACACTTTTTTGGGTGATTTGATGCGAGTAGACACCATGGAGTGGAGATGTGAGGCGAGTCGACACTATTTTGGGTGATGTGATGCGAGTAGACACCATGGAGTGGAGATGTGAGGTGAGTCGACACTTTTTTGGGTGATGTGATGTGACTAGACACCATGGAGTGGAGATGTGAGGTGAGTCGACGCTTTTTTGGGTGATGTGATGCGAGTAGACACCATGGAGTGGAGATGTGAGGTGAGTCGACACTTTTTTCGGTGATTTGATGCGAGTAGACACCATGGAGTGGAGATGTGAGGTGAGTCGACACTTTTTTGGGTGATGTAATGCGACTAGACACCATGGAGTGGAGATGTGAGGTGAGTCGACACTTTTTTGGGTGATCTGATGCGACCAGACACCATGGAGTGGAGATGTGAGGTGAGTCGACACTTTTTTGGGTGATGTGATGCGAGTAGACACCATGGAGTGGAGATGTGAGGTGAGTCGACACTTTTTTGGGTGATGTGATGCGAGTAGACACCATGGAGTGGAGATGTGAGGTGAGTCGACACTTTTTTGGGTGATTTGATGCGAGTAGACACCATGGAGTGAAGATGTGAGGTGAGTCGACACTTTTTTGGGTGATTTGATGCGAGTAGACACCATGGAGTGGAGATGTGAGGTGAGTCGACACTTTTTTGGGTGATTTGATGCGAGTAGACACCATGGAGTGGAGATGTGAGGTGAGTCGACACTTTTTTGGGTGATGTGATGCGACTAGACACCATGGAGTGGAGATGTGAGGTGAGTCGACACATTTTTGGGTGATTTGATGCAAGTAGACACCATGGAGTGGAGATGTGAGGTGAGTCGACACTTTTTTGGGTGATTTGATGCGAGTAGACACCATGGAGTGGAGATGTGAGGTGAGTCGACACTTTTTTGGGTGATGTGATGCGACTAGACACCATGGAGTGGAGATGTGAGGTGAGTCGACACTTTTTTGGGTGATTTGATGCGAGTAGACACCATGGAGTGGAGATGTGAGGCGAGTCGACACTATTTTGGGTGATGTGATGCGAGTAGACACCATGGAGTGGAGATGTGAGGTGAGTCGACACTTTTTTGGGTGATGTGATGTGACTAGACACCATGGAGTGGAGATGTGAGGTGAGTCGACGCTTTTTTGGGTGATGTGATGCGAGTAGACACCATGGAGTGGAGATGTGAGGTGAGTCGACACTTTTTTCGGTGATTTGATGCGAGTAGACACCATGGAGTGGAGATGTGAGGTGAGTCGACACTTTTTTGGGTGATTTGATGCGAGTAGACACCATGGAGTGGAGATGTGAGGTGAGTCGACACTTTTTTGGGTGATGTAATGCGACTAGACACCATGGAGTGGAGATGTGAGGTGAGTCGACACTTTTTTGGGTGATCTGATGCGATTAGACACCATGGAGTGGAGATGTGAGGTGAGTCGACACTTTTTTGGGTGATGTGATGCAAGTAGACACCATGGAGTGGAGATGTGAGGTGAATCGACACTTTTTTGGGTGATTTGATGCGAGTAGACACCATGGAGTGGAGATGTGAGGTGAGTCGACACTTTTTTGGGTGATGTAATGCGAGTAGACACCATGGAGTGGAGATGTGAGGTGAGTCGACACTTTTTTGGGTGATGTGATGCGAGTAGATGTTAGAGATTAAGGACGGAGTCTATGAAGATTAGGGGCTGAAATATCTCAAAATCGTCAACTACAATTCTGGACAGAAAAGTCGTCGTCACAAGAAACGTCGTCGACGAAAGGTCCACTGTTAGAATTCTTTCAAACTCGAGTATGTTGTAGCCCTTGACCGTGGCTATCTTTCCCAATTTGAATAGTATCAGAATATGGAGTATAACTCGAGTTATGAACTTCGGCGCACTAGGGGGTATGCTGCCATAGAAAACGTAACTCAATCACAAGAAACGCCGTCGACGAAGATTAGGTGCCTAAATTTCTCAAAATCGTTGGTCCCTATTTCTGGACAGAATAGTTGCGCTCACAAGAAACGCCGTCGACGAAAAGTGCACAGTCAAAACTTCACTAAACTCATATATGTTGTAGCCCTACTCCGTGGCTACAATTCCCAAGTTGAAACGTATCAAGAGGTGAAGTAAATCTCGACTTATCAATTTCGGCGCACAGGGGGGTATGCTGCCATAAGAACTTAACTCAATCACAAAGTTCACACAAGTTCACACAAGAGAATTAGAGTAGCACTAAACCAGGTGGAAGGTATAAGGAGGACGAGAGGGAAGGTCCCAAGAGAGTCCCCAACCAAGGAAACCCCATGCCATACAATTCCCTTCCCCATAGGCAACCCAACTTTGACCTTTGTCACTATCCCAACCTCCACAATCCACCTCAACCCAACTTGGCCACACTTGCCAACCTGGTTTGGTTTCTCCCAACCATTTGGCAGCAACTACAGTAGAAAAGACGAATTTCCCAACCCCCAAAAGTCTGTACCCCATATTGAGTCAACCCCACAACTTCCCATAGTCACCACAACCAAATATCAAAAGCATACGAACTCCAACGTTCGTAACTTTCTTGTTCGTGCTCCGATTGAAGCGATACTTGGTTCCTCGGAAAGCTCTTGAGCAGAGGAGTCACTTCAGATATCTGCTCAAGCCAAATAACATTCACACACACACTCAGAAAAACCAAACCGCACAAAACACAAATTCTTGCACACACTCACAACACGCATGCAACGCACGAACATATGATGGGAGGCAGACAGACGTGAATGCGAATGGTAGCATCACTCAACAAACTCCCCCTCTGGCTGCCAACCATCATCCCACATGCCATAGCTCAAGCATGCATCCTCAATGCACACTCATCCCAGCAAGCTTCATGCCCTTCCAATGTTCAGATTCAGCCAGGCGCTTGGTGAGAATGTCAGCCGCCTGCTGATGGGTCTTCACAATCTCCAGCCGCACCTCCTTGTCCAGGAGCCTCCTCACCCAATGCCACTTAGGCCTGATGTGCTTCGTCAGCCCATGAAGGCAAGCATTCTTAGCAAGCTTCACAGCCGACTCGTTGTCACAGAAAATCACAGTTGGATCCTTTTGGCACACTCCGATCTCCTCCAACAAACGCCTCAGCCACACCACCTCCTTTGCCCCATGATGCAGAGCCATGTACTCTGTCTCACACGAGGACTGCCCCACCTCGTTCTGCTTCTTGCTGCGCCAGCTCACTGCACCACCTCCAAACAGGCACACATAGCCTCCAATGCTGGTGCCATCCGCCTTCACAGAGTTGAAGCTAGCGTCGGTGTAGCAGGTCAGGAGCATCTCCCCCTTGCCCAAATCAGCTGCACCCCTCTGCAGCCTCTGTCGCACAGCACTGTACTCCAAGCCCACTAATGCCGTAGCGCTCACATAGCGGACCAACCTCTTGGCCGCTTCCAGCTGCTCATGACTGGGGCGTGAAACCACACTTGCAAGCCTGGATGTAGCAAAGGCAATGTCAGGCCGCGTGTGGTTAGCCGCATAATTGAGTGCCCCCACCATGGAATGAAACAGCTTCCTGTCACTCTCACCCACCACCTCCTCTTCAGCACAGGGCTCCACAGTGAACCCCGAAGGCAGTGGGGTGGCTGGCTTTCCTCCATCTTGCAGCCCATACTTCTCAGCCAGCCCCTCACAATACTTTCTCTGGTGCAACCTCAACACTCCCTTGTCAAGGTCCCTCTCCACATGCATGCCCAAATAGTACTTCACATCTCCCATCTTGGAGCACTTAAACTGCATCTCCAGCATCTCCTCCACATGCTCAATCATTGCAGACGACTCAGAGAAGAGCAGGATGTCATCCACATACACCAGGAGCATGAGAAACTGCTCCTTCTCCTGCAGCAGGAACAAGCTGTGATCACACTCACTCTTCTTGAAACCCCCAGCCAGCAGAGTCTCCTCTAACTTGTGGTACCATGCACGAGGAGCCTGCTTCAGGCCATAGATGGCCTTCTTCAGCCTGCACACCCTGCCGCTCCCATCATCCAAACCCTCAGGCTGTAACATGTACAGCTCCTCCAGAATGATCCCATTGAGGAAGGCGGTGGTGATGTCCATCTGCTTCACCCGCCATCCACGGTATGCTGCCATTGCCAATGACACCCGAAGTGTTGTGCCTTTCCCCACAGGAGCATAGAGCTCGTTGAAGTCCTTTCCCTTTGTCTGCTGAAACCCCTTAGCCACAAGCCTTGACTTGTAGCGGGTCAGCGCCCCATCAGGTCCGTACTTGTGCCTGAAAATCAGCTTGGAAGAAATGGCCTTCTTCCCAGGTGGCAGCTCACACAGCTCCCACGTCTCATTCTCTAGCAGAGAATCATACTCCTCCTTCACACTCTGCTTCCACTTTTCAGCATCGGGCCCGCTCAATGCCTCAGCTAGCGTCTTGGGCTCAGGGACGGCTGCCCAGTAGCAGTGTGCTATCTCATCCTCATCACACTGCTCAGCCACACTCCCAGCCCTTACCACCTTTGGCTTGCCACGGCTTGCATAGGTCAGCCTGTTAGGAGGGCGCACATCCCTCCTAGGACGGTCAGCCGTACGTCCGGCACCTTGTGGAGCACCTTGCTCCTCCTGCTGCTGCGGCTGCTGCTGCTGTTGCTGCTGCTGCTGCTCCTCCACCTCCGGTTCTCCCCCATCCTCTGTCACCCCAGAGATCTCATTCTCAGAGACAGAAACCTCCACTTGCCTTGAAGGCCGCTGCACCTCATCGGCCTCGACAATTAGCGGTGTCGTTGGAAGCTTCTGCTGCTGCTGCTGCTTCCACTCCTTGTAGTACAAGGACTCAAGGAACTTCACATCCCTTGACACGGTCAGCTGCTGGCTGGTCAAGTCCCAAATCAGCCAGCCCTTGTGATCCTTAGCAAGCCCCAAGTGCACACCCCATCTCCCAGAAGCTTCCAGTTTTCCCCTCTTCTCCTTAGGCACATGAAACACCACCATGCACCCAAAGGCTCTCAGCATGTTCACAGCTGGTGCAATCCCATACCACTTGGTGTAGGGGACCCACTGCTTGTCCCCCACAGTTGCCAGCACCCTGTTCTTCACAACAACGACCTGCCGCAGTGCTGTCACCCAAAACGGATCCGGCAGCCCTGCACGCCCAAGGAGAGTGCGAGCACCTTCCTGCAGGGTCCGGTTGAACCGCTCAGCCACGCCATTCTGCTGAGGGTTGTAAGGCACTGTGAGCTGATGCTGGATCCCCTTCCGCTTCAGCTCCTTCTCAAAATCAGCGCCGATGAACTCTCCTCCGTTGTCAGTGCGGATCACCTTCACCTTGTGTCCGCTTTCCCTTTGTGCTCTCGGCATCCACTCCTTAAGAACAGCCGCTGCCACCTCCCCCTTAGTCTTGAGAGGGTACACCCACACCGCACGCGTGTGGTCGTCCACAATCGTCAAGAAGTAGCGGCTGCCCGAGAGAGAAAGGGCCCTCGTGGGGCCCACCACATCCATGTGCACTAGTGCAAGTGGTGCCTTGGCTGGTCCTGTGCTGCTGCTGAAGGGAAACTTCGTGAATTTGGTCTCAAGGCAGGTAGGGCAGCTCCCAATCTCCTTTGCTCCCCCCTTCACCTCCAGCCCCTTCAAGCACCCATCCTTTACCAACTTCTGCAGCATAGGAATGTTCACATGGCACAGCCTCTCATGCCACGTCTCCCAATCAGCCTCACCACTCCCAGATGAAGCCTTTGCCCATGCAGCTGTCGCATCCACACCAGCAAGCACCTCACCATGTGGCTGTTGTGGCTGCTGCACCTTCTTGACTGCATCCAGGGCCCCAGCAGTTGGTGCAGTCTCCTCTCCTCCCGCAGTTGCTTTAGCCGCTGCCGCTGCCTTTGCCGTTGCTGGTGGTTTCCCCTTCCAAGGGATGATGGGCAGCTGCCACAAGTCCTTGATGCAGCTGCTCTTCTCCTCCAAGTTCCACAGCAGCAACTTCCCAAGCTTTGCACGGCAGCTGGTTGGGCCGAAGGTAACTTCAGCCTTGCTCTTCTGCAGCCGGCGCACAGAAAGAAGGTTAGCGGACAAACCTTCAACCAACAGCACATTCCCAAGCCCCACAAGCTCTCCATTGGCTCCCATCACCTTGGCATTCCCAACACCAATCACAGGGAGCAAAGCACCTGAAGCGGCAGCCACAAACTTGATCTTCCCAGGAGGTTTTACCTCATCAAGCAAATCTGCCCGTGGGGTCATATGACTCGTGCAACCTGAATCGATCACCCAGTGAGTGAGGGGGTGCATCACAACCTTCCCAACTGAACCCACATCACCCCCACTCCCTTGCACATCCTCAACCATGAGGAACATCCCAGGGTCGGCTTTACCTTGTGCACCATCACCTTGTGCACCTGAACCTTGCACAGCGCCACCGCGTGCACGTTCACCACTTGGCGGCTTCATGCCTGGAGGGGCCCATCCCTCAGGCCGGCTGAAACACTTGAACCACGGGTGTCCAGCCTTCTTGCAGTACCAGCACGCACCCTCCATTCGGGTGCTCCCCCTGCCACCAGAGCTCCCATGCCCCTCATTGTAGTCACCTCGGCCTCTCCCTCCCCCTCTTCCTCTGCTGCCTCCTGCAGCTCCATACCCCTCAGCAGTTTTGTTGGCAGCACCACCTCCCGTGTGGCGTCTGCGGAAGTCCTCCTGCAGAATCTGCTGCCGTAGCCACTCAGGCGTCCATTTGTCCTGCTGAACGTTGAGGGTGGGGATGAGGTTGTCCCACGAGTTGTCGAGCACCGAGATGATCTTGGTGCACTGTTGCATCTGCGACACTTCGCTGCCCGCCGCTGCCATCCTCGCATAGGTGTCCTTGATCTTGTCAAGGACCCGTTTCACATCATCTCCCGGTTTC
This sequence comes from Closterium sp. Naga37s-1, assembly GCA_947471745.1. Classification (NCBI taxonomy): domain Eukaryota; kingdom Viridiplantae; phylum Streptophyta; class Zygnematophyceae; order Desmidiales; family Closteriaceae; genus Closterium; species Closterium sp. Naga37s-1. The sequence goes on from CANJKZ010000065.1 coordinate 1,012,238, forward strand.
ATGGAGAGGGCAGCCAACTCCTTCTCCAACACAATCACCATCGGCAGCGTGTTGGGCTGAATCACGTCGCGTAGCAGCTTCCATGCCTTCGGTCCGGAATCATCCAACTCCACCAAATCCTTGATGTGCTGGAACATGTCGTTGTTGACCGATTGGAGGATGAGGTCGTACAGCACCGCGCTCTTCTCAATCCACCGATCGCGGGCATCTCCTTCCCCCGGCATCTTCTCCTCTCCCATTGCAATTTTCAGCAGCTTGTAGCGCTTGAAGGCGCTCCGCATCCGCCCGCTCCATTCCTCATAGTTGGAGCCATCCAAAGCTTCAATCTTGGATGGTGGCGGCTCACTCCTCTTCTCAGCTGCATCTCCACTCCCTTGATTCATCTCCTCTGCTCCCAATCAGAGGTTTCAGCTCCCCCTTTTGCTGGTCACAATGTAGATCCACACAATCTTCACAAGTGTCAGCGCCAACGAAATTTCGGCAGAGTTTCCCCTTAGCGGAAGTCACATCCAACCTCCAGAACTCCACTTAGGCACGCCCACAGGCCATGGTGGGTCTAGGAGGGTCTTCACACTTCAGTAGACTCCCCACAAGGTCCTTAATCAGCTCTGATACCACTTGTTAGAGATTAAGGACGGAGTCTATGAAGATTAGGGGCTGAAATATCTCAAAATCGTCAACTACAATTCTGGACAGAAAAGTCGTCGTCACAAGAAACGTCGTCGACGAAAGGTCCACTGTTAGAATTCTTTCAAACTCGAGTATGTTGTAGCCCTTGACCGTGGCTATCTTTCCCAATTTGAATAGTATCAGAATATGGAGTATAACTCGAGTTATGAACTTCGGCGCACTAGGGGGTATGCTGCCATAGAAAACGTAACTCAATCACAATGATCTCACAAGTTCACACAAGAAAGTTAGAGTAGCAATAGAACCAGGTAGGAGGGGATGAGGAGGACGAGAGGGAAGGTCCCAAGAGAGTCCCCAACCAAGGAAACCCCATGCCATACAATTCCCTTCCCCATAGGCAACCCAACTTTGACCTTTGTCACTATCCCAACCTCCACAATCCACCTCAACCCAACTTGGCCACACTTGCCAACCTGGTTTGGTTTCTCCCAACCATTTGGCAGCAACTACAGTAGAAAAGACGAATTTCCCAACCCCCAAAAGTCTGTACCCCATATTGAGTCAACCCCACAACTTCCCATAGTCACCACAACCAAATATCAAAAGCATACGAACTCCAACGTTCGTAACTTTCTTGTTCGTGCTCCGATTGAAGCGATACTTGGTTCCTCGGAAAGCTCTTGAGCAGAGGAGTCACTTCAGATATCTGCTCAAGCCAAATAACATTCACACACACACTCAGAAAAACCAAACCGCACAAAACACAAATTCTTGCACACACTCACAACACGCATGCAACGCACGAACATATGATGGGAGGCAGACAGACGTGAATGCGAATGGTAGCATCACTCAACAATTTGATGCGAGTAGACACCATGGAGTGGAGATGTGAGGTGAGTCGACACTTTTTTGGGTGATTTGATGCGAGTAGACACCATGGAGTGGAGATGTGAGGTGAGTCGACACTTTTTTGGGTGATTTGATGCGAGTAGACACCATGGAGTGGAGATGTGAGGTGAGTCGACACTTTTTTGGGTGATGTAATGCGACTAGACACCATGGAGTGGAGATGTGAGGTGAGTCGACACTTTTTTGGGTGATCTGATGCGAGTAGACACCATGGAGTGGAGATGTGAGGTGAGTCGACACTTTTTTGGGTGATGTGATGCGAGTAGACACCATAGAGTGGAGATGTGAGGTGAGTCGACACTTTTTTGGGTGATTTGATGCGAGTAGACACCATGGAGTGGAGATGTGAGGTGAGTCGACACTTTTTTGGGTGATTTGATGCGAGTAGACACCATGGAGTGGAGATGTGAGGTGAGTCGACACTTTTTTGGGTGATGTGATGCGAGTAGACACCATGGAGTGTAGATGTGAGGTGAGTCGACACTTTTTTGGGTGATGTGATGCGAGTAGACACCATGGAGTGGAGATGTGAGGTGAGTCGACACTTTTTTGGGTGATTTGATGCGACTAGACACCATGGAGTGGAGATGTGAAGTGAGTCGACACTTTTTTGGGTGATGTGATGCGACTAGACACCATGGAGTGGAGATGTGAGGTGAGTCGACAGTTTTTTGGGTGATTTGATGCGAGTAGACACCATGGAGTGGATATGTGAGGTGAGTCGACACTTTTTGGGTGATGTGATGCGAGTAGACACCATGGAGTGGAGATGTGAGGTGAGTCGACACTTTTTTGGGTGATTTGATGCGAGTAGACACCATGGAGTGGAGATGTGAAGTGAGTCGACACTTTTTTGGGTGATGTGATGCGACTAGATACATGGAATGGAGATGTGAGGTGAGTCGACACTTTTTTGGGTGATGTGATGCGACTAGACACCATGGAGTGGAGATGTGAGGTGAGTCGACACTTTTTTGGGTGATTTGATGCGAGTAGACACCATGGAGTGGAGATGTGAGGTGAGTTGACACTTTTTTGGGTGATGTAATGCTACTAGACACCATGGAGTGGAGATGTGAGGTGAGTTGACACTTTTTTGGGTGATTTGATGCGAGTAGACACCATGGAGTGGAGATGTGAGGTGAGTCGACACTTTTTTGGGTGATTTGATGCGAGTAGACACCATGGAGTGGAGATGTGAGGTGAGTCGACACTTTTTTGGGTGATGTGATGCGAGTAGACACCATGGAGTGGATATGTGAGGTGAGTCGACACTTTTTGGGTGATGTGATGCGAGTAGACACCATGGAGTGGAGATGTGAGGTGAGTCGACACTTTTTTGGGTGATTTGATGCGAGTAGACATCATGGAGTGGAGATGTGAAGTGAGTCGACACTTTTTTGGGTGATGTGATGCGACTAGACACCATGGAGTGGAGATGTGAGGTGAGTCGACACTTTTTTGGGTGATTTGATGCAAGTAGACACCATGGAGTGGAGATGTGAGGTGAGTTCACACTTTTTTGGGTGATGTGATGCGAGTAGATACCATGGAGTGGAGATGTTAGGTGAGTCGACACTTTTTTGGGTGATTTGATGCGAGTAGACACCATGGAGTGGAGATGTGAGGTGAGTCGACACTTTTTTGGGTGATGTGATGTGACTAGACACCATGGAGTGGAGATGTGAGGTGAGTTGACACTTTTTTGGGTGATGTAATGCTACTAGACACCATGGAGTGGAGATGTGAGGTGAGTTGACACTTTTTTGGGTGATTTGATGCGAGTAGACACCATGGAGTGGAGATGTGAGGTGAGTCGACACTTTTTTGGGTGATTTGATGCGAGTAGACACCATGGAGTGGAGATGTGAGGTGAGTCGACACTTTTTTGGGTGATGTGATGCGAGTAGACACCATGGAGTGGATATGTGAGGTGAGTCGACACTTTTTGGGTGATGTGATGCGAGTAGACACCATGGAGTGGAGATGTGAGGTGAGTCGACACTTTTTTGGGTGATTTGATGCGAGTAGACACCATGGAGTGGAGATGTGAAGTGAGTCGACACTTTTTTGGGTGATGTGATGCGACTAGACACCATGGAGTGGAGATGTGAGGTGAGTCGACACTTTTTTGGGTGATTTGATGCAAGTAGACACCATGGAGTGGAGATGTGAGGTGAGTTCACACTTTTTTGGGTGATGTGATGCGAGTAGATACCATGGAGTGGAGATGTGAGGTGAGTCGACACTTTTTTGGGTGATTTGATGCGAGTAGACACCATGGAGTGGAGATGTGAGGTGAGTCGACACTTTTTTGGGTGATTTGATGCGAGTAGACACCATGGAGTGGAGATGTGAAGTGAGTCGACATTTTTTTGGGTGATTTGATGCGAGTAGACACCATGGAGTGGAGATGTGAAGTGAGTCGACACTTTTTTGGGTGATGTGATGCGACTAGACACCATGGAGTGGAGATGTGAGGTGAGTCGACACTTTTTTGGGTGATTTGATGCGAGTAGACACCATGGAGTGGAGATGTGAAGTGAGTCGACATTTTTTTGGGTGATTTGATGCGAGTAGACACCATGGAGTGGAGATGTGAAGTGAGTCGACACTTTTTTGGGTGATGTGATGCGACTAGACACCATGGAGTGGAGATGTGAGGTGAGTCGACACTTTTTTGGGTGATTTGATGCGAGTAGACACCATGGAGTGGAGATGTGAAGTGAGTCGACACTTTTTTGGGTGATGTGATGCGACTAGACACCATGGAATGGAGATGTGAGGTGAGTCGACACTTTTTTGGGTGATGTGATGCGACTAGATACCATGGAGTGGAGATGTGAGGTGAGTCGACACTTTTTTGGGTGATTTGATGCGAGTAGACACCATGGAGTGGAGATGTGAGGTGAGCTGACACTTTTTTGGGTGATGTAATGCTACTAGACACCATGGAGTGGAGATGTGAGGTGAGTTGACACTTTTTTGGGTGATTTGATGCGAGTAGACACCATGGAGTGGAGATGTGAGGTGAGTCGACACTTTTTTGGGTGATGTGATGTGAGTAGACACCATGGAGTGGATATGTGAGGTGAGTCGACACTTTTTGGGTGATGTGATGCGAGTAGACACCATGGAGTGGAGATGTGAGGTGAGTCGACACTTTTTTGGGTGATTTGATGCGAGTAGACACCATGGAGTGGAGATGTGAAGTGATTCGACACTTTTTTGGGTGATGTGATGCGAGTAGACACCATGGAGTGGAGATGTGAGGTGAGTCGACACTTTTTTGGGTGATTTGATGCGAGTAGACACCATGGAGTGGAGATGTGAGGTGAGTTGACACTTTTTTGGGTGATGTAATGCGACTAGACACCATGGAGTGGAGATGTGAGGTGAGTCGACACTTTTTTGGGTGATTTGATGCGAGTAGACACCATGGAGTGGAGATGTGAGGTGAGTCGACATTTTTTTGGGTGATTTGATGCGAGTAGACACCATGGAGTGGAGATGTGAGGTGAGTCGACACTTTTTTGGGTGATGTGATGCGAGTAGACACCATGGAGTGGAGATGTGAGGTGAGTCGACACTTTTTTTGGTGATGTGATGCGAGTAGATACCATGGAGTGGAGATGTGAGGTGAGTCGACACTTTTTTGGGTGATGTGATGCGAGTAGACACCATGGAGTGGAGATGTGAGGTGAGTTCACACTTTTTTGGGTGATGTGATGCGAGTAGATACCATGGAGTGGAGATGTGAGGTGAGTCGACACTTTTTTGGGTGATGTGATGCGAGTAGACACCATGGAGTGGAGATGTGAGGTGAGTCGACACTTTTTTGGGTGATGTGATGCGACTAGACACCATGGAGTGGAGATGTGAGGTGAGTCGACACTTTTTTGGGTGATGTGATGCGAGTAGACACCATGGAGTGGAGATGTGAGGTGAGTCGACACTTTTTTGGGTGATGTGATGCGACTAGACACCATGGAGTGGAGATGTGAGGTGAGTCGACACTTTTTTGGATGATTTGATGCGAGTAGACACCATGGAGTGGAGATGTGAGGTGAGTCGACACCTTTTTGGGTGATCTGATGCGAGTAGACACCATGGAGTGGAGATGTGAGGTGAGTCGACACTTTTTTGGGTGATGTGATGCGACTAGACACCATGGAGTGGAGATGTGAGGTGAGTCGACACTTTTTTGGATGATTTGATGCGAGTAGACACCATGGAGTGGAGATGTGAGGTGAGTCGACACCTTTTTGGGTGATCTGATGCGAGTAGACACCATGGAGTGGAGATCTGAGGTGAGTCGACACTTTTTTGGGTGATGTGATGCGACTAGACACCATGGAGTGGAGATGTGAGGTGAGTTGACACTTTTTTGGGTGATTTGATGCGAGTAGACACCATGGAGTGGAGATGTGAGGTGAGTCGACACTTTTTTGGGTGATTTGATGCGAGTAGACACCATGGAGTGGAGATGTGAGGTGAGTCGACACTTTGTTGGGTGATGTGATGCGAGTAGACACCATGGAGTGGATATGTGAGGTGAGTCGACACTTTTTGGGTGATGTGATGCGAGTAGACACCATGGAGTGGAGATGTGAGGTGAGTCGACACTTTTTTGGGTGATTTGATGCGAGTAGACACCATGGAGTGGAGATGTGAAGTGAGTCGACAATTTTTTGGGTGATGTGATGCGAGTAGACACCATGGAGTGGAGATGTGAGGTGAGTCGACACTTTTTGGGTGATGTGATACGAGTAGACACCATGGAGTGGAGATGTGAGGTGAGTCGACACTTTTTTGGGTGATTTGATGCGAGTAGACACCATGGAGTGGAGATGTGAAGTGAGTCGACACTTTTTTGGGTGATGTGATGCGACTAGACACCATGGAGTGGAGATGTGAGGTGAGTCGACACTTTTTTGGGAAATTTGATGCGAGTAGACACCATGGAGTGGAGATGTGAGGTGAGTCGACACTTTTTTGGGTGATGTGATGCGACTAGACACCATGGAGTGGAGATGTGAGGTGAGTCGACACTTTTTTGGATGATTTGATGCGAGTAGACACCATGGAGTGGAGATGTGAGGTGAGTCGACACCTTTTTGGGTAATCTGATGCGAGTAGACCCATGGAGTGGAGATGTGAGGTGAGTCGACACTTTTTTGGGTGATTTGATGCGAGTAGACACCATGGAGTGGAGATCTGAGGTGAGTCGACACTTTTTTGGGTGATGTGATGCGACTAGACACCATGGAGTGGAGATGTGAGGTGAGTTGACACTTTTTTGGGTGATTTGATGCGAGTAGACACCATGGAGTGGAGATGTGAGGTGAGTCGACACTTTTTTGGGTGATTTGATGCAAGTAGAAACCATGGAGTGGAGATGTGAGGTGAGTCGACACTTTTTTGGTGATGTGATGCGAGTAGACACCATGGAGTGGAGATGTGAGGTGAGTCGACACTTTTTGGGTGATGTGATGCGAGTAGATACCATGGAGTGGAGATGTGAGGTGAGTCGACACTTTTTTGGGTGATTTGATGCGAGTAGACACCATGGAGTGGAGATGTGAAGTGAGTCGACACTTTTTTGGGTGATGTGATGCGACTAGACACCATGGAGTGGAGATGTGAGGTGAGTCGACACTTTTTTGGGTGATTTGATGCGAGTAGACACCATGGAGTGGAGATGTGAGGTGAGTTCACACTTTTTTGGGTGATGTGATGCGAGTAGATACCATGGAGTGGAGATGTGAGGTGAGTCGACACTTTTTTGGGTGATGTGATGCGAGTAGACACCATGGAGTGGAGATGTGAGGTGAGTCGACACTTTTTTGGGTGATGTGATGCGACTAGACACCATGGAGTGGAGATGTGAGGTGAGTCGACACTTTTTTGGGTGATGTGATGCGAGTAGACACCATGGAGTGCAGATGTGAGGTGAATCGACACTTTTTTGGGTGATGTGATGCGACTAGACACCATGGAGTGGAGATGTGAGGTGAGTCGACACTTTTTTGGATGATTTGATGCGAGTAGACACCATGGAGTGGAGATGTGAGGTGAGTCGACACCTTTTTGGGTGATGTGATGCGAGTAGACACCATGGAGTGGATATGTGAGGTGAGTCGACACTTTTTGGGTGATGTGATGCGAGTAGACACCATGGAGTGGAGATGTGAGGTGAGTCGACACTTTTTTGGGTGATTTGATGCGAGTAGACACCATGGAGTGGAGATGTGAAGTGAGTCGACACTTTTTTGGGTGATGTGATGCGACTAGACACCATGGAGTGGAGATATGAGGTGAGTCGACACTTTTTTGGGTGATTTGATGCGAGTAGACACCATGGAGTGGAGATGTGAGGTGAGTTCACACTTTTTTGGGTGATGTGATGCGAGTAGATACCATGGAGTGGAGATGTGAGGTGAGTCGACACTTTGTTGGGTGATGTGATGCGAGTAGACACCATGGAGTGGATATGTGAGGTGAGTCGACACTTTTTTGGGTGATTTGATGCGAGTAGACACCATGGAGTGGAGATGTGAGGTGAGTTGACACTTTTTTGGGTGATTTGATGCGAGTAGACACCATGGAGTGGAGATGTGAGGTGAGTCGACACTTTTTTGGGTGATTTGATGCGAGTAGACACCATGGAGTGGAGATGTGAGGTGAGTCGACACTTTTTTGGGTGATGTGATGCGAGTAGACACCATGGAGTGGATATGTGAGGTGAGTCGACACTTTTTGGGTGATGTGATGCGAGTAGACACCATGGAGTGGAGATGTGAGGTGAGTCGACACTTTTTTGGGTGATTTGATGCGAGTAGACACCATGGAGTGGAGATGTGAAGTGAGTCGACACTTTTTTGGGTGATGTGATGCGACTAGACACCATGGAGTGGAGATATGAGGTGAGTCGACACTTTTTTGGGTGATTTGATGCGAGTAGACACCATGGAGTGGAGATGTGAGGTGAGTTCACACTTTTTTGGGTGATGTGATGCGAGTAGATACCATGGAGTGGAGATGTGAGGTGAGTCGACACTTTGTTGGGTGATGTGATGCGAGTAGACACCATGGAGTGGATATGTGAGGTGAGTCGACACTTTTTGGGTGATGTGATGCGAGTAGACACCATGGAGTGGAGATGTGAGGTGAGTCGACACTTTTTTGGGTGATTTGATGCGAGTAGACACCATGGAGTGGAGATGTGAAGTGAGTCGACACTTTTTTGGGTGATTTGATGCAAGTAGACACCATGGAGTGGAGATGTGAAGTGAGTCGACACTTTTTTGGGTGATGTGATGCGACTAGACACCATGGAGTGGAGATGTGAGGTGAGTCGACACTTTTTTGGGTGATTTGATGCGAGTAGACACCATGGAGTGGAGATGTGAGGTGAGTTCACACTTTTTTGGGTGATGTGATGCGAGTAGATACCATGGAGTGGAGATGTGAGGTGAGTCGACACTTTTTTGGGTGATGTGATGCGAGTAGACACCATGGAGTGGAGATGTGAGGTGAGTCGACACTTTTTTGGGTGATGTGATGCGACTAGACACCATGGAGTGGAGATGTGAGGTGAGTCGACACTTTTTTGGGTGATGTGATGCGAGTAGACACCATGGAGTGCAGATGTGAGGTGAATCGACACTTTTTTGGGTGATGTGATGCGACTAGACACCATGGAGTGGAGATGTGAGGTGAGTCGACACTTTTTTGGATGATTTGATGCGAGTAGACACCATGGAGTGGAGATGTGAGGTGAGTCGACACCTTTTTGGGTGATGTGATGCGAGTAGACACCATGGAGTGGATATGTGAGGTGAGTCGACACTTTTTGGGTGATGTGATGCGAGTAGACACCATGGAGTGGAGATGTGAGGTGAGTCGACACTTTTTTGGGTGATTTGATGCGAGTAGACACCATGGAGTGGAGATGTGAAGTGAGTCGACACTTTTTTGGGTGATGTGATGCGACTAGACACCATGGAGTGGAGATATGAGGTGAGTCGACACTTTTTTGGGTGATTTGATGCGAGTAGACACCATGGAGTGGAGATGTGAGGTGAGTTCACACTTTTTTGGGTGATGTGATGCGAGTAGATACCATGGAGTGGAGATGTGAGGTGAGTCGACACTTTGTTGGGTGATGTGATGCGAGTAGACACCATGGAGTGGATATGTGAGGTGAGTCGACACTTTTTTGGGTGATTTGATGCGAGTAGACACCATGGAGTGGAGATGTGAGGTGAGTTGACACTTTTTTGGGTGATTTGATGCGAGTAGACACCATGGAGTGGAGATGTGAGGTGAGTCGACACTTTTTTGGGTGATTTGATGCGAGTAGACACCATGGAGTGGAGATGTGAGGTGAGTCGACACTTTTTTGGGTGATGTGATGCGAGTAGACACCATGGAGTGGATATGTGAGGTGAGTCGACACTTTTTGGGTGATGTGATGCGAGTAGACACCATGGAGTGGAGATGTGAGGTGAGTCGACACTTTTTTGGGTGATTTGATGCGAGTAGACACCATGGAGTGGAGATGTGAAGTGAGTCGACACTTTTTTGGGTGATGTGATGCGACTAGACACCATGGAGTGGAGATATGAGGTGAGTCGACACTTTTTTGGGTGATTTGATGCGAGTAGACACCATGGAGTGGAGATGTGAGGTGAGTTCACACTTTTTTGGGTGATGTGATGCGAGTAGATACCATGGAGTGGAGATGTGAGGTGAGTCGACACTTTGTTGGGTGATGTGATGCGAGTAGACACCATGGAGTGGATATGTGAGGTGAGTCGACACTTTTTGGGTGATGTGATGCGAGTAGACACCATGGAGTGGAGATGTGAGGTGAGTCGACACTTTTTTGGGTGATTTGATGCGAGTAGACACCATGGAGTGGAGATGTGAAGTGAGTCGACACTTTTTTGGGTGATGTGATGCGAGTAGACACCATGGAGTGGAGATGTGAGGTGAGTCGACACTTTTTTGGGTGATTTGATGCGAGTAGACACCATGGAGTGGAGATGTGAGGTGAGTCGACACTTTTTGGGTGATGTGATGCGAGTAGACACCATGGAGTGGAGATGTGAGGTGAGTCGACACTTTTTTGGGTGATGTGATGCGAGTAGACACCATGGAGTGGATATGTGAGGTGAGTCGACACTTTTTGGGTGATGTGATGCGAGTAGACACCATGGAGTGGAGATGTGAGGTGAGTCGACACTTTTTTGGGTGATTTGATGTGAGTAGACACCATGGAGTGGAGATGTGAAGTGAGTCGACATTTTTTTGGGTGATGTGATGCGACTAGACACCATGGAGTGGAGATATGAGGTGAGTCGACACTTTTTTGGGTGATTTGATGCGAGTAGACACCATGGAGTGGAGATGTGAGGTGAGTTCACACTTTTTTGGGTGATGTGATGCGAGTAGATACCATGGAGTGGAGATGTGAGGTGAGTCGACACTTTGTTGGGTGATGTGATGCGAGTAGACACCATGGAGTGGATATGTGAGGTGAGTCGACACTTTTTGGGTGATGTGATGCGAGTAGACACCATGGAGTGGAGATGTGAGGTGAGTCGACACTTTTTTGGGTGATTTGATGCGAGTAGACACCATGGAGTGGAGATGTGAAGTGAGTCGACACTTTTTTGGGTGATGTGATGCGAGTAGACACCATGGAGTGGAGATGTGAGGTGAGTCGACACTTTTTTGGGTGATTTGATGCGAGTAGACACCATGGAGTGGAGATGTGAAGTGAGTCGACACTTTTTTGGGTGATGTGATGCGAGTAGACACCATGGAGTGGAGATGTGAGGTGAGTCGACACTTTTTGGGTGATGTGATACGAGTAGACACCATGGAGTGGAGATGTGAGGTGAGTCGACACTTTTTTGGGTGATTTGATGCGAGTAGACACCATGGAGTGGAGATGTGAAGTGAGTCGACACTTTTTTGGGTGATGTGATGCGAGTAGACACCATGGAGTGGAGATGTGAGGTGAGTCGACACTTTTTTGGGTGATTTGATGCGAGTAGACACCATGGAGTGGAGATGTGAGGTGAGTTGACACTTTTTTGGGTGATGTAATGCGACTAGACACCATGGAGTGGAGATGTGAGGTGAGTCGACACTTTTTTGGGTGATTTGATGCGAGTAGACACCATGGAGTGGAGATGTGAGGTGAGTCGACATTTTTTTGGGTGATTTGATGCGAGTAGACACCATGGAGTGGAGATGTGAGGTGAGTCGACACTTTTTTGGGTGATGTGATGCGAGTAGACACCATGGAGTGGAGATGTGAGGTGAGTCGACACTTTTTTTGGTGATGTGATGCGAGTAGATACCATGGAGTGGAGATGTGAGGTGAGTCGACACTTTTTTGGGTGATGTGATGCGAGTAGACACCATGGAGTGGAGATGTGAGGTGAGTCGACACTTTTTTGGGTGATGTGATGCGAGTAGACACCATGGAGTGGAGATGTGAGGTGAGTCGACACTTTTTTGGGTGATGTGATGCGAGTAGACACCATGGAGTGGAGATGTGAGGTGAGTCGACACTTTTTTGGGTGATGTGATGCGAGTAGACACCATGGAGTGGAGATGTGAGGTGAGTCGACACTTTTTTGGGTGATGTGATGCGACTAGACACCATGGAGTGGAGATGTGAGGTGAGTCGACACTTTTTTGGGTGATGTGATGCGAGTAGACACCATGGAGTGGAGATGTGAGGTGAGTCGACACTTTTTGGGTGATGTGATGCGAGTAGACACCATGGAGTGGAGATGTGAGGTGAGTCGACACTTTTTTGGATGATTTGATGCGAGTAGACACCATGGAGTGGAGATGTGAGGTGAGTCGACACCTTTTTGGGTAATCTGATGCGAGTAGACACCATGGAGTTGAGATCGGAGGTGAGTCGACACTTTTTTGGGTGATGTGATGCGACTAGACACCATGGAGTGGAGATGTGAGGTGAGTTGACACTTTTTTGGGTGATTTGATGCGAGTAGACACCATGGAGTGGAGATGTGAGGTGAGTCGACACTTTTTTGGGTGATTTGATGCAAGTAGACACCATGGAGTGGAGATGTGAGGTGAGTCGACACTTTTTTGGGTGATTTGATGCGAGTAGACACCATGGAGTGGAGATGTGAGGTGAGTCGACACTTTTTTGGGTGATGTGATGCGAGTAGACACCATGGAGTGGAGATGTGAGGTGAGTCGACACTTTTTGGGTGATGTGATGCGAGTAGACACCATGGAGTGGAGATGTGAGGTGAGTCGACACTTTTTTGGGTGATTTGATGCGAGTAGACACCATGGAGTGGAGATGTGAAGTGAGTGGACACTTTTTTGGGTGATGTGATGCGACTAGACACCATGGAGTGGAGATGTGAGGTGAGTCGACACTTTTTTGGGTGATTTGATGCGAGTAGACACCATGGAGTGGAGATGTGAGGTGAGTTCACACTTTTTTGGGTGATGTGATGCGAGTAGATACCATGGAGTGGAGATGTGAGGTGAGTCGACACTTTTTTGGGTGATGTGATGCGAGTAGACACCATGGAGTGGAGATGTGAGGTGAGTCGACACTTTTTTGGGTGATGTGATGCGACTAGACACCATGGAGTGGAGATGTGAGGTGAGTCGACACTTTTTTGGGTGATGTGATGCGAGTAGACACCATGGAGTGGAGATGTGAGGTGAGTCGACACTTTTTTGGGTGATGTGATGCGACTAGACACCATGGAGTGGAGATGTGAGGTGAGTCGACACTTTTTTGGATGATTTGATGCGAGTAGACACCATGGAGTGGAGATGTGAGGTGAGTCGACACCTTTTTGGGTGATCTGATGCGAGTAGACACCATGGAGTGGAGATGTGAGGTGAGTCGACACTTTTTTGGGTGATGTGATGCGACTAGACACCATGGAGTGGAGATGTGAGGTGAGTCGACACTTTTTTGGATGATTTGATGCGAGTAGACACCATGGAGTGGAGATGTGAGGTGAGTTTACACCTTTTTGGGTGATCTGATGCGAGTAGACACCATGGAGTGGAGATCTGAGGTGAGTCGACACTTTTTTGGGTGATGTGATGCGACTAGACACCATGGAGTGGAGATGTGAGGTGAGTTGACACTTTTTTGGGTGATTTGATGCGAGTAGACACCATGGAGTGGAGATGTGAGGTGAGTCGACACTTTTTTGGGTGATTTGATGCGAGTAGACACCATGGAGTGGAGATGTGAGGTGAGTCGACATTTTGTTGGGTGATGTGATGCGAGTAGACACCATGGAGTGGATATGTGAGGTGAGTCGACACTTTTTGGGTGATGTGATGCGAGACCGGACCCTGCAGGAAGGTGCTCGCACTCTCCTTGGGCGTGCAGGGCTGCCGGATCCGTTTTGGGTGACAGCACTGCGGCAGGTCGTTGTTGTGAAGAACAGGGTGCTGGCAACTGTGGGGGACAAGCAGTGGGTCCCCTACACCAAGTGGTATGGGATTGCACCAGCTGTGAACATGCTGAGAGCCTTTGGGTGCATGGTGGTGTTTCATGTGCCTAAGGAGAAGAGGGGAAAACTGGAAGCTTCTGGGAGATGGGGTGTGCACTTGGGGCTTGCTAAGGATCACAAGGGCTGGCTGATTTGGGACTTGACCAGCCAGCAGCTGACCGTGTCAAGGGATGTGAAGTTCCTTGAGTCCTTGTACTACAAGGAGTGGAAGCAGCAGCAGCAGCAGAAGCTTCCAACGACACCGCTAATTGTCGAGGCCGATGAGGTGCAGCGGCCTTCAAGGCAAGTGGAGGTTTCTGTCTCTGAGAATGAGATCTCTGGGGTGACAGAGGATGGGGGAGAACCTGAGGTGGAGGAGCAGCAGCAGCAGCAACAGCAGCAGCAGCCGCAGCAGCAGGAGGAGCAAGGTGCTCCACAAGGTGCCGGACGTACGGCTGACCGTCCTAGGAGGGATGTGCGCCCTCCTAACAGGCTGACCTATGCAAGCCGTGGCAAGCCAAAGGTGGTAAGGGCTGGGAGTGTGGCTGAGCAGTGTGATGAGGATGAGATAGCACACTGCTACTGGGCAGCCGTCCCTGAGCCCAAGACGCTAGCTGAGGCATTGAGCGGGCCCGATGCTGAAAAGTGGAAGCAGAGTGTGAAGGAGGAGTATGATTCTCTGCTAGAGAATGAGACGTGGGAGCTGTGTGAGCTGCCACCTGGGAAGAAGGCCATTTCTTCCAAGCTGATTTTCAGGCACAAGTACGGACCTGATGGGGCGCTGACCCGCTACAAGTCAAGGCTTGTGGCTAAGGGGTTTCAGCAGACAAAGGGAAAGGACTTCAACGAGCTCTATGCTCCTGTGGGGAAAGGCACAACACTTCGGGTGTCATTGGCAATGGCAGCATACCGTGGATGGCGGGTGAAGCAGATGGACATCACCACCGCCTTCCTCAATGGGATCATTCTGGAGGAGCTGTACATGTTACAGCCTGAGGGTTTGGATGATGGGAGTGGCAGGGTGTGCAGGCTGAAGAAGGCCATCTATGGCCTGAAGCAGGCTCCTCGTGCATGGTACCACAAGTTAGAGGAGACTCTGCTGGCTGGGGGTTTCAAGAAGAGTGAGTGTGATCACAGCTTGTTCCTGCTGCAGGAGAAGGAGCAGTTTCTCATGCTCCTGGTGTATGTGGATGACATCCTGCTCTTCTCTGAGTCGTCTGCAATGATTGAGCATGTGGAGGAGATGCTGGAGATGCAGTTTAAGTGCTCCAAGATGGGAGATGTGAAGTACTATTTGGGCATGCATGTGGAGAGGGACCTTGACAAGGGAGTGTTGAGGTTGCACCAGAGAAAGTATTGTGAGGGGCTGGCTGAGAAGTATGGGCTGCAAGATGGAGGAAAGCCAGCCACCCCACTGCCTTCGGGGTTCACTGTGGAGCCCTGTGCTGAAGAGGAGGTGGTGGGTGAGAGTGACAGGAAGCTGTTTCATTCCATGGTGGGGGCACTCAATTATGCGGCTAACCACACGCGGCCTGACATTGCCTTTGCTACATCCAGGCTTGCAAGTGTGGTTTCACGCCCCAGTCATGAGCAGCTGGAAGCGGCCAAGAGGTTGGTCCGCTATGTGAGTGCTACGGCATTAGTGGGCTTGGAGTACAGTGCTGTGCGACAGAGGCTGCAGAGGGGTGCAGCTGATTTGGGCAAGGGGGAGATGCTCCTGACCTGCTACACCGACGCTAGCTTCAACTCTGTGAAGGCGGATGGCACCAGCATTGGAGGCTATGTGTGCCTGTTTGGAGGTGGTGCAGTGAGCTGGCGCAGCAAGAAGCAGAACGAGGTGGGGCAGTCCTCGTGTGAGACAGAGTACATGGCTCTGCATCATGGGGCAAAGGAGGTGGTGTGGCTGAGGCGTTTGTTGGAGGAGATCGGAGTGTGCCAAAAGGATCCAACTGTGATTTTCTGTGACAACGAGTCGGCTGTGAAGCTTGCTAAGAATGCTTGCCTTCATGGGCTGACGAAGCACATCAGGCCTAAGTGGCATTGGGTGAGGAGGCTCCTGGACAAGGAGGTGCGGCTGGAGATTGTGAAGACCCATCAGCAGGCGGCTGACATTCTCACCAAGCGCCTGGCTGAATCTGAGCATTGGAAGGGCATGAAGCTTGCTGGGATGAGTGTGCATTGAGGATGCATGCTTGAGCTATGGCATGTGGGATGATGGTTGGCAGCCAGAGGGGGAGTTTGTTGAGTGATGCTACCATTCGCATTCACGTCTGTCTGCCTCCCATCATATGTTCGTGCGTTGCATGCGTGTTGTGAGTGTGTGCAAGAATTTGTGTTTTGTGCGGTTTGGTTTTTCTGAGTGTGTGTGTGAATGTTATTTGGCTTGAGCAGATATCTGAAGTGACTCCTCTGCTCAAGAGCTTTCCGAGGAACCAAGTATCGCTTCAATCGGAGCACGAACAAGAAAGTTACGAACGTTGGAGTTCGTATGCTTTTGATATTTGGTTGTGGTGACTATGGGAAGTTGTGGGGTTGACTCAATATGGGTTACAGACTTTTGGGGGTTGGGAAATTCGTCTTTTCTACTGTAGTTGCTGCCAAATGGTTGGGAGAAACCAAACCAGGTTGGCAAGTGTGGCCAAGTTGGGTTGAGGTGGATTGTGGAGGTTGGGATAGTGACAAAGGTCAAAGTTGGGTTGCCTATGGGGAAGGGAATTGTATGGCATGGGGTTTCCTTGGTTGGGGACTCTCTTGGGACCTTCCCTCTCGTCCTCCTCATCCCCTCCTACCTGGTTCTATTGCTACTCTAACTTTCTTGTGTGAACTTGTGAGATCATTGTGATTGAGTTACGTTTTCTATGGCAGCATACCCCCTAGTGCGCCGAAGTTCATAACTCGAGTTATACTCCATATTCTGATACTATTCAAATTGGGAAAGATAGCCACGGTCCAGGGCTACAACATACTCGAGTTTGAAAGAATTCTAACAGTGGACCTTTCATCGACGACGTTTCTTGTGACGACGACTTTTCTGTCCAGAATTGTAGTTGACGATTTTGAGATATTTCAGCCCCTAATCTTCATAGACTCCGTCCTTAATCTCTAACACAAATCACCCAAAAAAGTGTCGACTCACCTCACATCTCCACTCCATGGTGTCTAGTCGCATTACATCACCCAAAAAAGTGTCGACTCACCTCACATCTCCACTCCATGGTGTCTACTCGCATCAAATCACCCAAAAAAGTGTCGACTCACCTCACATCTCCACTCCATGGTGTCTAGTCGAATCACATCACCCAAAAATGTGTCGACTCACCTCACATCTCCACTCCATGGTGTCTACTCGCATCAAATCACCCAAAAAAGTGTCGACTCACCTCACATCTCCACTCCATGGTGTCTAGTCGCATTACATCACCCAAAAAAGTGTCGACTCACCTCACATCTCCACTCCATGGTGTCTACTCGCATCAAATCACCCAAAAATGTGTCGACTCACCTCACATCTCCACTCCATGGTGTCTAGTCGCATCACATCACCCAAAAATGTGTCGACTCACCTCACATCTCCACTCCATGGTGTCTACTCGCATCAAATCACCCAAAAAAGTGTCGACTCACCTCACATCTCCACTCCATGGTGTCTACTTGCATCAAATCACCCAAAAAAGTGTCGACTCACCTCACATCTCCACTCCATGGTGTCTAGTCGCATTACATCACCCAAAAAAGTGTTGACTCACCTCACATCTCCACTCCATGGTGTTTACTCGCATCAAATCACCCAAAAAAGTGTCGACTCACCTCACATCTCCACTCCATGGTGTCTAGTCGCATTACATCACCCAAAAAAGTGTTGACTCACCTCACATCTCCACTCCATGGTGTCTACTCGCATCAAATCACCCAAAAAAGTATCGACTCACCTCACATCTCCACTCCATGGTGTCTACTCGCATTACATCACCCAAAAAAGTGTCGACTCACCTCACATCTCCACTCCATGGTGTCTAGTCGCATCACATCACCCAAAAAATTGTCGACTCACCTCATATCTCCACTCCATGGTGTCTACTCGCATCAGATCACCCAAAAACATGTCGACTCACCTCACATCTCCACTCCATGGTGTCTACTCGCATCAAATCACCCAAAAAAGTGTCGAATCACCTCACATCTCCACTCCATGGTGTCTAGTCGCATCACATCACCCAAAAAAGTATCGACTCACCTCACATCTCCACTCCATGGTGTCTACTCGCATCAAATCACCCAAAAAAGTGTCGACTCAACTCACATCTCCACTCCATGGTGTCTACTCGCATCAAATCACCCAAAAAAGTGTCGACTCACCTCACATCTCCACTCCATGGTATCTACTCGCATCACATCACCCAAAAAAGTGTCGACTCACCTCACATCTCCACTCCATGGTGTCTACTCGCATCAAATCACCCAAAAAAGTGTCGACTCACCTCACATCTCCACTCCATGGTGTCTAGTCGCATCACGTCACCCAAAAAAGTGTCGACTCATCTCACATCTCCACTCCATGGTGTCTACTCGCATCAAATCACCCAAAAAAGTGTCGACTCACCTCACATCTCCACTCCATGGTATCTACTCGCATCAAATCACCCAAAAAAGTGTCGACTCAACTCACATCTCCACTCCATGGTGTCTACTCGCATCAAATCACCCAAAAAAGTGTCGACTCACCTCACATCTCCACTCCATGGTATCTACTCGCATCACATCACCCAAAAAAGTGTCGAGTCACCTCACATCTCCACTCCATGGTGTCTACTCGCATCAAATCACCCAAAAAAGTGTCGACTCACCTCACATCTCCACTCCATGGTGTCTAGTCGCATCACATCACCCAAAAAAGTGTCGACTCACCTCACATCTCCACTCCATGGTGTCTACTTGCATCAAATCACCCAAAAATGTGTCAACTCACCTCACATCTCCACTCCATGGTGTCTATTCGCATCAAATCACCCAAAAAAGTGTCGACTCACCTCACATCTCCACTCCATGGTGTCTACTCGCATCACATCACCCAAAAAAGTGTCCACTCACCTCACATCTCCACTCCATGGTGTCTACTCGCATCACATCACCCAAAAAAGTGTCGACTCACCTCACATCTCCACTCCATGGTGTCTACTCGCATCAGATCACCCAAAAAAGTGTCGACTCACCTCAAATCTCCACTCCATGGTATCTATTCGCATCACATCACCCAAAAAAGTGTCGACTCACCTCACATCTCCACTCCATGGTGTCTACTCGCATCAAATCACCCAAAAAAGTGTCGACTCACCTCACATCTCCACTCCATGGTGTCTACTCGCATCAAATCACCCAAAAAAGTGTCGACTCACCTCACATCTCCACTCCATGGTGTCTACTCGCATCACATCACCCAAAAAAGTGTCGACTCACCTCACATCTCCACTCCATGGTGTCTAGTCGCATCACATCACCCAAAAAAGTGTCGACTCACTTCACATCTCCACTCCATGGTGTCTACTCGCATCAAATCACCCAAAAAAGTGTCGACTCACCTCACATCTCCACTCCACGGTGTCTAGTCGCATCACATCACCCAAAAAAGTGTCGACTCACCTCACATCTCCACTCCATGGTGTCTACTCGCATCAAATCACCCAAAAAAGTGTCGACTCACATCACATCTCCACTCCCTGGTATCTACTCGCATCACATCACCCAAAAAAGTGTCGACTCACCTCACATCTCCACTCCATGGTGTCAACTCGCATCAAATCACCCAAAAAAGTGTCGACTCACCTCACATCTCCACTCCATGGTGTCTAGTCGCATCACATCACCCAAAAAAGTGTCGACTCAACTCACATCTCCACTCCATGGTGTCTACTCGCATTACATCACCCAAAAAATTGTCGACTCACCTCACATCTCCACTCCATGGTGTCTACTCGCATCAAATCACCCAAAAAAGGGTCGATTCACCTCACATCTCCACTCCATGGTGTCTAGTCGCATCACATCACCCAAACAAGTGTCGACTCACCTCACATCTCCACTCCATGGTGTCTAGTCGCATCACATCACCCAAAAAAGTGTCGACTCACTTCACATCTCCACTCCATGGTGTCTACTCGCATCAAATCACCCAAAAAAGTGTCGACTCACCTCACATCTCCACTCCACGGTGTCTAGTCGCATCAAATCACCCAAAAAAGTGTCAACTCACCTTACATCTCGACTCCATGGTGTCTAGTCGCATTACATCACCCAAAAAAGTGTCAACTCACCTCACATCTCCACTCCATGGTGTCTACTCGCATCAAATCACCAAAAAAAGTGTCGACTCACCTCACATCTCCACTCCATGGTGTCTAGTCGCATCACATCACCCAAAAAAGTGTCGACTCACCTCACATCTCCACTCCATGGTGTCTAGTCACATCACATCACCCAAAAAAGTGTCGACTCACCTCACATCTCCACTCCATGGTGTCTACTCGCATCAAATCACCCAAAAAAGTGTCGACTCACCTCACATCTCCACTCCATGGTATCTACTCGCATCACATCACCCAAAAAAGTGTGAACTCACCTCACATCTCCACTCCATGGTGTCTACTCGCATCAAATCACCCATAAAAGTGTCGACTCACCTCACATCTCCACTCCATGGTGTCTAGTCGCATCACATCACCCAAAAAAGTGTCGACTCACCTCACATCTCCACTCCATGGTGTCTACTCGCATCAAATCACCCAAAAAAGTGTCGACTCACCTCACATCTCCACTCCATGGTGTCTACTCACATCAAATCACCCAAAAAAGTGTCGACTCACCTCACATCTCCACTCCATGGTGTCTACTCGCATCAAGTCACCCAAAAAAGTGTCGAATCACCTCACATCTCCACTCCATGGTGTCTAGTCGCATCAAATCACCCAAAAAAGTGTCGACTCACCTCACATCTCCACTCCATGGTATCTACTCGCATCACATCACCCAAAAAAGTGTCGACTCACCTCACATCTCCACTCCATGGTGTCTACTCGCATCAAATCACCCAAAAAGGTGTCGACTCACCTCACATCTCCACTCCATGGTGTCTAGTTGCATCAAATCACCCAAAAAAGTGTCGACTCATCTCACATCTCCACTCCATGGTGTCTACTCGCATCAAATCACCCAAAAAAGTGTCAACTCACCTCACATCTCCACTCCATGGTGTCTAGTCGCATCACATCACCCAAAAAAGTGTCGACTCACCTCAGATCTCCACTCCATGGTGTCTACTCGCATCAGATCACCCAAAAAAGTGTCGACTCACCTCACATCTCCACTCCATGGTGTCTACTCGCATCAAATCATCCAAAAAAAGTGTTGACTCACCTCACATCTCCACTCCATGGTGTCTAGTCGCATCACATCACCCAAAAAAGTGTCGACTCACCTCACATCTCCACTCCATGGTGTCTACTTGCATCAAATCACCCAAAAAGGTGTCGACTCACCTCACATCTCCACTCCATGGTGTCTACTCGCATCAAATCACCCAAAAAAGTGTCGACTCACCTCACATCTCCACTCCATGGTGTCTAGTCGCATCACATCACCCAAAAAAGTGTCGACTCAACTCACATCTCCACTCCATGGTGTCTACTCGCATTACATCACCCAAAAAACTGTCGACTCACCTCACATCTCCACTCCATGGTGTCTACTCGCATCAAATCACCCAAAAAAGGGTCGATTCACCTCACATCTCCACTCCATGGTGTCTAGTCGCATCACATCACCCATAAAAGTGTCGACTCACCTCACATCTCCACTCCATGGTGTCTAGTCGCATCACATCACCCAAAAGAGTGTCGACTCACCTCACATCTCCACTCCATGGTGTCTAGTCGCATCACATCACCCAAAAAAGTGTCGACTCACTTCACATCTCCACTCCATGGTGTCTACTCGCATCAAATCACCCAAAAAAGTGTCGACTCACCTCACATCTCCACTCCATGGTGTCTAGTCGCATCACATCACCCAAAAAAGTGTCGACTCACCTCACATCTCCACTTTATGGTGTCTACTCGCATCACATCACCCAAAAAAGTGTCGACTCACCTCACATCTCCACTCCATGGTGTCTACTTGCATCAAATCACCCAAAAAAGTGTCGACTCACCTCACATCTCCACTCCATGGTGTCTACTCGCATCAAATCACCCAAAAAAGTGTCAACTCACCTCACATCTCCACTCCATGGTGTCTAGTCGCATTACATCACCCAAAAAAGTGTCGACTCACCTCACATCTCCACTCCATGGTGTCTACTCGCATCAAATCACCCAAAAAAGTGTCGACTCACCTCACATCTCCACTCCATGGTGTCTAGTCGCATCACATCACCCAAAAAAGTGTCGACTCACCTCACATCTCCACTCCATGGTGTCTAGTCGCATCACATCACCCAAAAAAGTGTCGACCCACTTCACATCTCCACTCCATGGTGTCTACTCGCATCAAATCACCCAAAAATGTGTCGACTCACCTCACATCTCCACTCCATGGTGTCTAGTCGCATCACATCACCCAAAAATGTGTCGACTCACCTCACATCTCCACTCCATGGTGTCTACTCGCATCAAATCACCCAAAAAAGTGTCGACTCACCTCACATCTCCACTCCATGGTGTCTACTCGCATCAAATCACCCAAAAAAGTGTCGACTCACCTCACATCTCCACTCCATGGTGTCTACTCGCATCACATCACCCAAAAAAGTGTCGACTCACCTCACATCTCCACTCCATGGTGTCTACTCGCATCAGATCACCCAAAAAAGTGTCGACTCACCTCACATCTCCACTCCATGGTGTCTAGTCGCATTACATCACCCAAAAACGTTTCGACTCACCTCACATCTCCACTCCATGGTGTCTACTCGCATCAAATCACCCAAAAAAGTGTCGACTCACCTCACATCTCCACTCCATGGTGTCTAGTCGCATCACATCACCCAAAAAAGTGTCGACTCACCTCACATCTCCACTTTATGGTGTCTACTCGCATCACATCACCCAAAAAAGTGTCGACTCACCTCACATCTCCACTCCATGGTGTCTACTTGCATCAAATCACCCAAAAAAGTGTCGACTCACCTCACATCTCCACTCCATGGTGTCTACTCGCATCAAATCACCCAAAAAAGTGTCGACTCACCTCACATCTCCACTCCATGGTGTCTAGTCGCATCACATCACCCAAAAAAGTGTCGACTCACCTCACATCTCCACTCCATGGTGTCTAGTCGCATCACATCACCCAAAAAAGTGTCGACCCACTTCACATCTCCACTCCATGGTCTCTACTCGCATCAAATCACCCAAAAAAGTGTCGACTCACCTCACATCTCCACTCCATGGTGTCTACTCGCATCACATCACCCAAAAAAGTGTCGACTCGCCTCACATCTCCACTCCATGGTGTCTACTCGCATCACATCACCCAAAAAAGTGTTGACTCACCTCACATCTCCACTCCATGGTGTCTACTCGCATCACATCACCCAAAAAAGTGTCGACTCACCTCACATCTCCACTCCATGGTGTCTACTCGCATCACATCACCCAAAAAAGTGTCGACTCGCCTTGCATCTCCACTCCATGGTGTCTACTCGCATCACATCACCCAAAAAAGTGTCGACTCACCTCACATCTCCACTCCATGGTGTCTACTCGCATCACATCACCCAAAAAAGTGTCGACTCACCTCACATCTCCACTCCATGGTGTCTACTCGCATCACATCACCCAAAAAAGTGTCGACTCACCTCACATCTCCACTCCATGGTATCTACTCGCATCACATCACCCAAAAAATTGTCGACTCACCTCACATCTCCACTCCATGGTGTCTAGTCGCATCACATCACCCAAAAAAGTGTTGACTCACTTCACATCTCCACTCCATGGTGTCTACTCGCATCAAATCACCCAAAAAAGTGTCGACTCACCTCACATCTCCACTCCATGGTGTCTACTCGCATCACATCACCCACAAAGTGTCGACTCACCTCACATCTCCACTCCATGGTGTCTACTCACATCACATTACCCAAAACAGTGTCGAATCACCTCACATCTCCACTCCATGGTGTCTAGTCGCATCACATCACCCAAAAAAGTGTCGACTCACCTCACATCTCCACTCCATGGTGTCTACTCGCATTACATCACCCAAAAAAGTGTCGACTCACCTCACATCTCCACTCCATGGTGTCTACTCGCATCAAATCACCCAAAAAAGTGTCGATTCACCTCACATCTCCACTCCATGGTGTCTAGTCGCATCACATCACCCAAAAAAGTGTCCACTCACCTCACATCTCCACTCCATGGTGTCTACTCGCATCACATCACCCAAAAAAGTGTCGACTCACCTCACATCTCCACTCCATGGTGTCTAGTCACATCACATCACCCAAAAAAGTGTCGACTCACCCCACATCTCCACTCCATGGTGTCTGCTCGCATCACATCACCCAAAAAAGTGTCGACTCACCTCACATCTCCACTCCATGGTGTCTACTTGCATCACATCACCCAAAATAGTGTCGACTCGCCTCACATCTCCACTCCATGGTGTCTACTCGCATCAAATCACCCAAAAAAGTGTCGACTCACCTCACATCTCCACTCCATGGTGTCTAGTCGCATCACATCACCCAAAAGAGTGTCGACTCACCTCACATCTCCACTCCATGGTGTCTAGTCGCATCACATCACCCAAAAAAGTGTCGACTCACCTCACATCTCCACTCCATGGTGTCTACTCGCATCACATCACCCAAAAAAGTGTCGACTCGCCTCACATCTCCACTCCATGGTGTCTACTCGCATCACATCACCCAAAAAAGTGTCGACTCACCTCACATCTCCACTCCATGGTATCTACTCGCATCACATCACCCAAAAAAGTGTCGACTCACCTCACATCTCCACTTTATGGTGTCTACTCGCATCACATCACCCAAAAAAGTGTCGACTCACCTCACATCTCCACTCCATGGTGTCTACTTGCATCAAATCACCCAAAAAAGTGTCGACTCACCTCACATCTCCACTCCATGGTGTCTACTCGCATCAAATCACCCAAAAAAGTGTCGACTCACCTCACATCTCCACTCCATGGTGTCTAGTCGCATCACATCACCCAAAAAAGTGTCGACTCACCTCACATCTCCACTCCATGGTGTCTAGTCGCATCACATCACCCAAAAAAGTGTCGACCCACTTCACATCTCCACTCCATGGTCTCTACTCGCATCAAATCACCCAAAAAAGTGTCGACTCACCTCACATCTCCACTCCATGGTGTCTACTCGCATCACATCACCCAAAAAAGTGTCGACTCGCCTCACATCTCCACTCCATGGTGTCTACTCGCATCACATCACCCAAAAAAGTGTTGACTCACCTCACATCTCCACTCCATGGTGTCTACTCGCATCACATCACCCAAAAAAGTGTCGACTCACCTCACATCTCCACTCCATGGTGTCTACTCGCATCACATCACCCAAAAAAGTGTCGACTCGCCTTGCATCTCCACTCCATGGTGTCTACTCGCATCACATCACCCAAAAAAGTGTCGACTCACCTCACATCTCCACTCCATGGTGTCTACTCGCATCACATCACCCAAAAAAGTGTCGACTCACCTCACATCTCCACTCCATGGTGTCTAGTCGCATCACATCACCCAAAAAAGTGTCGACTCACCTCACATCTCCACTCCATGGTGTCTACTCGCATTACATCACCCAAAAAAGTGTCGACTCACCTCACATCTCCACTCCATGGTGTCTACTCGCATCAAATCACCCAAAAAAGTGTCGATTCACCTCACATCTCCACTCCATGGTGTCTAGTCGCATCACATCACCCAAAAAAGTGTCCACTCACCTCACATCTCCACTCCATGGTGTCTACTCGCATCACATCACCCAAAAAAGTGTCGACTCACCTCACATCTCCACTCCATGGTGTCTAGTCACATCACATCACCCAAAAAAGTGTCGACTCACCCCACATCTCCACTCCATGGTGTCTGCTCGCATCACATCACCCAAAAAAGTGTCGACTCACCTCACATCTCCACTCCATGGTGTCTACTTGCATCACATCACCCAAAATAGTGTCGACTCGCCTCACATCTCCACTCCATGGTGTCTACTCGCATCAAATCACCCAAAAAAGTGTCGACTCACCTCACATCTCCACTCCATGGTGTCTAGTCGCATCACATCACCCAAAAGAGTGTCGACTCACCTCACATCTCCACTCCATGGTGTCTAGTCGCATCACATCACCCAAAAAAGTGTCGACTCACCTCACATCTCCACTCCATGGTGTCTACTCGCATCACATCACCCAAAAAAGTGTCGACTCGCCTCACATCTCCACTCCATGGTGTCTACTCGCATCACATCACCCAAAAAAGTGTCGACTCACCTCACATCTCCACTCCATGGTATCTACTCGCATCACATCACCCTAAAAAGTGTCGACTCACCTCACATCTCCACTCCATGGTGTCTAGTCGCATCACATCACCCAAAAGAGTGTCGACTCACCTCACATCTCCACTCCATGGTGTCTAGTCGCATCACATCACCCAAAAAAGTGTCGACTCACCTCACATCTCCACTACATGGTGTCTACTCGCACCACATCACCCAAAAAAGTGTCGACTCACCTCACATCTCCACTCCATGGTGTCTAGTCACATCACATCACCCAAAAAAGTGTCGACTCACCCCACATCTCCACTCCATGGTATCTACTCGCATCACATCACCCAAAAAATTGTCGACTCACCTCACATCTCCACTCCATGGTGTCTAGTCGCATCACATCACCCAAAAAAGTGTCGACTCACTTCACATCTCCACTCCATGGTGTCTACTCGCATCAAATCACCCAAAAAAGTGTCGACTCACCTCACATCTCCACTCCATGGTGTCTACTCGCATCACATCACCCACAAAGTGTCGACTCACCTCACATCTCCACTCCATGGTGTCTACTCGCATCACATCACCCAAAAAAGTGTCGACTCACCTCACATCTCCACTCCATGGTGTCTACTCGCATCACATCACCCAAAAAAGTGTCGACTCACCTCACATCTCTACTCCATGGTGTCTACTCGCATCAAATCACCCAAAAAAGTGTCGACTCACCTCACATCTCCACTCCATGGTGTCTACTCGCATCACATCACCCAAAAAAGTGTCGACTCACCTCACATCTCCACTCCATGGTGTCTAGTCGCATCACATCACCCAAAAAAGTGTCGACTCACTCCACATCTCCACTCCATGGTGTCTACTCGCATCACATCACCCAAAAAAGTGTCGACTCACTTCACATCTCCACTCCATGGTGTCTACTCGCATCAAATCACCCAAAAAAGTGTCGACTCACCTCACATCTCCACTCCATGGTGTCTACTCGCATCACATCACCCACAAAGTGTCGACTCACCTCACATCTCCACTCCATCGTGTCTACTCGCATCACATCACCCAAAAAAGTGTCGACTCACCTCACATCTCCACTCCATGGTGTCTACTCGCATCACATCACCAAAAAAAGTGTCGACTCACCTCACATCTCTACTCCATGGTGTCTACTCGCATCACATCACCCAAAAAAGTGTCGACTCACCTCACATCTCCACTCCATGGTGTCTACTCGCATCACATCACCCAAAAAAGTGTCGACTCACCTCACATCTCCACTCCATGGTGTCTAGTCGCATCACATCACCCAAAAAAGTGTCGACTCACTCCACATCTCCACTCCATGGTGTCTACTCGCATCACATCACCCAAAAAAGCGTCGACTCACCTCACATCTCCACTCCATGGTGTCTACTCGCATCTCATCACCCAAAAAAGTGTCGACTCACCTCACATCTCCACTCCATGGTGTCTAGTCGCATCACATCACCCAAAAAAGTGTCGACTCACCTCACATCTCCACTCCATGGTGTCTACTCGCATCACATCACCCAAAAAAGTGTCGACTCACCTCAGATCTCCACTCCATGGTGTCTACTCGCATCACATCACCCAAAAAAGTGTCGACTCACCTCACATCTCCACTCCATGGTGTCTACTCGCATCACATCACCCAAAAAAGTGTCGACTCACCTCACATCTCCAGTCCATGGTGTCTACTCACATCACATCACCCAAAAAAGTGTCGACTCACCCCACATCTCCACTCCATGGTGTCTAGTCGCATCACATCACCCAAAAAAGTGTCCACTCACCTCACATCTCCACTCCATGGTGTCTACTCGCATCACATCACCCAAAAAAGTGTCGACTCACCTCACATCTCCACTCCATGGTGTCTACTCGCATCACATCACCCAAAAAAGTGTCGACTCACCTCACATCTCCACTCCATGGTGTCTACTCGCATCAAATCACCCAAAAAAGTGTCGATTCACCTCACATCTCCACTCCATGGTGTCTAGTCGCATCACATCACCCAAAAAAGTGTCCACTCACCTCACATCTCCACTCCATGGTGTCTACTCGCATCACATCACCCAAAAAAGTGTCGACTCACCTCACATCTCCACTCCATGGTGTCTAGTCACATCACATCACCCAAAAAAGTGTCGACTCACCCCACATCTCCACTCCATGGTGTCTGCTCGCATCACATCACCCAAAAAAGTGTCGACTCACCTCACATCTCCACTCCATGGTGTCTACTTGCATCACATCACCCAAAATAGTGTCGACTCGCCTCACATCTCCACTCCATGGTGTCTACTCGCATCAAATCACCCAAAAAAGTGTCGACTCACCTCACATCTCCACTCCATGGTGTCTAGTCGCATCACATCACCCAAAAGAGTGTCGACTCACCTCACATCTCCACTCCATGGTGTCTAGTCGCATCACATCACCCAAAAAAGTGTCGACTCACCTCACATCTCCACTCCATGGTGTCTAGTCGCATCACATCACCCAAAAAAGTGTCGACTCACTCCACATCTCCACTCCATGGTGTCTACTCGCATCACATCACCCAAAAAAGCGTCGACTCACCTCACATCTCCACTCCATGGTGTCTACTCGCATCTCATCACCCAAAAAAGTGTCGACTCACCTCACATCTCCACTCCATGGTGTCTAGTCGCATCACATCACCCAAAAAAGTGTCGACTCACTCCACATCTCCACTCCATGGTGTCTACTCGCATCACATCACCCAAAAAAGCGTCGACTCACCTCACATCTCCACTCCATGGTGTCTACTCGCATCTCATCACCCAAAAAAGTGTCGACTCACCTCACATCTCCACTCCATGGTGTCTAGTCGCATCACATCACCCAAAAAAGTGTCGACTCACCTCACATCTCCACTCCATGGTGTCTACTCGCATCACATCACCCAAAAAAGTGTCGACTCACCTCACATCTCCACTCCATGGTGTCTACTCGCATCACATCACCCAAAAAAGTGTCGACTCACCTCACATCTCCACTCCATGGTGTCTACTCGCATCACATCACCCAAAAAAGTGTCGACTCACCTCACATCTCCAGTCCATGGTGTCTACTCACATCACATCACCCAAAAAAGTGTCGACTCACCCCACATCTCCACTCCATGGTGTCTAGTCGCATCACATCACCCAAAAAAGTGTCCACTCACCTCACATCTCCACTCCATGGTGTCTACTCGCATCACATCACCCAAAAAAGTGTCGACTCACCTCACATCTCCACTCCATGGTGTCTACTCGCATCACATCACCCAAAAAAGTGTCGACTCACCTCACATCTCCACTCCATGGTGTCTACTCGCATCAAATCACCCAAAAAAGTGTCGATTCACCTCACATCTCCACTCCATGGTGTCTAGTCGCATCACATCACCCAAAAAAGTGTCCACTCACCTCACATCTCCACTCCATGGTGTCTACTCGCATCACATCACCCAAAAAAGTGTCGACTCACCTCACATCTCCACTCCATGGTGTCTAGTCACATCACATCACCCAAAAAAGTGTCGACTCACCCCACATCTCCACTCCATGGTGTGTGCTCGCATCACATCACCCAAAAAAGTGTCGACTCACCTCACATCTCCACTCCATGGTGTCTACTTGCATCACATCACCCAAAATAGTGTCGACTCGCCTCACATCTCCACTCCATGGTGTCTACTCGCATCAAATCACCCAAAAAAGTGTCGACTCACCTCACATCTCCACTCCATGGTGTCTAGTCGCATCACATCACCCAAAAGAGTGTCGACTCACCTCACATCTCCACTCCATGGTGTCTAGTCGCATCACATCACCCAAAAAAGTGTCGACTCACCTCACATCTCCACTCCATGGTGTCTACTCGCATCACATCACCCAAAAAAGTGTCGACTCGCCTCACATCTCCACTCCATGGTGTCTACTCGCATCACATCACCCAAAAAAGTGTCGACTCACCTCACATCTCCACTCCATGGTATCTACTCGCATCACATCACCCTAAAAAGTGTCGACTCACCTCACATCTCCACTCTATGGTGTCTAGTCGCATCACATCACCCAAAAGAGTGTCGACTCACCTCACATCTCCACTCCATGGTGTCTAGTCGCATCACATCACCCAAAAAAGTGTCGACTCACCTCACATCTCCACTACATGGTGTCTACTCGCATCACATCACCCAAAAAAGTGTCGACTCACCTCACATCTCCACTCCATGGTGTCTAGTCACATCACATCACCCAAAAAAGTGTCGACTCACCCCACATCTCCACTCCATGGTATCTACTCGCATCACATCACCCAAAAAATTGTCGACTCACCTCACATCTCCACTCCATGGTGTCTAGTCGCATCACATCACCCAAAAAAGTGTCGACTCACTTCACATCTCCACTCCATGGTGTCTACTCGCATCAAATCACCCAAAAAAGTGTCGACTCACCTCACATCTCCACTCCATGGTGTCTACTCGCATCACATCACCCACAAAGTGTCGACTCACCTCACATCTCCACTCCATGGTGTCTACTCGCATCACATCACCCAAAAAAGTGTCGACTCACCTCACATCTCCACTCCATGGTGTCTACTCGCATCACATCACCCAAAAAAGTGTCGACTCACCTCACATCTCTACTCCATGGTGTCTACTCGCATCAAATCACCCAAAAAAGTGTCGACTCACCTCACATCTCCACTCCATGGTGTCTACTCGCATCACATCACCCAAAAAAGTGTCGACTCACCTCACATCTCCACTCCATGGTGTCTAGTCGCATCACATCACCCAAAAAAGTGTCGACTCACTCCACATCTCCACTCCATGGTGTCTACTCGCATCACATCACCCAAAAAAGTGTCGACTCACTTCACATCTCCACTCCATGGTGTCTACTCGCATCAAATCACCCAAAAAAGTGTCGACTCACCTCACATCTCCACTCCATGGTGTCTACTCGCATCACATCACCCACAAAGTGTCGACTCACCTCACATCTCCACTCCATCGTGTCTACTCGCATCACATCACCCAAAAAAGTGTCGACTCACCTCACATCTCCACTCCATGGTGTCTACTCGCATCACATCACCAAAAAAAGTGTCGACTCACCTCACATCTCTACTCCATGGTGTCTACTCGCATCACATCACCCAAAAAAGTGTCGACTCACCTCACATCTCCACTCCATGGTGTCTACTCGCATCACATCACCCAAAAAAGTGTCGACTCACCTCACATCTCCACTCCATGGTGTCTAGTCGCATCACATCACCCAAAAAAGTGTCGACTCACTCCACATCTCCACTCCATGGTGTCTACTCGCATCACATCACCCAAAAAAGTGTCGACTCACCTCACATCTCCACTCCATGGTGTCTACTCGCATCTCATCACCCAAAAAAGTGTCGACTCACCTCACATCTCCACTCCATGGTGTCTAGTCGCATCACATCACCCAAAAAAGTGTCGACTCACCTCACATCTCCACTCCATGGTGTCTACTCGCATCACATCACCCAAAAAAGTGTCGACTCACCTCAGATCTCCACTCCATGGTGTCTACTCGCATCACATCACCCAAAAAAGTGTCGACTCACCTCACATCTCCACTCCATGGTGTCTACTCGCATCACATCACCCAAAAAAGTGTCGACTCACCTCACATCTCCAGTCCATGGTGTCTACTCACATCACATCACCCAAAAAAGTGTCGACTCACCCCACATCTCCACTCCATGGTGTCTAGTCGCATCACATCACCCAAAAAAGTGTCCACTCACCTCACATCTCCACTCCATGGTGTCTACTCGCATCACATCACCCAAAAAAGTGTCGACTCACCTCACATCTCCACTCCATGGTGTCTACTCGCATCACATCACCCAAAAAAGTGTCGACTCACCTCACATCTCCACTCCATGGTGTCTACTCGCATCACATCACCCAAAAAAGTGTCGACTCACCTCACATCTCCACTCCATGGTGTCTAGTCGCATCACATCACCCAAAAAAGTGTCGACTCACTTCACATCTCCACTCCATGGTGTCTAGTCGCATCACATCACCCAAAAAAGTGTCCACTCACCTCACATCTCCACTCCATGGTGTCTACTCGCATCACATCACCCAAAAAAGTGTCGACTCACCTCACATCTCCACTCCATGGTGTCTACTCGTATCACATCACCCAAAAAAGTGTCGACTCACCTCACATCTCCACTCCATGGTGTCTACTCGCATCACATCACCCAAAAAAGTGTCGACTCACCTCACATCTCCACTCCATGGTGTCTAGTCGCATCACATCACCCAAAAAATTGTCGACTCACCTCATATCTCCACTCCATGGTGTCTACTCGCATCAGATCACCCAAAAACGTGTCGACTCACCTCACATCTCCACTCCATGGTGTCTACTCGCATCAAATCACCCAAAAAAGTGTCGACTCACCTCACATCTCCACTCCATGGTGTCTAGTCGCATCACATCACCCAAAAAAGTGTCGACTCACCTCACATCTCCACTCCATGGTGTCTACTCGCATCAAATCACCCAAAAAAGTGTCGACTCACCTCACATCTCCACTCCATGGTGTCTACTCGCATCAAATCACCCAAAAAAGTGTCGACTCACCTCACATCTCCACTCCATGGTGTCTACTCGCATCAAATCACCCAAAAAAGTGTCGACTCACCTCACATCTCCACTCCATGGTGTCTAGTCGCATTACATCACCCAAAAAAGTGTCGACTCACCTCACATCTCCACTCCATGGTGTCTACTCGCATCAAATCACCCAAAAAAGTGTCGACTCACCTCACATCTCCACTCCATGGTGTCTACTTGCATCAAATCACCCAAAAATGTGTCGACTCACCTCACATCTCCACTCCATGGTGTCTAGTCGCATCACATCACCCAAAAAAGTGTCGACTCACCTCACATCTCCACTCCATGGTGTCTACTCGCATCAAATCACCCAAAAAAGTGTCGACTCACCTCACATCTCCACTCCATGGTGTCTACTCGCATCAAATCACCCAAAAAAGTGTCGACTCACCTCACATCTCCACTCCATGGTGTCTACTCGCATCACATCACCCAAAAAAGTGTCGACTCACCTCACATCTCCACTCCATGGTATCTACTCGCATCACATCACCCAAAAAATTGTCGACTCACCTCACATCTCCACTCCATGGTGTCTAGTCGCATCACATCACCCAAAAAAGTGTCGACTCACTTCACATCTCCACTCCATGGTGTCTACTCGCATCAAATCACCCAAAAAAGTGTCGACTCACCTCACATCTCCACTCCATGGTGTCTACTCGCATCACATCACCCACAAAGTGTCGACTCACCTCACATCTCCACTCCATGGTGTCTACTCGCATCACATCACCCAAAAAAGTGTCGACTCACCTCACATCTCCACTCCATGGTGTCTACTCGCATCACATCACCCAAAAAAGTGTCGACTCACCTCACATCTCTACTCCATGGTGTCTACTCGCATCAAATCACCCAAAAAAGTGTCGACTCACCTCACATCTCCACTCCATGGTGTCTACTCGCATCACATCACCCAAAAAAGTGTCGACTCACCTCACATCTCCACTCCATGGTGTCTAGTCGCATCACATCACCCAAAAAAGTGTCGACTCACTCCACATCTCCACTCCATGGTGTCTACTCGCATCACATCACCCAAAAAAGTGTCGACTCACCTCACATCTCCACTCCATGGTGTCTACTCGCATCACATCACCCAAAAAAGTGTCGACTCACCTCACATCTCCACTCCATGGTGTCTAGTCGCATCACATCACCCAAAAAAGTGTCGACTCACCTCACATCTCCACTCCATGGTGTCTACTCGCATCACATCACCCAAAAAAGTGTCGACTCACCTCAGATCTCCACTCCATGGTGTCAACTCGCATCACATCACCCAAAAAAGTGTCGACTCACCTCACATCTCCACTCCATGGTGTCTACTCGCATCACATCACCCAAAAAAGTGTCGACTCACCTCACATCTCCAGTCCATGGTGTCTACTCGCATCACATCACCCAAAAGTGTCGACTCACCCCACATCTCCACTCCATGGTGTCTAGTCGCATCACATCACCCAAAAAAGTGTCCACTCACCTCACATCTCCACTCCATGGTGTCTACTCGCATCACATCACCCAAAAAAGTGTCGACTCACCTCACATCTCCACTCCATGGTGTCTACTCGCATCACATCACCCAAAAAAGTGTCGACTCACCTCACATCTCCACTCCATGGTGTCTAGTCGCATCACATCACCCAAAAAAGTGTCGACTCACTTCACATCTCCACTCCATGGTGTCTAGTCGCATCACATCACCCAAAAAAGTGTCCACTCACCTCACATCTCCACTCCATGGTGTCTACTCGCATCACATCACCCAAAAAAGTGTCGACTCACCTCACATCTCCACTCCATGGTGTCTACTCGCATCACATCACCCAAAAAAGTGTCGACTCACCTCACATCTCCACTCCATGGTGTCTACTCGCATCACATCACCCAAAAAAGTGTCGACTCACCTCACATCTCCACTCCATGGTGTCTAGTCGCATCACATCACCCAAAAAATTGTCGACTCACCTCATATCTCCACTCCATGGTGTCTACTCGCATCAGATCACCCAAAAACGTGTCGACTCACCTCACATCTCCACTCCATGGTGTCTACTCGCATCAAATCACCCAAAAAAGTGTCGACTCACCTCACATCTCCACTCCATGGTGTCTAGTCGCATCACATCACCCAAAAAAGTGTCGACTCACCTCACATCTCCACTCCATGGTGTCTACTCGCATCAAATCACCCAAAAAAGTGTCGACTCACCTCACATCTCCACTCCATGGTGTCTACTCGCATCAAATCACCCAAAAAAGTGTCGACTCACCTCACATCTCCACTCCATGGTGTCTACTCGCATCAAATCACCCAAAAAAGTGTCGACTCACCTCACATCTCCACTCCATGGTGTCTAGTCGCATTACATCACCCAAAAAAGTGTCGACTCACCTCACATCTCCACTCCATGGTGTCTACTCGCATCAAATCACCCAAAAAAGTGTCGACTCACCTCACATCTCCACTCCATGGTGTCTACTTGCATCAAATCACCCAAAAATGTGTCGACTCACCTCACATCTCCACTCCATGGTGTCTAGTCGCATCACATCACCCAAAAAAGTGTCGACTCATCTCACATCTCCACTCCATGGTGTCTACTCGCATCAAATCACCCAAAAAAGTGTCGACTCACCTCACATCTCCACTCCATGGTGTCTACTCGCATCAAATCACCCAAAAAAGTGTCGACTCACCTCACATCTCCACTCCATGGTGTCTACTCGCATCACATCACCCAAAAAAGTGTCGACTCACCTCACATCTCCACTCCATGGTATCTACTCGCATCACATCACCCAAAAAATTGTCGACTCACCTCACATCTCCACTCCATGGTGTCTAGTCGCATCACATCACCCAAAAAAGTGTCGACTCACTTCACATCTCCACTCCATGGTGTCTACTCGCATCAAATCACCCAAAAAAGTGTCGACTCACCTCACATCTCCACTCCATGGGGTCTACTCGCATCACATCACCCACAAAGTGTCGACTCACCTCACATCTCCACTCCATGGTGTCTACTCGCATCACATCACCCAAAAAAGTGTCGACTCACCTCACATCTCCACTCCATGGTGTCTACTCGCATCACATCACCCAAAAAAGTGTCGACTCACCTCACATCTCTACTCCATGGTGTCTACTCGCATCAAATCACCCAAAAAAGTGTCGACTCACCTCACATCTCCACTCCATGGTGTCTACTCGCATCACATCACCCAAAAAAGTGTCGACTCACCTCACATCTCCACTCCATGGTGTCTAGTCGCATCACATCACCCTAAAAAGTGTCGACTCACTCCACATCTCCACTCCATGGTGTCTACTCGCATCACATCACCCAAAAAAGTGTCGACTCACCTCACATCTCCACTCCATGGTGTCTACTCGCATCACATCACCCAAAAAAGTGTCGACTCACCTCACATCTCCACTCCATGGTGTCTAGTCGCATCACATCACCCAAAAAAGTGTCGACTCACCTCACATCTCCACTCCATGGTGTCTACTTGTTATAGACTAAGGACGGAGTCTATGAAGATTAGGGGCTGAAATATCTCAAAATCGTCAACTACAATTCTGGACAGAAAAGTCGTCGTCACAAGAAACGTCGTCGACGAAAGGTCCACTGTTAGAATTCTTTCAAACTCGAGTATGTTGTAGCCCTTGACCGTGGCTATCTTTCCCAATTTGAATAGTATCAGAATATGGAGTATAACTCGAGTTATGAACTTCGGCGCACTAGGGGGTATGCTGCCATAGAAAACGTAACTCAATCACAATGATCTCACAAGTTCACACAAGAAAGTTAGAGTAGCAATAGAACCAGGTAGGAGGGGATGAGGAGGACGAGAGGGAAGGTCCCAAGAGAGTCCCCAACCAAGGAAACCCCATGCCATACAATTCCCTTCCCCATAGGCAACCCAACTTTGACCTTTGTCACTATCCCAACCTCCACAATCCACCTCAACCCAACTTGGCCACACTTGCCAACCTGGTTTGGTTTCTCCCAACCATTTGGCAGCAACTACAGTAGAAAAGACGAATTTCCCAACCCCCAAAAGTCTGTACCCCATATTGAGTCAACCCCACAACTTCCCATAGTCACCACAACCAAATATCAAAAGCATACGAACTCCAACGTTCGTAACTTTCTAGTTCGTGCTCCGATTGAAGCGATACTTGGTTCCTCGGAAAGCTCTTGAGCAGAGGAGTCACTTCAGATATCTGCTCAAGCCAAATAACATTCACACACACACTCAGAAAAACCAAACCGCACAAAACACAAATTCTTGCACACACTCACAACACGCATGCAACGCACGAACATATGATGGGAGGCAGACAGACGTGAATGCGAATGGTAGCATCACTCAACACTACTCGCATCACATCACCCAAAAAAGTGTCGACTCACCTCACATCTCCACTCCATGGTGTCTACTCGCATCACATCACCCAAAAAAGTGTCGACTCACCTCACATCTCCAGTCCATGGTGTCTACTCGCATCACATCACCCAAAAAAGTGTCGACTCACCTCACATCTCCACTCCATGGTGTCTACTCGCATCAAATCACCCAAAAAAGTGTCGACTCACCTCACATCTCCACTCCATGGTGTCTACTCGCATCACATCACCCACAAAGTGTCGACTCACCTCACATCTCCACTCCATGGTGTCTACTCGCATCACATCACCCAAAAAAGTGTCGACTCACCTCACATCTCCACTCCATGGTGTCTACTCGCATCACATCACCCAAAAAAGTGTCGACTCACCTCACATCTCTACTCCATGGTGTCTACTCGCATCAAATCACCCAAAAAAGTGTCGACTCACCTCACATCTCCACTCCATGGTGTCTACTTGCATCACATCACCCAAAAAAGTGTCGACTCACCTCACATCTCCACTCCATGGTGTCTAGTCGCATCACATCACCCAAAAAAGTGTCGACTCACTCCACATCTCCACTCCATGGTGTCTACTCGCATCACATCACCCAAAAAAGTGTCGACTCACCTCACATCTCCACTCCATGGTGTCTACTCGCATCACATCACCCAAAAAAGTGTCGACTCACCTCACATCTCCACTCCATGGTGTCTAGTCGCATCACATCACCCAAAAAAGTGTCGACTCACCTCACATCTCCACTCCATGGTGTCTACTCGCATCACATCACCCAAAAAAGTGTCGACTCACCTCACATCTCCACTCCATGGTGTCTACTCGCATCACATCACCCAAAAAAGTGTCGACTCACCTCACATCTCCACTCCATGGTGTCTACTCGCATCACATCACCCAAAAAAGTGTCGACTCACCTCACATCTCCAGTCCATGGTGTCTACTCGCATCACATCACCCAAAAAAGTGTCGACTCACCTCACATCTCCACTCCATGGTGTCTAGTCGCATCACATCACCCAAAAAAGTGTCGACTCACCTCACATCTCCACTCCATGGTGTCTACTCGCATCACATCACCCAAAAAAGTGTCGACTCACCTCACATCTCCACTCCATGGTGTCTACTCGCATCACATCACCCAAAAAAGTGTCGACTCACCTCACATCTCCACTCCATGGTGTCTAGTCGCATCACATCACCCAAAAAAGTGTCGACTCACTTCACATCTCCACTCCATGGTGTCTACTCGCATCAAATCACCCAAAAAAGTGTCGACTCACCTCACATCTCCACTCCATGGTGTCTACTCGCATCACATCACCCAAAAAAGTGTCGACTCACCTCACATCTCCACTCCATGGTGTCTACTCGCATCACATCACCCAAAAAAGTGTCGACTCACCTCACATCTCCACTCCATGGTGTCTACTCGCATCACATCACCCAAAAAAGTGTCGACTCACCTCACATCTCCACTCCATGGTGTCTAGTCGCATCACATCACCCAAAAAAGTGTCGACTCACCTCACATCTCCACTCCATGGTGTCTACTCGCATCAAATCACCCAAAAAAGTGTCCACTCACCTCACATCTCCACTCCATGGTGTCTAGTCGCATCACATCACCCAAAAACGTGTCGACTCACCTCACATCTCCACTCCATGGTGTCTACTCGCATCACATCACCCAAAAAAGTGTCGACTCACCTCACATCTCCACTCCATGGTGTCTAGTCGCATCACATCACCCAAAAAAGTGTCGACTCACCTCACATCTCCACTCCATGGTGTCTACTCGCATCACATCACCCAAAAAAGTGTCAACTCACCTCACATCTCCACTCCATGGTGTCTACTCGCATCACATCACCCAAAAAAGTGTCGACTCACCTCACATCTCCACTCCATGGTGTCTACTCGCATCACATCACCCAAAAAATTGTCGACTCACCTCACATCTTTACTCCATGGTGTCTACTCGCATCAAATCACCCAAAAAAGTGTCGACTCACCTCACATCTCCACTCCATGGTGTCTACTCGCATCACATCACCCAAAAAAGTGTCGACTCACCTCACATCTCCACTCCATGGTGTCTAGTCGCATCACATCACCCAAAAAAGTGTCGACTCACTCCACATCTCCACTCCATGGTGTCTACTCGCATCACATCACCCAAAAAAGTGTCGACTCACCTCACATCTCCACTCCATGGTGTCTACTCGCATCACATCACCCAAAAAAGTGTCGACTCACCTCACATCTCCACTCCATGGTGTCTAGTCGCATCACATCACCCAAAAAAGTGTCGACTCACCTCACATCTCCACTCCATGGTGTCTACTCGCATCACATCACCCAAAAAAGTGTCGACTCACCTCACATCTCCACTCCATGGTGTCTAATCGCATCACATCACCCAAAAAAGTGTCGACTCACCTCACATCTCCACTCCATGGTGTCTACTCGCATCACATCACCCAAAAAAGTGTCGACTCACCTCAGATCTCCACTCCATGGTGTCTACTCGCATCACATCACCCAAAAAAGTGTCGACTCACCTCACATCTCCACTCCATGGTGTCTACTCGCATCACATCACCCAAAAAAGTGTCGACTCACCTCACATCTCCAGTCCATGGTGTCTACTCGCATCACATCACCCAAAAAAGTGTCGACTCACCTCACATCTCCACTCCATGGTGTCTAGTCGCATCACATCACCCAAAAAAGTGTCCACTCACCTCACATCTCCACTCCATGGTGTCTACTCGCATCACATCACCCAAAAAAGTGTCGACTCACCTCACATCTCCACTCCATGGTGTCTACTCGCATCACATCACCCAAAAAAGTGTCGACTCACCTCACATCTCCACTCCATGGTGTCTAGTCGCATCACATCACCCAAAAAAGTGTCGACTCACCTCACATCTCCACTCCATGGTGTCTAGTCGCATCACATCACCCAAAAAAGTGTCGACTCACTTCACATCTCCACTCCATGGTGTCTACTCGCATCAAATCACCCAAAAAAGTGTCGACTCACCTCACATCTCCACTCCATGGTGTCTACTCGCATCACATCACCCACAAAGTGTGGACTCACCTCACATCTCCACTCCATGGTGTCTACTCGCATCACATCACCCAAAAAAGTGTCGACTCACCTCACATCTCCACTCCATGGTGTCTACTCGCATCACATCACCCAAAAAAGTGTCGACTCACCTCACATCTCCACTCCATGGTGTCTAGTCGCATCACATCACCCAAAAAAGTGTCGACTCACTTCACATCTCCACTCCATGGTGTCTACTCGCATCAAATCACCCAAAAAAGTGTCGACTCACCTCACATCTCCACTCCATGGTGTCTACTCGCATCACATCACCCAAAAAAGTGTCGACTCACCTCACATCTCCACTCCATGGTATCTACTCGCATCACATCACCCAAAAAATTGTCGACTCACCTCACATCTCCACTCCATGGTGTCTAGTCGCATCACATCACCCAAAAAAGTGTCGACTCACTTCACATCTCCACTCCATGGTGTCTACTCGCATCAAATCACCCAAAAAAGTGTCGACTCACCTCACATCTCCACTCCATGGTGTCTACTCGCATCACATCACCCACAAAGTGTCGACTCACCTCACATCTCCACTCCATGGTGTCTTCTCGCATCACATCACCCAAAAAAGTGTCGACTCACCTCACATCTCCACTCCATGGTGTCTTCTCGCATCACATCACCCAAAAAAGTGTCGACTCACCTCACATCTTTACTCCATGGTGTCTACTCGCATCAAATCACCCAAAAAAGTGTCGACTCACCTCACATCTCCACTCCATGGTGTCTACTCGCATCAAATTACCCAAAAAAGTGTCGACTCACCTCACATCTCCACTCCATGGTGTCTACTCGCATCAAATTACCCAAAAAAGTGTCGACTCACATCACATCTCCACTCCCTGGTATCTACTCGCATCACATCACCCAAAAAAGTGTCGACTCACCTCACATCTCCACTCCATGGTGTCTAGTCGCATCAAATCACCCAAAAAAGTGTCGACTCACCTCACATCTCCACTCCATGGTGTCTAGTCGCATCACATCACCCAAAAAAGTGTCGACTCACCTCACATCTCCACTCCATGGTGTCTACTCGCATCACATCACCCAAAAAAGTGTCGACTCACCTCAGATCTCCACTCCATGGTGTCTACTCGCATCACATCACCCAAAAAAGTGTCGACTCGCCTCACATCTCCACTCCATGGTGTCTACTCGCATCACATCACCCAAAAAAGTGTCGACTCACCTCACATCTCCAGTCCATGGTGTCTACTCGCATCACATCACCCAAAAAAGTGTCGACTCACCTCACATCTCCACTCCATGGTGTCTAGTCGCATCACATCACCCAAAAAAGTGTCCACTCACCTCACATCTCCACTCCATGGTGTCTACTCGCATCACATCACCCAAAAAAGTGTCGACTCACCTCACATCTCCACTCCATGGTGTCTACTCGCATCACATCACCCAAAAAAGTGTCGACTCACCTCACATCTCCACTCCATGGTGTCTACTCGCATCACATCACCCAAAAAAGTGTCGACTCACCTCACATCTCCACTCCATGGTGTCTAGTCGCATCACATCACCCAAAAAAGTGTCGACTCACTTCACATCTCCACTCCATGGTGTCTACTTGCATCAAATCACCCAAAAAAGTGTCGACTCACCTCACATCTCCACTCCATGGTGTCTACTCGCATCACATCACCCACAAAGTGTCGACTCACCTCACATCTCCACTCCATGGTGTCTACTCGCATCACATCACCCAAAAAAGTGTCGACTCACCTCACATCTCCACTCCATGGTGTCTACTCGCATCACATCACCCAAAAAAGTGTCGACTCACCTCACATCTCTACTCCATGGTGTCTACTCGCATCAAATCACCCAAAAAAGTGTCGACTCACCTCACATCTCCACTCCATGGTGTCTACTCGCATCACATCACCCAAAAAAGTGTCGACTCACCTCACATCTCCACTCCATGGTGTCTAGTCGCATCACATCACCCAAAAAAGTGTCGACTCACTCC
Organism: Closterium sp. Naga37s-1; assembly: GCA_947471745.1. Classification (NCBI taxonomy): domain Eukaryota; kingdom Viridiplantae; phylum Streptophyta; class Zygnematophyceae; order Desmidiales; family Closteriaceae; genus Closterium; species Closterium sp. Naga37s-1. Next base: position 1,055,135 of record CANJKZ010000065.1, read on the forward strand.
ACATCTCCACTCCATGGTGTCTACTCGCATCACATCACCCAAAAAAGTGTCGACTCACCTCACATCTCCACTCCATGGTGTCTACTCGCATCACATCACCCAAAAAAGTGTCGACTCACCTCACATCTCCACTCCATGGTGTCTAGTCGCATCACATCACCCAAAAAAGTGTCGACTCACCTCACATCTCCACTCCATGGTGTCTACTCGCATCACATCACCCAAAAAAGTGTCGACTCACCTCAGATCTCCACTCCATGGTGTCTACTCGCATCACATCACCCAAAAAAGTGTCGACTCACCTCACATCTCCACTCCATGGTGTCTACTCGCATCACATCACCCAAAAAAGTGTCGACTCACCTCACATCTCCAGTCCATGGTGTCTACTCGCATCACATCACCCAAAAAAGTGTCGACTCACCTCACATCTCCACTCCATGGTGTCTACTCGCATCACATCACCCAAAAAAGTGTCGACTCACCTCACATCTCCACTCCATGGTGTCTACTCGCATCACATCACCCAAAAAAGTGTCGACTCACCTCACATCTCCACTCCATGGTGTCTACTCGCATCACATCACCCAAAAAAGTGTCGACTCACCTCACATCTCCACTCCATGGTGTCTAGTCGCATCACATCACCCAAAAAAGTGTCGACTCACTCCACATCTCCACTCCATGGTGTCTACTCGCATCACATCACCCAAAAAAGTGTCGACTCACCTCACATCTCCACTCCATGGTGTCTACTCGCATCACATCACCCAAAAAAGTGTCGACTCACCTCACATCTCCACTCCATGGTGTCTAGTCGCATCACATCACCCAGAAAAGTGTCGACTCACCTCACATCTCCACTCCATGGTGTCTACTAGCATCACATCACCCAAAAAAGTGTCGACTCACCTCACATCTCCACTCCATGGTGTCTAGTCGCATCACATCACCCAAAAAAGTGTCCACTCACCTCACATCTCCACTCCATGGTGTCTACTTGCATCACATCACCCAAAAAAGTGTCGACTCACCTCACATCTCCACTCCATGGTGTCTACTCGCATCACATCACCCAAAGAAGTGTCGACTCACCTCACATCTCCACTCCATGGTGTCTAGTCACATCACATCACCCAAAAAAGTGTCGACTCACCCCACATCTCCACTCCATGGTGTCTACTCGCATCACATCACCCAAAAAAGTGTCGACTCACCTCACATCTCCACTCCATGGTGTCTAGTTGCATCACATCACCCAAAAAAGTGTCGACTCACCTCACATCTCCACTCCATGATGTCTAGTCGCACCACATCGCCCAAAAAAGTGTCGACTCACCTCACATCTCCACTCCATGGTGTCGACTCGCATCTCATCACCCAAAAAAGTGTCGACTCACCTCACATCTCCACTCCATGGTGTCTACTCGCATCACATCACCCAAAAAAGTGTCGACTCACCTCACATCTCCACTCCATGGTGTCTAGTCGCATCACATCACCCAAAAAAGTGTCGACTCACCTCACATCTCCACTCCATGGTGTCTAGTCGCATCACATCACCCAAAAAAGTGTCGACTCACCTCACATCTCCACTCCATGGTGTCTACTCGCATCACATCACCCAAAAAAGTGTCGACTCACCTCACATCTCCACTCCATGGTGTCTACTCGCATCACATCACCCAAAAAAGTGTCGACTCACCTCACATCTCCACTCCATGGTGTCTACTCGCATCACATCACCCAAAAAAGTGTCGACTCACCTCACATCTCCACTCCATGGTGTCTACTCGCATCACATCACCCAAAAAAGTGTCGACTCACCTCACATCTCCACTCCATGGTGTCTACTTGCATCACATCACCCAAAAAAGTGTCGACTCACCTCACATCTCCACTCCATGGTGTCTAGTCACATCACATCACCCAAAAAAGTGTCCACTCATCTCACATCTCCACTCCATGGTGTCTACTCGCATCACATCACCCAAAAAAGTGTCGACTCACCTCACATCTCCACTCCATGGTGTCTAGTCGCATCACATCACCCAAAAAAGTGTCGACTCACCTCACATCTCCACTCCATGGTGTCTAGTCACATCACATCACCCAAAAAAGTGTCGACTCACCCCACATCTCCACTCCATGGTGTCTACTGGCATCACATCACCCAAAAAAGTGTCGACTCACCCCACATCTCCACTCCATGGTGTCTAGTTGCATCACATCACCCAAAAAAGTGTCGACTCACCTCACATCTCCACTCCATGGTGTCTAGTTGCATCACATCGCCCAAAAAAGTGTCGACTCACCTCACATCTCCACTCCATGGTGTCGACTCGCATCACATCACCCAAAAAAGTGTCGACTCACCTCACATCTCCACTCCATGGTATCTACTCGCATCACATCACCCAAAAAAGTGTCGACTCACCTCACATCTCCACTCCATGGTATCTACTCGCATCACATCACCCAAAAAAGTGTCGACTCACCTCACATCTCCACTCCATGGTGTCTAGTCGCATCACATCACCCAAAAAAGTGTCGACTCACCTCACATCTCCACTCCATGGTGTCTAGTCGCATCACATCACCCAAAAAAGTGTCGACTCACCTCACATCTCCACTCCATGGTGTCTAGTCGCATCACATCACCCAAAAAAGTGTCGACTCACCTCACATCTCCACTCCATGGTGTCTACTCGCATCACATCACCCAAAAAAGTGTCAACTCACCTCACATCTCCACTCCATGGTGTCTACTCGCATCACATCACCCAAAAAAGTGTCGACTCACCTCACATCTCCACTCCATGGTGTCTACTCGCATCACATCACCCAAAAAAGTGTCGACTCACCTCACATCTCCACTCCATGGTGTCTACTCGCATCACATCACCCAAAAAAGTGTCGACTCACCTCACATCTCCACTCCATGGTGTCTAGTCACATCACATCACCCAAAAAAGTGTCCACTCATCTCACATCTCCACTCCATGGTGTCTACTCGCATCACATCACCCAAAAAAGTGTCGACTCACCTCACATCTCCACTCCATGGTGTCTACTCGCATCACATCACCCAAAAAAGTGTCGACTCACCTCACATCTCCACTCCATGGTGTCTAGTCACATCACATCACCCAAAAAAGTGTCGACTCACCCCACATCTCCACTCCATGGTGTCTACTGGCATCACATCACCCAAAAAAGTGTCGACTCACCTCACATCTCCACTCCATGGTGTCTAGTTGCATCACATCACCCAAAAAAGTGTCGACTCACCTCACATCTCCACTCCATGATGTCTAGTCGCACCACATCGCCCAAAAAAGTGTCGACTCACCTCACATCTCCACTCCATGGTGTCGACTCGCATCACATCACCCAAAAAAGTGTCGACTCACCTCACATCTCCAGTCCATGGTGTCTACTCGCATCACATCACCCAAAAAAGTGTCGACTCACCTCACATCTCCACTCCATGGTGTCTAGTCACATCACATCACCCAAAAAAGTGTCGACTCACCACACATCTCCACTCCATGGTGTCTACTGGCATCACATCACCCAAAAAAGTGTCGACTCACCTCACATCTCCACTCCATGGTATCTACTCGCATCACATCACCCAAAAAATTGTCGACTCACCTCACATCTCCACTCCATGGTGTCTAGTTGCATCACATCACCCAAAAAAGTGTCGACTCACCTCACATCTCCACTCCATGGTGTCTAGTCGCATCACATCACTCCTTGTCGAGCACCGAGATGATCTTGGTGCACTGTTGCATCTGCGACACTTCGCTGCCCGCCGCTGCCATCCTCGCATAGGTGTCCTTGATCTTGTCAAGGACCGGTTTCACATCATCTCCCGGTTTCATGGAGAGGGCAGCCAACTCCTTCTCCAACACAATCACCATCGGCAGCGTGTTGGGCTGAATCACGTCGCGTAGCAGCTTCCATGCCTTCGGTCCGGAATCATCCAACTCCACCAAATCCTTGACGCTCCAGATCCAATTTGAATCAAGTCATTTGCAGCTGTGATCAGAACGCTATCAACGTTTGAAGCCGCTGTGCAGAAATCCGACTTTGCACTCTATCTTTCGTTTTAGGCACATTCAAGCCTATTTTGACTATAAAAAGTGGTATCAGAGCCCCTTGGAGCAGTTTCGACAATGGCTGGACCTGAGGAAATGGGTGGCAGGGGTGCTGGTGGCAATGAAGAAGCCCAAGCTCAAGGCCAACCCCGTGATTCAGCCATGGCGCCCGTGCAACCAAGTCTTGGCCCACCTAGGGATGAGCCTTGGGTGTTTGGGCTTGACAAGTTCAATGGCGACAACTTCGCTGAATGTTCCTTCAGAATGGAGAATGTATTTGACCACTATTACCTGCTGGAGGTGATGGAAGGAACAGAGAAGCGCCCCGAGAACGACCCAGAGAAGAGCCAGTGGGTGCGGAAGAGCGCACAAGGCTATCTCCTACTTGGGCAAGCGTTGGGGAGCAGCCAGATCCGTCACATCAAGCCATTCCAGCGTGAACCAGAGAAGGGACCAAAGGCATGGGCTGCTCTCAAGGTTGTACACGCTCCTGCAACAGCGGTGGTAGCGGTGGTGTTGGAACGGCAAATGGCGGCACTACGAATTGAAGAAGACGAAGCGGTTGAAGAAGGGGTGCAGAAATTCTTCGACTTGTTGATGCGGCTTGAGGGAGCTGATTTGAACTACAGTGAGCTCCAAAAGAAGACCAATTTGCTGGCCTTACTCCCAGATTCATGGTCCTCGCTCATCATCAAACTCAATCGTGACTTGCCCCGCCTCTCGCTTGAAGACGTGAAGCGAGCGACCCTTCAAGAGGACTTCCGCTGCTGTGAGTTGGCGAGTGCGGATGGCGCCGGGGCAGCAAGCATCGGCCAAGGGTATGACCGTGGAAGGGGCAGAGGACAAGGGGGAGGTAGATTTGGCAGCAACAACTTCAATGGAGGCCGCGGGATTGGCGGATACGGCAGCGACAACAAGAGCTACGGACGCGGTCGCGGCCGATTCGACGACGAGTGCCACTATTGTCATAGGAGCGGACATATGTGGCGCGATTGCTTCAAGCTCCCTGATGGATGGATCCCTGCTCAAGGCCAAGAGGTTAGAGGAGCAGGAGGAGGGAGAGGAAGACGCCGTGGAGGCCGTGGCAGTCGCGGAGGTGGTGCTGCAAATATGAAGAACGGTGACAATGAGAGCGAGTCGAGGGACGATCGCTTTCCGGGTCAATTCTTCTTAGTTTCGACGCAAGCACTGGCTGCACCAGAAAAGGATGAAAGCTTTGAGGAGCCTGCTGCTGTGGGGAAGGTGACCCTACACTCCCTGGACTATTGGGTGATCGATAGCGGCGCTACCTATGGCATGACACCTCGTGCGGACTTGCTCACCGAACTTGAACCGTCACCGGTGAAGCATGTCACATCGGCTTTGGGGCAGCAAGCAGAGGTGAAAGGCATGGGAAAGGCCATGTTCAAGGGTGCTGATGGGAAGATGGTGGGCCTCAAGAACGTGCTTTGGGTGCCCAACCTTGCTGCCAACCTGATTTCCGTGCGACGGTTGCAAAAGGCCGGCATGGACACGAGCTCGAAGGGAGCTAAGACCTATACTGCGAGGCTTGGTGAGCGGATTATTTGGGACCTTCACGAGGATAGGGATGTCTACAACGAGATGTGGCAGATCCCTGTGGTCCCCACGCCTAAGAAGAGGCAAGTGGCAGCAAGCATCAGCACCAAGGGTGAAGCGGTTGGTAGCGGCGATGGCGCGAACGGTCGCGCTAAGGAGATTGATTCCAAGAAGTGCAATCTTGGAGGGACCAGCAAGCTCCGTGAACACAAGGAGAGTGGTGCAGCAGCTCAGAAGCAGCACAAGGGTGAGGAGAACCCTAAGGCAGCAGCGGAGGAGGACTACGGAGAGAGCATGTGGGGCACTATTGCGAGTGCGGCATTCTCCCATCCGACTTCGGCTACGGGGGAGTGTGATTGGTTGACCTTGCATCGGCGCGTGGGGCATGTGGCCCTGCCCATCTTGCAGAAGCTAGTGAAGAATGAGATGGTTGCTGGCATACGTGTGAAGGGGGAGCCCGATGAGGTACTTGGCTGCTCGACGTGCATGCAAGCCAAGTTCACCCGTTACCCATTCTCTAGTTCGGAGGCAACGGCTAAGGCACCACTTGATGAGGTGGTGATGGACGTGGTGGGCCCCCTGAAGCTTGGAGCTGCTGGAGCTGAGTACTTTCTCACCATAGTGGAGGTCTACACTTGCATGACTTGGGTGTACGTGCTGTCCAAGAAGAGCGACGTGGCTGAAACGGTGAAGACCGATTGGTTGCCGATGGTGGAGCGGTAACAAGACCGGCTAGTGAAGACAATTCGCACCGATCGAGGGGGAGAGTTCCTGAGCAAGGAGTTCTCATTGTGGCTGAAGAAGAATGGCATAAGGCACTACCTTACCATTCCATACTCTCCTGCAATGAACGGCATCGCCGAGCGAGCGAACCGGACAATCACGGAGACGGCGCGCGGGTTGCTCGTTGAAGCCAGCTACCCGACTATTTCTGGCCTGATGCGGTGCGGAGTGCGTATGTGGCCAAGAACAGAGCTTTGACTCACGTGGGAGCAGACAAATGAGTGCCCTATGTGGAGTGGATTGGAAGGAAGCCAAAGGTGGATATGCTTCGGGTGTTCGGGTGCATGTGCATGGCGCTCGTGCCTAAGCATCTTCGGCACAACAAGCTCGGTGCCAAGGCAATATGGGCTGTGAACTTGGGCATGGCTCAAAACAGCAAGGGGTGGCTTCTTTGGGACCCATTCACCAAGAAATTCTTGGTGATCAGGGACTGCAAGTTCATGGAGAACCTGATGTATAAGGATTGGAAGGCAGAGAATGAGGCGAAGAAAGGCGTGCGGTTTGGGGAGGTGAAGAGTTCCGGTTTGGAGCATGTGGAGCTGCCCTTGGAGCTGAGCAGCGGCAGCACCACCACAAGGCAATCTTCCCTTGTGAATGGGGGAGAGGAGGCCAAGGATGCAGAGGAAGAAGAGGAGGAGGTGCAGCAAGTGAGCGAGCGTGCACCGACACTTCCTTCTCGCACTACGAGTGCCCTATGGATCCGAGTCACCCCGCAGCAACGCCATGAGAGCCTTCATGTCCCTGCAGCTGAGGAGGAAGGAAGGGGCAAAACGAGAATCCAAGCCCCAAATAGGTTGACCTATGAGGATCTGGGAAAGCCAGCCGAGTCAGCCTTGGCCGGAGCGGCAATGATGGTTGGAGATGACGAGGAAAGTGAGTACGAGGAGTGTGCCTTCGCGTTCTTCTCTCCGATGGAGATGCTGGGGGAACCAGCAACTCTCAAGGAGGCCTTGGAGAGTAGTGATGCTGAGGAGTGGAAGAAGGCAATGGAGAGTGAGCTGAAGAGCATTGAGGAGAATGGCACATGGGAATTGGTGGAGCTACCGGAGGGGCGTAAGGCGATTACGTCCAAGTGGCTCTTCAAGATCAAGTCTGACGCCGACAGCAAAATCGAGCGCTACAAGTCTAGGCTTGTAGCGAAGGGGTACCAGCAGAAGGAGAAGGTGGACTATAAGGAGCTGTCTGCTCCTCTGGTGAAGCCGACGACACTGCAAACCCTACTCGCGGGAGCTACCATCAAAGGATGGGTGGTGAAACAAATGGACGTGACAACCGCGTTCCTCAACGGCATTCTCGAAGAAGAGATTTTCTTGGCGCAGCCAGAGGGGTTTGATGATGGTAGTGGCAGAGTTTTGAAGCTGAAGAAGGCCTTTTATGGACTGAAGCAGGCCCCTAGGCAGTGGTACTTGAAGCTACGAGACGTTTTGGAGGAGATCGGCTTCACTCCCTCAACGGCCGATCACTCATTGTTCATGCTTGGCGAGGGGGAGCAGAGGAGCTTCATGGTGGTGTACGTGGATGACATCCTCATCTTCTCACACTCCTATGACCTTGTGAAGGAGGTGATGCTGAAGCTTCAAGACAAGTTCAAGTGCAAGGCCCTTGGTGACGCGAGCTTCTACCTCGGGCTCCACATCGAACGAGATGTGGAGAAGCGGTGCATGCGTGTGCATCAACGGAAGTACCTGGAGGCATTGGCTGCCAACTTTAAGCAGAGTGAAGGCCATGTGGCTACACCCTTTCCCTCTGGGTGCAAGTGTGTGAAGGGACCAGAGGAGGAGAGCGTTGGTGAAGAGGAGAGGCGCCGTTTTCACTCGTTGGTGGGCAGCCTCATGTACGCGGCGGTAAATACCCGACCGGACGTCGCCTTTGCAACTGGACAGTTGGCTAGGGTTGTTCAATGCCCTAATGAGGAGTAGGTAGCTGCTGGAATGAGGGTGGCCAAGTATCTTGGCCAAACAGCGACGGTTGGGCTGCAATACTCGGCGGCGGCGCAAAGGCGCCAAAAGGGCGCGGATGGTGTTGAGCCCGGGCGTTTGTTCCTCACCGCATTCTCGGATGCTTCTTATGCATCGGAACCAGAGGACATGACAAATGTTGGAGGGTTCATTTGCTGTGTTGGTGGAGGCCCAACTGCTTGGGAGAGCAAGAAGCAGGTGGATCAAGCATTGAGCTCGGTGGAGTCCGAGTACATGGCACTCTTCTGTGCCGTACGGGAGATTGTGTGGTTGCGGCGTTTGTTGGCTGAATTGGGGGAGGAGCAGCAAGGACCTACCCCACTCTACTGTGACAGCCAGGGTGCCATTGCTCTTGCTAAGAACCCTGTGTTGCATGGCCTCACGAAGCACATGAGGGTGAAATGGCATTGGACAAGGAGCATGGTGGCTGCGGTGAAGTTGAGTTGCGCTACGTGAAGACAACGGGGCAGCCAGCTGACATGATGACCAAGAGATTGGTTGATCAGCAGCATTGGAAGTGTTGCAAGCTGGCTGGGATGGCTCTGAACTGAGAGAACCAGATCCTAAGGCCAACAATCCGAGGGGGAGTTTGTTGGTGCAACCCTACGGTTTGTATTCGGCTTGTTGTCCGTGTGCGTGCATGCGTGTGTGCATGGAATGGTATGAGAGCATGAGATAATACATATTTCATGCTTAATAGTGTGTGAATGATGAGGCATGATTTTTCTTTTAATGTGTGTGTTGAGTCAATAGCGAGTTATCGCTAGTCGCGTGTCACGTCGTCGTTTGCGTGTCGTGTGTGGAACGTTCGGTGTGTCGCAGGTGTGTGCAGCAGACTTCCAAGAACTCAAGGAAGAACTTATCTTGAAAAACCAGAGCCTTGGTCTCAAGATTCAAGTGATTTCGAAGCTCTCCAAAAGGGTAAACTTCAAGATAGTGAGAATAGTTACATTACTTTGTGTAGTGTAACATTTCTCTTGGTGTAGGCCCTTGTGGAGGGTAGTTTCGTGGTTGGGGACAGTGTGGCACTGTTCCACATCACTGTACCTCGGCTCTTGGTGTTTGTAGGAGCTGGGAGTCATTCCCAACTCGTTACTCTTCCTAATTTGTGTTCTAAGACTATAGTCATGCCATAGTGCCGTTCGTTCAAACTGACGGTGCGTCATCAATACTTAATGAAATCGTGCAATCTAAATTTCTTAGTGTAGGCGACGTTACGACGCTCCAGATCCAATTTGAAACAGGTCATTTAAAGCTGTGACCAGAACGCTATCAACGTTTGAAGCCGCTGTGCAGAAATCGGACTGTGCACTCTATCTTTCGTTTTAGGCACATTCAAGCCTATTGTGACTATAACATCAGCAAGGGCGTGGGAGGGTTGCGAGCATCATCGGTCATCGGCGCTCGTGAATGAAGAGCGACCGCTGCACTTCCTGCACATGTGCGGATCCTTCCGCGTCTTTGGGTTGGAAGCGCTCGTTCCGAGTGTTTTTCTTCCGCCGGGTCACGTGGCTGCGCTTGACTGGGCTTATTACCAAGCCAGCAACGGCGTGGGAGGGATGCAAGCATCATCGGTCATCGGCGCTCGAGAATGAAGAGCGCCCGCTGCACTTCCTGCTCATGTGCGGATCCTTCCGTGTCTTGGGGGTGGAAGCGCTCGTTCCGAGTGTTTTTCTTCCGTCGGGTCACGTGGCTGCGCTTGACTAGGCCTATTACCAAGCCAGCAAGGGCGTGGGAGGGTTGCGAGCATCATCGGTCATCAACGCTCGCGAATGAAGACGCCCGCTGCACTTCCTGCACATGTGCGGATCCTTCCGCGTTTTGGGGGTGGAAGCGCTCGTTCCGAGCGGTTTTCTTCCGCCGAGTCACGTGGATGGGCTTTTCTGGTCCTATTACCAAGCCAGCAAAGGCGTGGGAGGGTTGGGAGCATCATCGATCATCGGTGCTCGCGAATGAAGAGCGCCCGCTGCACTTCGTGCACATGTGCGGATCCTTCCGCATTTTGGGGCTAGAAGCGCTCGTTCCGAGCGTTTTTCTTCCGCTGGGTCACGTGTCTGCGCTTGTCTGGGCCTATTACCAAGCCAGCAAGGGCGTGGGAGGGTTGCGAGCATCATCGGTCATCAACGCTCGCGAATGAAGACGCCCGCTGCACTTTCTGCACAAGTGCGGATCCTTCTGCGTTTTGGGGGTGGAAGCGCTCGTTCCGAGCGGTTTTCTTCCGCCGAGTCACGTGGATGTGCTTGTCTGGTCCTATTACCAAGCCAGCAAAGGCGTGGGAGGGTTGGGAGCATCATCTGTCATCGGTGCTCGCGAATGAAGAGCGTCCGCTGCACTTTGTGCACATGTGCAGATCCTTCCGCATTTTGGGGCTGGAAGCGCTCGTTCCGAGTGTTTTTCTTCCACCAGGTCATGTGTTTGTGCTTGTCTGGGCCTATTACCAAGCCAGCAAGGGCGTGGGAGTGTTGCGAGCATCATCGGTCATCGGCGCTCGCGAATGAAGAGCGCTCGCTGCACTTCCTATACATGTGCAGATCCTTCCGCGTTTTGGGGGTGGAAGCGCTTGTTTCGAGCGTTTTTCTTCCGCCGGGTCATGTGGATGCGCTTGTCTAGTCCTATTACCAAGCCAGCAAGTGCGGGGGAGGGTTGCGAGCATCATTCATCGGTGAACGCGAATGAAGAGCGCCTACAGCACTTCCTGCACATGTGCGGATCCTTCCGCGTTATGGGACTGGAAGTGCTCGTTCCAAGCGTATTTCTTCTGGCGGGTCACGTGGCTGCGCTTGTCTGGGCCTATTACCAAGCCAGCAAGGGCGTGGGAGGGTTGCGAGCATCATCGGTCATCGGCACTCGCGAATGAAGAGCGCCCGCTGCACTTCCTGCACATGTGCGGATCCTTCCTCATTTTGTGGCTGGAACCGCTCATTCCGAGCGTTTTTCTTCCGCCGGCTCACGTGGCTGCGCTTGTCTGGGCCTATTACCAAGCCAACAAGGGCGTGGGAGGGTTGCGAGCATCATCGGTCATCGGCGCTCGCGAATGAAGAGCGCCCGCTGCACTTCCTGCACATGTGCGGATCCTTCCGCGTTTTGGGGGTGGAAGCACTCATTCCAAGTGTTTTTCTTCCGCCGGGTCACGTGGATGCGCTTGTCTGGTCCTATTACCAAGCCAGCAAGTGCGTGGAAGGGTTGCGAGCATCAGTCATTGGCGAACGTGAATGAAGAGCGCCCGCTGCACTTCCTGCACATGTGCGGATCCTTCCGCGTTTTGGGGGTGGAAGCGCTCGTTCCGAGCGTTTTTCTTCCGCTGTGTCATGTGGCTGCGCTTGTCTAGGCCTATTACCAAGCCAACAAGGGCGTGGAAGGGTTGCGAGCATCATCGGTTATCGGACATGGTTGCCCGGTCGACGAGGTTACCCGGGCGACAAGGTTCTACGGAGGAGTGCGACGGACGCCCAGGTGGTTTTGGCGAGACCGACCTCGGTGGTGGTATCCCGAGGTCAACGTGGCTGATCAGGTGCAATCGTCAGCACGAGGACAATTCGGTGTATGCGCTGTGCAGATGACGAGGCACGGCACACCAATCATCTGCGAGCACTTGCGAAGCGGATGCGCTGCTGTCCTGCGGGTGCGACATTGGCACGCCGTTGACTTGCGATGTTGGCACGCCGTCGACCTGCAGCGTTGGCAAGCCACGACTCTGCACTGCTGGAGCACGGTCGACCATGCCGTGCTGGAACGCGGTCGACCGTGCTGTGCTAGCAGTCGACCGACTTGCATGCTAGCTCTGATGTAGTCATTCTTGCCAATCTTGTTGCTATCATTTTTCTGAACTTTTGTTTTGTTAACTCTTGCTAGTGAAACTCTTGCCAGATTTCCCCGTGAATGCACAAGTATTGTGAGCACGAGTTAACGACTAAGGAACGCAGAGATCACTCAAGTCTCGTGCCTTGCCCGTAGTCTAGCTCCCGTTGAAGTAGTTATCTCCGCAGTGCTTCGTTACCATTTATCGGCAGATAGAACCGTCATCGCATGCGCCGAACTTTTCTGTACGCATGAACCAAGCTAAAATTGCTTTGGTAGGTGTATTTGAGCATAAGCCACCCAAATATGCAACAACATTCAGGTCATTCGATGCTTTTTCCTGCGCCTATAGGGATCCATGCACTTTGTTACCATTTGTCGGCAGACATAGCTGTCATCGCGCTTCGTTGCCATTTGTCGGCAGACACAGCTGTCATCGCAGGCGCCAAACTTTTATGTGTGCACGAACCAAGCTGAAATTGGTTTGGTAGGTGTATTTGAGCATAAGCCACCCGAATATGCAACAACATTCAGGTCGTTCGATGCATTTCCCTACGCCTATAGGGATCCATGTGCTTCGTTACCATATGTCGGCAGACACAGCCATCATCGCAGGCGCCGAACTTTTCTGTGCGCACGAAGCAAGCTGAAATTGCTCTGGCAGGTGTATTTGAGCATAAGCCACCCGAATATGCAACCACATTCAGGTCGTTAAATGCTTTTCCTTATGCCTATAGGGATCCATGTGCTTCGTTACCATATGTCGGCAGACACAGCCGTCATCGCAGGCGCCGAACTTTCCTATGCGCACGAACCAAGCTGAAGTTGCTCTGGTAGGTGTATTTGAGCATAAGCCACCCAAATATGCAACAACAACAAGGTCGTTCGATGCTTTTCCCTATGCCTATAGGGATCCATGCGCTTTGTTACCATTTGTCGGCAGACACAGCCGTCATCGCAGGCGCCGAACTTTTCTATGCGCACGAACCAAGCTGAAATTGCTCTGGTAGGTGTATTTGAACATGGGCCACCCGAATGTGCAACAACATTCAGGTCGTTCGATGCTTTTCCCTACGCCTATAGGGATCCATGCGTTTCGTTACCATTTGTCGGCAGACACAGCTGTCATCGTAGGCGCCGAACTTTTCTCTGCGCACGAACCAAGCTGAAATTGCTCTGGTAGGTGTATTTGAGCATAGCCCACCCGAATATGCAACAACATTCAGGTCGTTCGATGCTTTTCCTTATGCCTATAGGGATCCATGCGCTTCGTTACCATTTGTCGGCAGACATAGCCGTCATCGCAGGCGCCGAACATTTCTGTGTGCACGAACCAAGCTGAAATTTCTCTGGTAGGTGTATCCGAGCATAAGCCACCTGAATATGCAACAACAATCAGGTCGTTCGATGCTTTTCCCTACACCTATAAGGATCCATGCGCTTTGTTACCATTTGTCGGCAGACACAGCCGTCATCGCAGGCGCCGAACATTTTTGTGTGCACGAACCAAGCTGAAATTGCTCTGGTAGGTGTATCTGAGCATAAGCCACCCGAATATGCAACCACATTCAGGTCGTTCGATGCTTTTCCCTACGCCTAAAGGGATCCATGCGCTTCGTTACCATTTGTCGGCAGACACAGCTGTCATTGCAGGCGCCAAACTTTTCTGTGTGCACGAACCAAGCTGAAATTTCTCTGGTAGGTGTATCCGAGCATAAGCCATCCGAATATGCAACAACAATCAGGTCGTTCGATGCTTTTCCCTACACCTATAAGGATCCATGCACTTTGTTACCATTTGTCGGCAGACACCGCCGTCATCGCAGGCGCCGAACTTTTCTGTGTGCACGAACCAAGCTTAAATTGCTCTGGTAGGTGTATCCGAGCATAAGCCACCCGAATATGCAACCACATTCAGGTCGTTCGATGCTTTTCCCTACGCCTATAGGGATCCATGCGCTTCGTTACCATTTGTCGGCAGACACAGCTGTCATTGCAGGCACCAAACTTTTCTGTGTGCACGAACCAAGCTGAAATTTCTCTGGTAGGTGTATCCGAGCATAAGCCATCCGAATATGCAACAACAATCAGGTCGTTCGATGCTTTTCCCTACACCTATAAGGATCCATGCACTTTGTTACCATTTGTCGGCAGACACCGCCGTCATCGCAGGCGCCGAACTTTTCTGTGTGCACGAACCAAGCTTAAATTGCTCTGGTAGGTGTATCCGAGCATAAGCCACCCGAATATGCAACCACATTCAGGTCGTTCGATGCTTTTCCCTACGCCTATAGGGATCCATGCGCTTCGTTACCATTTGTCGGCAGACACAGCTGTCATTGCAGGCACCAAACTTTTCTGTGTGCACGAACCAAGCTGAAATTTATCTGGTAGGTGTATCCGAGCATAAGCCACCCGAATATGCAACAACAATCAGGTCATTCGATGCTTTTCCCTACACCTATAAGGATCCATGCGCTTTGTTACCATTTGTCGGCAGACACAGCCGTCATCGCAGGCGCCGAACTTTCTGTGTGCACGAACCAAGCTTAAATTGCTCTGGTAGGTGTATCCGAGCATAAGCCATCCGAATATGCAACCACATTCAGGTCGTTCAATGCTTTTCCCTACGCCTATAGGGATCCATGCGCTTCGTTACCATTTGTCGGCAGACACAGCTGTCATCGCAGGCGCCAAACTTTTCTGTGTGCACGAACCAAGCTGAAATTTCTCTGGTAGGTGTATCCGAGCATAAGCCACCCGAATATGCAACAACAATCAGGTTGTTCGATGCTTTTCCCTACACCTATAAGGATCCATGCGCTTTGTTACCATTTGTCGGCAGACACAGCCGTCATCGCAGGCGCCGAACATTTCTTTGTGCACGAACCAAGCTTAAATTGCTCTGGTAGGTGTATCCGAGCATAAGCCACCCGAATATGCAACCACATTCAGGTCGTTCGATGCTTTTCCCTATGCCTATAGAGATCCATGCGCTTCGTTTCCATATGTCGGCAGACACAGCCGTCATCGCAGGCGCCGAACATGTCTATGTGCACGAACCAAACTTAAATTGTTCTGGTAGGTGTATTCGAGCAAAATCCACCCAAATATGCAACAACATTCAGGTCGTTCGATTCTTTTCCCTACGCCTATAGGGATCCATGCGCTTCGTTACCATATGTCGGCAGACACAGCCGTCATCACAGGCGCTGAACTTTTCTGTGCGCACGAACCAAGCTGAAATTGATCTGCTTGTCAAACATATGTATATATATGTTATAGTTTGGGTAGGCTTAGTGGGGTACACACTGTGGGGTACAACCCCTTAGGTTTCTTCTTTGTACCAACCCTCTCGATAGTCGACATCACTTTTTGCCTACGATTCTAACATGGTATAGAGCATAGGTCCTTAGGACCTAGGATTAGGGCCCACCACGCTTGCGTGCCTTGTCTAGTGCCTACGCGCGCCTCGGCTGCCCGCGCGCGCCTCGGGCGGTCCTTTTTTTTTTCCCACGTGCGCCGCTTCAGCAGCCCGCGCAGCCCGTTTCGGCCCCACCTGTGCGCCCCTTAAGCCGCCCACGCGCAACCTGGTTAGGCCACGCCAGCGCGGCCCGTTGCCCAGCGCAGCCCGCAGCTTAGCGACCAGCCCGCAGCCGCGCACGTGCGGCCCGTCGCCCAGCGCAGCCCGCAGCCGCACGCAGCTTGCAGTCGCGCACGCTGCCTGTCGCCACGCGCAGCCCGCAGCTGCAAGCAGCCCGCAGCCCGCGCATTCCGTCGCCGCACGCAGCCTGCGGCCGCGCGCGCTGCCCGTAGCCACGCGCAGCCTGCAGCCTCGTGCAGTAAGCCGCCACACGCAGCCAGCAGCCTCACGCAGCCCTCAGGCCGCTCCTGCTTGCTGCCTGCTGCCGCCTGCCTGCTGCCTGCCTACTGCCTGCCTGCTGCTTGCTGCCTGCTGCCGCCTGCCTGCTTGCTGCCTGCTGCCGCCTGCCTGCTTGCTGCCTGCTGCCGCCTGCCTGCCGCCTGCCTGCCTGCCTGCTTGCTGCCTGCTGCCGCCTGCCTGCAGCCTGCCTGCAGCCTGCCTGCTGCCTGCCTGCTGCCTGCCTGCTGCTTGCTGCCTGCTGCCGCCTGCCTGCCACCTGCCTGCTGCCTGCCTGCTACTTGCTGCCTGCTGCCTGCCTGCTACTTGCTGCCTACTGCCGCCTGCCTGCTTGCTGCCTGCTGCCGCCTGCCTGCCACCTGCCTCCTACCTGGTGCCTGCTGCCTCTGCCTGCTGCCTGCTGCCTGCTGCCTGCTGCCTCCTGCCTTGCCAATATGGCGACGCCCAACGTTCTAGCGTTCGAGCCTGACGGTCGTCCCATCGAGTTCACTGTGTGGTTAGACGATCTCCAGCTGTTCCTTCTAACTGATGCCAAAGAGGGCGTTTCCCTATTTGATTACGTCTCTGGCACTGCCGTTACTCCTGCTGCTGATGCTCATGCTCTAGAACGCTCCCAGTGGCAGACTCGTGATGCTGCTGCACGCCTAGCTATTAGGAACCACCTGCCGATTACTGAGCGAGCGCATTTCAGCCAGCACAGAACTGCTAAGACACTGTACGACGCTGTAGTTGCGCGCTACTCCTCCCCGGTCACTGCAGCCATAGGTCGACTCATGCTACCGTGTTCCCCGATCTTTCCTCGTTCACCACTGCTGAGGACCTAGTTTCTCACCTGCGCGCTACTGACTCTCGCTTTCGTGCCGCCCTTTCAGCCGAGTTCTGCGCCGCAAACCCCCCCCCCCCCCCCCCCGATGTACTTCACTCTCTATTTCCTTGTCACCCGCCTCCCTGACACTCTTAGCTCTGTCAGGGACCATTTCCTAGCGCTAGACCCCACCACTCTCACTGTCGACGACTTCGAGAAGCACCTCCTCGCAGCAGAGAAGAACATCCTCGCTGTAGGTGCTGCTCGTGGCACTCCTCGCTCTCCCCTCTTTGAGGGGTGCTCCCCCTCCCCTCTCACCCCCTCCTACGCCTCCGCAGCTGCTGCTCACGACTACCTTGGTGCTGAGGGGGTCGGAGCTGCTTCCGCTCCTAGTGGGAAGCGTCGCAGCGGCAGGGGCGGCAGGGGTGGCAGGGGCGATGGGGGTGGCGGTGGAGGTGGCGGTGGTGCAGGCGGCGGGGGAGGTGGAGGTGGTGGGGGTGGTCGTGGGGGTGGAGGCGGTGGAGGTGGTGGTGGGGGTGGCGGAGGCACTGGGAGCGGTGGAGGGGGCAGCAGCGGCGGTGGGGGAGGAGGGAGCGGTAGTGGCATTGGTGGTCAAGGCCAGCAGCAGCCGCAGCAGCAGCAGCAGCAGCAGCAGCATCAGCGTGAGCGTCAGCGCCAGACCCCCACTTCCCAGCAGCTTCTTGACTGGTATGCCGGGCGTGGGGCTTCTGGGGGTCCTGGTCGCTGCCCCTATATCATCCGCACAGGTCCCCGCGCTGGTCGCCAGTGCACTGGTTTTCACACTGAGCAGCGCTGCTTCGCTCGGCTTAGCGACGCCTGGCGCGCCAAGTTTCCTGATGCTCCTGAGTTCCCCAACTGGGCAGACTTGCTTAGGCGTGATGTACCTATCTTTGATCTTGACTATGAGGCACTTCTTGCTGCTATGTATGCCTTGTCTGTTAGTGCTGAGGGTGACTGCTACTTGTGTGTGCCGCCGGATCCTGGTATAGCCCCTGGTATAGCCCCTGCAGCACTAGGTGCTTGTGAGTCTGCTCCCCTTGGTATTGCGCCTGCACAGGCTTTGCACACCTTTACACTTGACTCTGGTGCTTCCCGCTGTTTCTTTCGTGACAGTACCACAGTCACTCCCCTCCCTGCACCTGTTCCTGTCTCACTGGCTGACCCCTCTGGGGGCCCAGTGCTTGCACGGTCTTCCACTGTGCTTCCGTGTCCGGCGGTCCCGTCTGGTGAGCTGTCTGGTCTCCACCTCCCCTCGTTCTCTACGAACTTGGTGAGTAACGCTGTCCTCCAGGATGCGGGGGTTGACACCTTCACCCCTGGCCGGCAGCGTGTGGCGATTTGCACGTGCTCCCAGACTGGTCGCCACCTAGCCACGTTCGCTCGTGCGCCAGGGTCCAGTCTGTACACCCTCACCACTGCGTCACGCTCCGCCCCTTTGTCTCCCCAGTTGCACGCGTCTGCTCAGGTAGCTACACAGTGTGAGTGTCGCCGGCTGTCGCACGACACTCTCCTGTGGCACCACCGCCTTGGTCACCCCTCCCTGCCTCGCCTACGCAGCATGCACTCCCGCTTCCTGGTTTCTGGTCTTCCCAGGTCTCTGCCTCCCCTCCCTCCCTCGCCTGCGCCGCCCTGCATTCCCTGCGTCGAGGGGCGGCAGCGCGCCGCTCCTCACTCCTCCTCGTTCCCTCCCACAGAGGCTCCACTGCAGACTCTCCACCTGGACGTGTGGGGCCCAGCCCGCATCCGTGGACAGGGCCACGAGCGGTACTTCCTGCTGGTTGTCGACGACTACACGCGCTACACCACGGTCTTCCCCTTGCAGCGCAAGGGGGGTGTCCCTGATGTTTTGATCCCCTGGATCCGCGCTACTCGTCTCCAGCTCCGCGAGCGGTTCCAGTCGGACTTTCCTGTCCTGCGTCTGCACTCTGACAGAGGTGGTGAGTTCTCCTCAGACCTCTTGGCAGCCTTCTGTGCGGAGCACGGCATCCGCCAGACTTTCACGCTTCCAGCCTCTCCGCAGCAGAATGGGGTTGCTGAGCGCCGCATTGGCTTAGTCATGGAGGTCGCTCGTACCTCCATGATCCATGCGGCTGCCCCCCATTTTCTGTGGCCGTTTGCGGTCCGGTACGCCGCGCATCAGCTCAACCTTTGGCCCCGTGTCTCCTTGCCGGAGACCTCGCCCACACTGCTGTGGACGGGGAAGGTTGGCGATGCGTCGCGTTTCCGGGTCTGGGGTGCTCGTGCCTTTGTCCGCAATACCACCGCGGACAAGCTCTCCCCTCGCGCCATTCCTTGCGTCTTCCTTGGCTTTGTCCCTGACGCGCCTGGCTGGCAGTTTTACGACCCCGCCTCGCGCCGTGTCTTTGCGTCTCAGGACGTCACCTTTGACGAGTCCGTCCCCTTTTACCGCCTCTTCCCCTACCGCACTGCTCCTCGCCCCCCCTCGCCGCTCTTTCTCGCCCCAGGTCCTCCCCAGGTAGACCCCCTCCCCGCGCCAGGTCCTGCTCCTTCAGGTGTCTCTCAGGTAGACCCCCCTGCGCCTGTGCCTGTTGAGGTCACTGGTGACTCCAGTCCTGCTGCGAGTGGTGCTGTCCCTGGGGGTGCGGAGCTTGGGGGTGCTGAGTCTGGGGGCGCTGAGCGTGTGGAGCCTGGAGGTGCTGAGCCTGCGCGTGAGGAGCCTGGAGGTGCTGCGTCTCGGGGTACTGCGTCTGGAGGTGCTGCGTCTGGGGGTGCTGAGCATGTGTGTGCGGAGCCTGGGGGTGCTGAGTCTGGGGGTGAGTTGCCTGAGGGTTCTGAGACTGCTGTTACGCGGTCTCCTTGGAGTAGCCGTCTTCGTCCGCGTGTGCCCCTCACCTCCCAGCAGCTGCACGACTGGTACGGTCGCCGTCGGCGTCCCACTTCTGCACCTCAGGGCTCTCCTGCTGGAGGTTCTTCTGCTGGTGTCGCTGGTCCCGGAGGTGCTCGTACTGGGAGTACTGGAGCTGCTGGGGCTGGTGGTGGTGCTGCTGGAGGTACTGGAGCTACTGGCGGTGCTGGAGCTGCTGAGGGTACAGGAGCTGCTGGAGGTGCTGGAGGTGCTGGAGCTGCTGGAGCTGCTACAGCTGCTGGAGGTGCTGGAGCTGCTGGGGGTGCTGGAGCTGCTGGAGGTGCTGGAGCTGCTGGTGGGGCTGGTGCTGCTCGTGCTGGTGGCACTGCTCAGCCGCGCCTGTTCTTTGCTCCGCCGTCTCCGTCGTCTCAGCCACCACCTGACTCTGCACTTTGCCAGGTTCTCAGTCTTCCCTCGTCTACTGGTCTTCCGTTACAGCCTGGCTCCCCGCTGCCTGCTCCTTCTCCATACACAGAGCAGCCTGGTGGCCTTGCAGAGCGTCGTGAGCCTGCGTCGCGTCCTGTCTCCCCTGTCAGTTCCGGTCGTCGTGTTCCTCGTCAGAGCCAGCTGGCTGTCTCCGACCCTCCCCTTGTAGTTTGTCGTCCTTCCTCTCCTTCACCGCGTGTTCCTCTGCCGCCTCCCCCTGCGTCCTCTCTGCCTGTCGTTGCTGACTCTGCGTCTGACCAGTTTCGTGCTGAGCACTCTACTGTCACGCGTCTGCTTGCCACTGTTGTCACAGACCTGTCGTTTCAGTCTGCTGCTGCGTCTGCCTTAGTCACTGAGCTTGTTGCCTTTGCTGCTCACTGTCGTCTAGACTACGCCGCCCTTGTTGCTGAGTCTGCGTCTGTCTGTCCTCCGTCCGTCGGGGGTGAGTGTGCTCTTGGCACGGACGTCCTTGAGGACAGGCAGGAGGACCTTGAGTGTCTTGCAGCCGCTGCGCCTCATCTCGTATCCATGCTGCTTGCCCCTGAGGGAGACCCGGATGCACCAGACATCCCTACCCCGCGCTCTTACGCTGAGGCGATCGCGGGTGAGTACTCCTCTCAGTGGCAGACAGCCATGGACGCAGAGATGGCATCCTGGAAGTCCACAGGCACCTACGTCGACGAGGCTCCCCCTCCTGGGGCGAACATTGTCAGTGGCATGTGGATTTTCAGGGTGAAGCGGCCTCCAGGTTCTCCGCCTGTCTTCAAGGCTCGTTACGTGGCTCGAGGCTTCAGTCAGCGAGAGGGAGTTGACTTCTTCCAGACCTTCTCCCCCACCCCGAAGATGACCACTCTTCGGGTGCTGCTGCACGTTGCCGCTCAGCGTGACTACGAGCTTCACTCTCTTGACTTTAGCACAGCCTTCTTACAGGGCAGCCTGCACGAGGAGATTTGGCTGCGCCGCCCTCCTGGCTTCACTGGGTCGTTCCCTCCTGGTACCGAGTGGAGCCTCCGGCGGCCGGTCTACGGTCTCCGCCAGGCGCCACGTGAGTGGCACGACACACTGAGGACGACACTTGCGGCTCTTGGGTTTGCTCCGTCGACTGCTGACCCGTCGCTGTTTTTGCGCACCGACACTTCGCTGCCGCCGTTCTACGTTCTCGTGTACGTCGACGACTTGGTCTTTGCCACTGCTGACACTGAGGCTCTTGCCCTGGTGAAGTCGGAGCTGCAGAAGAGACAGACGTGCACAGACCTGGGTGAACTGCGTAGCTACCTTGGCTTGCAGATCACCCGGGACAGAGCACGCCGCACCATCACACTGACTCAGTCACACATGGTGCAGCAGGTCCTTCAGCGCTTCGGTTTCACCTGGTCCTCAGCACAGGCCACTCCTCTGGCTACAGGTCACTCGCTCTCAGCTCCACCTTCGGACGAGTCCGTAGAGCCGAGTGGTCCTTACCCAGAGTTAGTGGGCTGCCTCATGTACCTGATGACTTGCACTCGTCCTGACCTTGCGTACCCTCTTGGCCTTCTGGCTCGCTACGTGGCTCCTGGTCGGCACCGAAAGGTGCACATGGATGCTGCCAAGAGGGTACTACGCTACTTGTGCATTTCATCGGCCATGGGGCTCGTGCTTGGAGGACGGGGTGAAGTTGTCCTCACAGGTCACTCAGACGCCTCTTGGGTTGATGACCAGGCTACGCAGCGGTCGTCACAGGGTTACACCTTCAGCCTTGGTTCTGGTTCAGTTTCCTGGCGTTCTACACGTTCGTCTTCAGTTCTCGGCTCCAGCTGTGAGGCAAAGATCTACGCCACAGCCATGGCTGCACAGGAGCTGCGCTGGCTCACCTACCTGCTGACCGACTTGGGAGAGCGGCCTCGTTCTCCTCCAGTTCTGTACGTCGACAACAAGGCCGCCATTGCCTTGTGTCAGGAGCACAGACTGGAGCACAGAACAAAGCACATCGCTCTCCGTTACTTTCTTGCTCGAGAGCTGCAGCAGCGTGGCCAGCTTCGTCTTACCTACGTGGCCACTCGGGCCAACACTGCTGATATATTCACCAAGGCACTTCCGCCTGGTGATCATCAGCGTTTCTGCACTTTGTTAGGCCTTGTGCCCACGCTTCCTCACTTGCTGTAGGCTTTCTTTGTACCATGATTTATATGTATTCCTACATGCTTGTTCTTGTAGGTAGATATCACTGTACTGTTGTTGTTACATATATATCTCTGCATGTGAACTGGCCTTGTGGCCTTCTTGCTTGTGCTCAGACTGCGTGGTGACGTTGTGATCCACCCTGAGCTTGCTTTGCACTTCCTGACTGGTCTTGTGACCCTCTGTTCTCCCCCACTCTGCCTATGGGGGTGTGTCAAACATATGTATATATATGTTATAGTTTGGGTAGGCTTAGTGGGGTACACACTGTGGGGTACAACCCCTTAGGTTTCTTCTTTGTACCAACCCTCTCGATAGTCGACATCACTTTTTGCCTACGATTCTAACACTGCTAGGTGTATTTTGTTGGGCTGATAATGCCCTTAGGATCTTTGCAGGACAAAATTCAAGGGTAGGATGATGTAGTAGCGGAAGCGTTTAATGAAAAGATTGTGAACCACCTTGCGCTTGTGTGTGAGGGCAAAGTAAGTTGATAATAACAAAAACATACAAGCTTTTATATGAATACAAAGGAATATGAAGAGATATAGTTGATAACTGTTTTACTGTTGCTGTTGCGGTTCGATACAGTGTCGACTCGGGCAACTGCTCAGTATCGAGACAGTTGTTTGTCCTTGCTGTCGCGCTGCATTTGTCAGGTCAAAGGTCGCTGACCTTTGACTTTCGCGTAACCTCCAACAGTTATTCCACCTCCGAGGGTTGACTCACCGATGTTTCGATACGATCTGCTTCGCTTCTGTCTTGGTGTTTCGACACAACAGAGGCGCTTAAATCAGTTGTTTCCAACACTCCCCTTCGCTTCTGGAGTGTCGCTGCAGGTGACGTGGCTCTGTCCAGTCAGCAGCATGCAATATTCGAACTTCGACTTTCCGAGCTTCTTGGTCAGGTAGTCAGCTGCCATCTCGGATGTGGGGCTGTAAGACAGCTCAAGTCTTCCCTTCTCGATCTCGTCCTTTACGAAGAAATATCGCAGGGCGATATGTTTCGTCCTGTTCGCGAATCCATTTTTGTTGGCGATGCGAATTGCCGACTGGTTGTCGCAAAATAGGGAGAAGCTGGGTAACTGAGCCAGCTTCGCTTCCTCCAGAAGTTCGCGAAGGTACAGTCCTTCCTTGGTGGCTGAGCAGAGTGCGATGTATTCAGCTTCAGCTGAGGAGAGGGCGATTAATTCTTGTTTGCTCGACTGCCACGAAATAGGTCCGATAGGCTCGAGACGGTAGATATAGCCTGTACGCGAACGCCTGTTGTCAGAATCTCCGGCGTGGTCTGCGTCGACGTAGCCGATTAGCTTGGGCGTTGTAGTTACGTTTTTTTAGTAGATCAGGCCGATCATCGGAGTGCTTACGAGGTAGTGTAGAGCGTGATCGAGTTCCTTCATGTGTTCGTCTTCAGGCCTTTTGAGATAAGTGGCGAGTTGGCTTGCTGAGTATGATAGGTCTGGACGGCAGGTGACGGCCGCGAAGAGAAGGCATCCCAGCTTTCTCTGGTAGTTGCGTATGCCGGCGGGTTTCAGTAGAGCGGATTCTGTCTTGTTATTTCCTGCCGTGTAGCGGTATGGCGTGGAGATGGTAGTTGGCGTGAGTGCGAACCGTTTGGCGATGGTGTCGGCATACTTTGCGGCGTTGAGATAGATCGCGTCTTCTCCTTCTTGGATGTTGAGGCCGAGGTATTGCATGACGGTAGATGAAACCGTGAGGGTGAGATCCTTTTGTAGCTCCCCTTCGAACCAGGTAGTAACGTTGTCGGTTGACCCGATGTAAAGCAGATCGTCTACGTAGACAATCAGTAGAATGTAGTTGTCGTCTTTCGTAAATCGGTACATGCCTTGGTCGTGCGGCAGCTGCTTGAATCCGATGCGAGTGAGCCGAGCGTGTAAGTACTGCTGCCACAGTCTCGGGGCCTGTTTAATCCCGTACAGAGATTTTTGCAGCTGACAGACTTGATTGGGCTCTCCGTGAGAACCATGTGGGAGTTCGACGTAGATCTCTGCGTCGACGGGTGCGTAGAGAAAGGCATTGGCGACGTCGATTTGCCGTAGTTTCTTCTTTTTCATAGCGGCGACCGCGAGAAGAATCCGTAGTGAAGTATGTCAACTAACCGGTGCGAATGTCTCAGTGAAATCGCGTCCGTGCTCTTGGTCGAAGCCACGTACGACCCAGCGTGCCTTGAACTTGTCGATGGTGCCATCTGCTTTCGTCTTCACACGGAAGACCCACTTCCCAGTGAGTATCGTCTTGTTTCGTGCCACGCCAATAGGAACAACCTTCCAGGTGTTTCGCTCCTGTAGTGCTTTCAATTCCTTGTCCATGGCTTCACGCCATTTTTCCCTATGCTCCCCCCCTAGAGCCTGCTAAACTGTGGCAGGCTCCTTAGGAGGATCCATGCCGTGGACCGCGGTGACGAGACCAAGTATCTGAAGTCCACTCTGTGTGTAGCGGGGGAGTGTTGTGTCCTCGGGATAAGCTGCTTCGTCGCCAGTTTCTGGGTCAGGTATGAAATTGGGCCCTATGCGTTCTGCTTCGTTGGTGTTGACTTCTGCAGGTGTAACGTAACCAGTGTCGGCGAGGTCGAAATAAGTTTCTGCGTTGACGCTTTCGCGAGGATTTTCGTCATTCATCGGGATAGGAACGGAGCAGTAAGGGAGTGGTCCTGCTTCATCCGAGGCGTTATCCACGTTTTGCTCGTCCCAGTCAGCTTCGTCTGCTGCCGAGGCGAAGTGTCGGTCACCATGAAAGCCACCTGTGGGATCCCGATTTTCTTCCAAGTTGGCAAGATATGTCGGAAGGGTGAGTCGTTCGTAGAAGATGACGTCACGTGCTGCCACTGTTTCTTTGGAGTGGACGTCGAAGATCTTCCACGCGTTGTAATTCTTTTCGATGCCCAGGTGTAGTCCCCACTGTGCTCGTTGAGAAAATCGGCCGGCTCGTGCAGATGGGGGTCGGTACTGTACCATGCAGCCGAAAACTCGTAACATTTTTGTGCTGCCCTGTTTTCCTGTCCACAGCAGGTGGGGTGATGCGTTGTTCGGCAGTGACGACGACGAAAGCAAGTTGTGCAGCATGACAGCGTGGTCCATTGCTTCAGGCGACTGGTGATTGGGCAGTCGCATGCCACGCAGTAACTTGCGCATGGTGTTCTGGAGAGTTCGGTTCATCCGTTCCGCCACGCCTTGCTGTTGATGGGCGTAAGGAAGCGAGATGAGCCTTTTGATCCCCTTTTCTGCCAAGAACTGCTTGAACCTCTGTGAGGTGTATTCTCCTCCTCCGTCTGACTGAAAGCTCTTCAGTTTCTCGCTCTGCTACTGGGAGCCAAGCGATGAAGGCTTCGAAGGCCATGTCCTTGCTCGGAAGATTGAGGTGCCAAACGTAACGTGTAGCTGCATCGATGAACGTGATGGTATAACTGTATGCGCCTTGTCCGGGTTCGCGGTTGTACAGGATGTCGCTGTACACCTTTTCAAGTGGTGCGTAAGCTGGTGCGCTGGGATTGTGGTGAGGAGTGAAGGGTCGATGAGGTAAGTCAGCTTCGGGGCAAGTAAAACACGTTCCTCGTGCTCGTCGAAGTTCACTTCCGTCCGTTAGGAGTAGTGAATCCTTGTCGAGTACGCCTGCTCGGATTGTATTGTTTAACACCGTGTTTCTTGGGTGTCCCATTCGTGCGTGCCAGATGTCTTCGCTGGCGCGATGTCCGGGTGAACGACGATACAAGTCGGAGTTGGAGTAAAAAGCGGCGGTGAAGTTGGCGCTTCGGTGAACTTCGCGAGGAGTGGGAGTTAGCTGCTGCGCAGGAGTCAATGAAGTATTATCGATGTGTGGCGATGTTGAAGAACCTGCGATTGGTGTTGTAAGTGTTGTTGGTATTTCCGATGGTTCTGCTGCTGCCGATGTTGTTTCTGTTGCTGTCGATGTTGTCTCTGCTGCTGTTGATGTTGTTTCTGCTGCTGCCGAGTGTTGAATCATTGCTAATGCTCGTGTTCGTTCTGCCTCAGGGATGGTGTGCGAATACCAGAAGCCTTCAGGACTGAAGTCGGGGTCAAGATCCGGTGGATGTGTCCAAGAAGTGATTGTGACAATCCCGTCGCTGTCGGCAGTGCCGAGATCTGGAACAAAGTCGAGGACGAAGACATTATTTTTCAAGAACGCTTTGCCGATGTAGAGTCCTCCTCGACCGTGGAAGAGCTTGAACTCCTGTGTGGTGCTGTCTGCCTCGAGGTGTATGCCCTTCGCCATCAGCTGACTGACGCTCAGTAGGTTGTAACCGAGTCCTTCTGCTATCAAAACCTTTGACATCTGCAGTATGACGTTTGTTTCTCGTGACTGAAGTTGCACTACGCCTTGCCGTCGTGTGCGCAGGTTCTGATTATTGGCGACGGTGATGACGACTTCTCGTTGAAGTTGGTGTTCACGTTGGACAAAGCGTCCAGAGGAGCACATATGCTGTCCGCAGCAACTGTCCAAGAACCATGTATCCTTCCCGGATGGCTCGCTTTGAGCGATGGCTGCGTACGTTGGATTTGGTTGAAGTGACTCGCGGCGAGGCGTGCTGTTGTCGAGTTGTTCTTCCGGTGAGTAATGTGGTGGAGACTCGGTGATGCAGGAATCGGTCAGCCATGTCATACAACTGACGATATTTCTTGTTTCTTGCGCAGGTTGTCCCGTCGATGTTGTTGAGATTTGTACTTGGGATGTCGGATTTACTTGCGTTGAGGCAACTTGACTGCTTGAAGGCTGAAGCTGCCGTTGCGTCGGTGCTGATTGTTGTCGGTTAGGGCAGTGTGAGCGAGGATGCCCTGACGTTTTGCAAAGATGACAAAACGGAGGTACTGATTTCTGTTGATGCCGATTGTTGTTGTTGTATCGTCGTTGAGTGTGGAATGCAAAATCGGGCACTGATGCCTTCTTCTTGTGTCGTTCCTCTTGCAGGTCCATATCTTGCTGCTCGGCATGAATTTCGGCGCAGAGTGCTGCTTCTGATATCTTTCCATGTGCTCGGAGTATGGCGCGGGTGGAGCGCCACTGAGGACCGAGGCCGCCGATAATGACTGTGACGAAGGCGTCTTCTGAAATCGTTCCTCCGCATCGAAGGAGTTTGTCGCGCAATTCGTGACAACGGCTGATATATGCCATTCCTTTTTCGCCTGGTTTCATTTCGACTGTCGTCAGTTGCGCCGTTAACCGACTTTGATTTACGCTGTCTGTTGCTTGATACAGGTTCTTCAAGTGGTTGTACGCGAGTTCTGCATAGTTGCCGTAACCCCGGTAAGACCGTATGTTCTGCTGCTGACTTGGAGTGATATTTCTCAGCAGTATTGTGTACGCCATCATTGACTGATAAGTGTGCTGCTGCTTGTCGTACTGTGTGCCGTGTGTTGGATATGGCAGGGACCCGTCGAAGAAGCCAAGAATCTGCGCGCCTTCCATCATTAACTCGAACTCGAATGACCAGGTAAAGAAATCCTTTCCGTCGAAAGGCCTTGTCGTCTGCAGTTTTAAGACGTCCGCGAACTGCGACTGAACTTGAAGTGCATCCAACGTCTTTTCTTGTCCGGATGCAGGCTGCGGGTGTGGCATAAAGCTGACGGAGCCACGCTGGGGCTCATACGGGGCAAAGGTAGGCCGTTGCTGTTGGTTTCCACGTGCGTAGGATGAACCGTCGAGGCTCATCGGTGTTGCGTTGTTGTTGCTGTTGTTTGACTGTGCAGGTGCCCCTTGCTGGTGCTGTTCGTAGAAGGACATGAAGGAGAAGAACTTCTCCATCATGTCTGGATCGAAGGCCGCAGCTTGATTTGCGGGAGTTTCCGAAGACGATGCCCTTGGTCTTGTTGCCGTACCCTCCTCTGTCTGTAGGCCAGAGGCAGGAGGTGGAGTAGGGGTAGTGCCAGGAGAGCCGTTCGAGGAGCTTCTCTCCTTTTGCGTTGCCATTTCTTGCGATGTTGTAGATGTCTTGTTTGTAGTCGAATTTGCCCTGACTGCTCTCATACCATGTTGGGCTGATAATGCCCTTAGGATCTTTGCAGGACAAAATTCAAGGGTAGGATGATGTAGTAGCGGAAGCGTTTAATGAAAAGATTGTGAACCACCTTGCGCTTGTGTGTGAGGGCAAAGTAAGTTGATAATAACAAAAACATACAAGCTTTTATATGAATACAAAGGAATATGAAGAGATATAGTTGATAACTGTTTTACTGTTGCTGTTGCGGTTCGATACAGTGTCGACTCGGGCAACTGCTCAGTATCGAGACAGTTGTTTGTCCTTGCTGTCGCGCTGCATTTGTCAGGTCAAAGGTCGCTGACCTTTGACTTTCGCGTAACCTCCAACAGTTATTCAACCTCCGAGGGTTGACTCACCGATGTTTCGATACGATCTGCTTCGCTTCTGTCTTGGTGTTTCGACACAACAGAGGCGCTTAAATCAGTTGTTTCCAACATATTTGAGCATATTGCCACCTGAATATGCAACATCCAGGTCGTTCGATGCTTCCCTACGCGCGCTTCGTTACCATATGTCGGCAGACACAGTCGTCGTCGCAGGCGCCGAACTTTTCTGTGCGCACGAACTAAGCTGAAATTGATCTGGTAGGTGTTAGGTGGGAATGGTTTGGAGATGCATGAATAATACATAAATATAAAATAATGATGTCCTTATCAAATTTGTATTGTACTGCAGGTTTTAGGTGGTTGCACGGCCCATACTGGTACATTGTATAAGATTGAAACCATATCTCTGCAAAACATTCAGCGTAGCCTTTATATTAGCATGACATTTCAGCGTGTTAAATCTTCCTTGAATCGCGACTGTATCGCAGTTTCCTGCGCTGAGGTCTTCGTCGGCTTCCTTCGTCTCCCCATTTTTGTGGGTAGCCACAAACCCCACACCTTTCTCTCAAGCTCTCTGGACTAGTCTCGAGGGTGTCTAGCCAGCCTCCCCGCTGCTCCTCTCCTCGTCCCGTAGCTCGAAGGCAGGAAGGCAGGATGTCTGACGAGGAGCACCATTTTGATTCCGCCGATGCTGGCGCATCGAAGACGTTCCCGCAACAGGCTGGAGCTATTCGCAAGGGCGGCCACCTTGTAATCAAGGGACGACCTTGCAAGGTACGGGACGAGGGAGATCCAAGTTAGGTCAGGGGCTTTGAGGTTGCTTGCTTCCGGTGGCCTCTTTTTCTCCTCATAGGGGTTCAGGTAGTTTTCGGTTTTACGACTATGTCATATTTCCATGGTGGAACATTCTACAGGTTGTGGAGGTTTCTACCTCTAAGACTGGGAAGCACGGTCACGCGAAGTGTCACTTTGTCGCGATTGATATATTCACCAATAAGAAGCTGGAAGATATCGTGCCGTCTTCTCACAACTGCGACGTGAGTTTGTTTGCACAGCAGTGCTTCGTTAGTCCTGCATTTGTTTCTCATTGGATGGTTTTCGGGTTTCCAGGTTCCAGAAGTGGTTCGCACGGACTACCAACTCATCGATATTTCGGAGGATGGCTTCGTAAGTGTCGATAGTCTGTATCGTGGATTTAATTTTTGGACCTTGGTTCCGGCGCCCTGATAGCTGGCGAAGTGTTGCTTCAGGTTTCTCTTTTGACGGAGACGGGTGACACGAAGGACGATCTTCGCCTCCCGACCGATGACGCTATCCTCTCACAGGTATGACTTCCCTCGTCTTGAAGGCCGATTTCTCTGTTTTGTACCATGTCTTCCATGGGGTGCTCACTTCTACATCTGAACTTGCAGATCAAGGATGGTTTTGGTGAAGGCAAGGACCTTGTGCTTACTGTAATGAGCTCTATGGGTGAGGAGCAGATATGCGCTGTGAAGGAAATCATGGGAAAGTAGATCATTTTGTCTAACGTTCAGTACAATATATTTTTTCAGATGCCAGCTTTTCTTGTTACTATTATCCATACCAAGTTAGGTCGGTTGATGTAGTAGTGATAGTTGCAGTTGTAAGGAAGTTGATGACCCTCCTGCTATCGCTGTGGTCCCTTGGGTTGGATTACAAGCCCACCTCCATAACCGGAATTTTTGTTGTTTGAACGCTCTTATTTCGGGGATGAAATCTGACAATTCGTTTCAGTACGGTGGCTGCTTGAATTTTCCCGTTCGAGCATTCGAGGTGACGTGCCCTAAATGCATGACACAACAACCCTTGTTGGCATTCTTGGACTCAGACGTGTGTATTCATGCAGCACCTGTTTCGGGCTGCACTGCTACTTCACACTCCAGCGCCTTAACGACCGTCCACACGAGCAGTGAATTCTCTCCTCGGCCTAGCCATCTGTGATGGCGTCGTCTGCGCAACCGCTGCAGGAAGACTCGGTAGCATTCTTCACAAACATAGGGACCATGGCTGCTGCAATTTTTGAAGAATCTGACGTCCACTCCTCTCGGGTCTCTGCATATTTTGACCGCGTGGTTGCAGTACGCGATGCATTCAAACTACTTTACGGCAAAGAGCCGATGCTTATCTCTCGAGCACCAGGTATGTGGGATAGTGAGGTTGAACAGTACGAAGAGCTGTTCCGTTTGTGTAGAGAGGCCAAACCCTTGAGTCATCGTCGCCTTCACGGTAAATGACAAAACATACCGCATGTCTGAGCCCGACTGGACGCAGGGCGTGTGAATCTCATCGGCGAGCACATTGACTACGAGGGGTACGCGGTGCTGCCCATGGCCATTCACCTGGATACCCTTGTCGCCATCAGCTGTGCACGGACGCCAAGCACGGGGGCATCTGCGTGTAAGGATGACTCGCCTTTCCCGCCCCGCCTGCGCGTGGCGAACATGGACCCCGCCAAGTACCCTGCCACTGGAGTTCAGTATCCACGCCAAGCTGGTAGCCCGAAGCTCACGGCCCATCAAGCTCATGCCGCATATACTCAGCCCACAGGCGCTCGATTTTATCTGTCTCTCAGACGACCTGTCTTAGTCGACCAGATGTCCCGTGAAGCCTGTTGATCCAGCAAGTGTCAAATTTTCTGTACTTGATATAACAAACATGTATTTTGAGTCAGGCATGATGTTGAGTTCATTGCCTTGCAGGAAGTTGATACAAACAACCACAGCTGGGGCAGCTACTTTCTTTGTGGGTATGGTTCCTCCTCCGTCACAAAATCGCTGCTTTCAGATTTCTAACCCCCTGGCTAAACGCAGCTGTTGTGGCTGATTACAATCTATAATGTCTGGCGCATGGGATGTTCCTGTTCTCTTTAAAAGGTCATCTCACATGCTTGGTTCTTTTACTGCACGTTTAAAACATTTTGCTACTTTTTGTGCTTTATGCTTGTGTTGTGCAACCAGATACAAGGGCGTCTGGGACCACGTGCACGAGGCAGGGGGTAGAGAGGAACCAACTCTTGGACTTGATGTGCTTGTGGATGGCCGCGTGCCTCTTGGTGAGAAGAACATTGCCCACTGGTTCCCCGTGTGCGCTTGTCATTCTCCATGCCCGTACAAGTTCGTGTTCTCCCACCTCAGCCACCTCATTTGGACCTCTGCTCGCTGCTCCGTCTTAGAGCTCTGGTGCTTACCCACTATGCTGCCCGTCTTTCTCTTCTCATGCGCCACTGTGTCCAGGGTCTGGCCTGTCCAGCTCAGCTGCCCTCGTGTGCTCCTCTGCCATCGCTGTCATGGCCGCCCTTGGATTTTCCTTCCCCAAGGTGCTGCTCCCGCCCTCATTCTCTGTTGTTGCTCCTCAACTCTCCTCAGCCGTTTCTTTCTTGAAACCTTTCTGTTTCCTGAAAGTTACGTGGCTCTGTCTCTCCCTAAGTATGATCTTCTTACTGCCTCCCTCTCAGGCGGAGATAGCTGACCTGGCATGCCGCTGCGAGCGATACATCGGCACTCAGTCTGGCGGCATGGACCAGGTGACGTTCCTTCCATGCTCTAACTGTCCCTCCCCCCAGCGGTGCTTGTTCTTGAGAGAGAAGGGGCACAGCGCAGGTAACGAGCATGGGAAGGTCAAGTGCGAGGCGACTTAGTAAAAAGGCCAAGGGTGAGTGCAGCATGTGCAACAGAATGAGTCGCAGAAGATGAGCAGATGGGGTAAGATTAACTGAAGCGAAGGGGAGGGGGAAGTGGGCATGAGAAAGAGGTTAAAGAGCAGCTGCACCAGGCATGGCACCCTGGCTTTGAAGTGGCAGTGGTGAGGGGTGTGCAGCACAACCGGCAGTGGTGAGGGGTGTGCAGCACAACCGGCAGTGGTGAGGGGTGTGCAGCACAACCGGCAGCGGTGAGGGGTGTGCAGCACAACCGGCAGCGGTGAGGGGTGTGCAGCACAACCGGCAGTGGTGAGGGGTGTGCAGCACAACCGGCAGTGGTGAGGGGTGTGCAGCACAACCGGCAGTGGTGAGGGGTGTGCAGCACAACCGGCAGTGGTGAGGGGTGTGCAGCACAACCGGCAGTGGTGAGGGGTGTGCAGCACAACCGGCAGTGTCAGGTGGTGAGGAGCTCAAGCAGCTGCGTGGGGAAGCATGGCTCCCAGCGACGTGTCCTGTGGTCATGCACTTCTGTGGATAAGTGCATGCGATGCGTCAGCAATGCCGTTTTGAGTAAGTCAGCCCTTAGGTCTCAGATCTGCAGAGAGCCCATCCTGCCCCCATTCACCCCCGCTGCCAGTGTTTTGTTTTCTCCCGCGGAGGATGAAGCATGACCTGAGTTGCACATCTCCCTTCACTGCGTCCATGCGTGCCCGGTTTCTGCCAGGCCATTTCCATCTTTGGAGAGCGCGGCGTGGCGCAGCTGATAGAGTTCAACCCCGTGAGGGCGCACCCGGTGCCGCTGCCGTCCGCCTCTGTCTTCGTGATCGCCAACTCCCTGGCTGTCTCCAAGAAGGCCGAGACTGCCGCCACCAACTACAACCGCCGGGTTGTTGAGTGCCGCCTCGCCGCCGTGAGTTGGGGGACGAGCAAAGCGTGGGCGGCTGTGTCATGCTGCAGGTTCGGAATATTGGTGACGGTGCGCGCTTCTGTTCTTGCACCCGATTCCATTGGTCCATTCCTTTTCCCATTCCTCCATGTGTTCCCCACGGCACCAGATGGTACTGGCAGTGCGGCTGGGAATGGAGCCTGCCACAGCCCGCACCTCCATCAGCACGCTGGCAGACGTGGACGCCCTCTGTGCTGCCAGCAGCGCGTCACCACAGCCACCAGACGAGCATGCTGCGCTGGATGCTGTGCGGGTGAGTCCTGCCTGCACGTCGCATGCCATGCCACATCTGCTCCTTTTCCAGCAGGAGCGCCAATTCTTAAACAGTGGGCTATACGGCTCACACTTGTCAGTGTCACTCTGCTGCCCTGGTCTGCGTGTGTCTTGCACCACTGGTCCTCCCTGCAGCGCTGCCTGCATACTGACCCGTACAGCGCGTGCGAGATGGAGGCTCTTCTTCAAGCTCCACTTGCCTCTGTCTTTGCCGACTCACCAACCTCTCTCGCTGTCATCGCTGCCGCCACCGAGTTCAAGTTACAACAGGTATGCTTGCTCTTGTAGCAATGCATGCTCGTTGCTCACTCTGAATTTATGCCGCAACAGCTATGCTCATTGTCTTGCCACCCCGTAGCCGCTCAATTATTGAGCTTTGGCAGTGAAGGTCAGCAGCCAGCCAGGGTGGCAGTTGAGCTTATCGTGATCATCATTTCTTGCTTTTCCCCACATGTGCATGCATGCATGCACGCTAGCTCAGTTTGTCATGTCGCCACCCTTGTCTGGAGCGTTGAGTGGGTCCACCGACATGTGCATCCCTGTCTCATTCCCTTCTCACACGCTCCATGCACCCCTTGCACCCACCTGCATGGGTGCGGTTGTGTGTGCTTATGCATGCATGCACCCACCTGGCATCCACCGCATGACGCCAGAGGGCTCTTCATGTGTATGCGGAAGCACATCG
Source organism: Closterium sp. Naga37s-1 (assembly GCA_947471745.1). Classification (NCBI taxonomy): domain Eukaryota; kingdom Viridiplantae; phylum Streptophyta; class Zygnematophyceae; order Desmidiales; family Closteriaceae; genus Closterium; species Closterium sp. Naga37s-1. The sequence goes on from CANJKZ010000065.1 coordinate 1,089,392, forward strand.
CGTCTTTGCATTCCGAGACGCTGCTCTCTCTGCACCGTCTGACTCGTAAGCCCACTTCGTGTCTATCCCTCTCCGCCTCGTCAGTTCTTGTTTGTTATGTACATGTTAGCGCAACACCTCGTTATTTTTGTCTGTAGGTCCTTTAAGAGTCAATCAAGGGCATGTGAAATCAGGGCTATTCCAGCTCCTGCCTCATCCTTCCTATTGTTGACTCTCTTGCTTGGAGTCTGCATTTGTTGCTTATTGGTTCACTGAGGAACCATCATCTCTGTCCCTCGCACTCTTCTTGCGCACCCCCTCATTCCTCTTAACCACCCTCGCATCATTCCACATGTTGTCAGAGTCTCCCCATTCTCCTTCTTATGTGACTCCGTAATGTTTACGACTTGTTTTCATCGCAACCTCTCGTGCTGGTCTGCACCCTTCTTGTTCTTTCACTGCCACAACAGTGGCTTTCGCTTCATGCCTTGCTGCCCTCGCGTCCCCCCGCCTCCCCCCTTCTCCTCTCGCCCCCCTCTCTTTGCTTCCATTCATGCTCCCTGCCGCAGCACTGCACCCGCCCTTTCAGCAGCCCCCTCTGTGCTGCTCTCTCTTGGCCGCCTTATGGACGACAGCCATGCCAGCTGCCGCGACCTCTATGAGTGCAGGTGAAGCATGGCAGGCACAAGTGTCTCTTGGAGCAGGAGTGCGTGAGCCAGGCACAAGGGACGGACAGACGGCTAGATTGACAGCTTAGCACTGGCCATGGGAAGGTGCAAGGCACATGCAGGAGGCTGCTGCTGTCTTGTTCTGTGCCTCTTCATTCATCTCCCCTCCACTGCATCATCATCCCTTTCAGCGACTGTATCCACTCCTGCTCTCTGCATGCCGTCGTGCTGGCTTCCCTCCACTCCTGCTCTCTGCATGCCGTCGTGCTGGCTTCCCTCCACTCCTGCTCTCTGCATGCCGTCGTGCTGGCTTCCCTCCACTCCTGCTCTCTGCATGCCGTCGTGCTGGCTTCCCTCCACTCCTGCTCTCTGCATGCCGTCGTGCTGGCTTCCCTCCACTCCTGCTCTCTGCATGCCGTCGTGCTGGCTTCCCTCCACTCCTGCTCTCTGCATGCCGTCGTGCTGGCTTCCCTCCACTCCTGCTCTCTGCATGCCGTCGTGCTGGCTTCCCTCCACTCCTGCTCTCTGCATGCCGTCGTGCTGGCTTCCCTCCACTCCTGCCCTCTGCATGCCGTCGTGCTGGCTTCCCTCCACTCCTGCTCTCTGCATGCCGTCGTGCTGGCTTCCCTCCACTCCTGCTCTCTGCATGCCGTCGTGCTGGCTTCCCTCCACTCCTGCTCTCTGCATGCCGTCGTGCTGGCTTCCCTCCACTCCTGCTCTCTGCATGCCGTCGTGCTGGCTTCCCTCCACTCCTGCTCTCTGCATGCCGTCGTGCTGGCTTCCCTCCACTCCTGCTCTCTGCATGCCGTCGTGCTGGCTTCCCTCCACTCCTGCTCTCTGCATGCCGTCGTGCTGGCTTCCCTCCACTCCTGCTCTCTGCATGCCGTCGTGCTGGCTTCCCTCCACTCCTGCTCTCTGCATGCCGTCGTGCTGGCTTCCCTCCACTCCTGCTCTCTGCATGCCGTCGTGCTGGCTTCCCTCCACTCCTGCTCTCTGCATGCCGTCGTGCTGGCTTCCCTCCAACGTCAACGTTAACACTCCCTGTCCGTCCCACGCCCTTCCTGGGAGTGCCACAGTTCCCCCGAGCTCGAGCAGCTGGTGGCGTGCTGCAAGGCGCACGGTGCCCTGGGAGCCCGCCTCACAGGTGCTGGCTGGGGCGGCTGTGTGGTGGCGCTGGTGCATGCTCACGAGACAGACTCCTTCCTCGCGCACCTCAAGGTATTGTGGCTCAGAGCACCTTGCACTGCCACTTGCACTCCCGATGGAAACAAAAAAAGAAAACTATTATCCTCTGCTACTCACCGCACTCTTGTGCTTCTTCCCCTGCGCGCACTGCAGGAAGACTTCTACGCACCCAAGATTGCCGCCGGCACCATCACTGCTGCCGACCTGCCCAACTGTGTTTTTGCTTCCCACCCTGCAGCAGGGGCAGCCGTGCTCAGGCTCTGACCTCCTGCACGTCCTCCCTCCTCTGCCTGCTTTAGTTGCACATGAGTTGCGGGGCATGCTGCCCACAAGGGATAGTTTACTTCAGTGCCATGTCATTCTAATAATGCTTCACTATTTTACAAGCATTTCATACATGGAAAGCGTTGCCCACTATCCATGAGTGAAGCTGGGCCCACATGCCCCGGCACCACAGCTGGCAGCACCAGGCATCCATGCCAGGGGCCGCTGCTCCCACCACCTCCTCTCTGCCTGCTCCCCCATTGCCCACCCTGACTCCTCTTCCCCTCGCTCCTCGCTTCTGCCACCGATGCTGGGCCTAGCCGCAGCGGAGGAAGGGGCATGAGAGCTATGGGTGAGGCACAGGGCCTGCCAGTGGGTGTCGGGGTCGGGGTCGGGCAGGGGCGCGGACCTGAAGCACATGCAGCGCGGCGCAGCGAGCATGTCGTGCAATGCCTCAGCGATGGCCACACACAGCAGCAGTGCCAGCGGCACCGACTCCTCTCGTGCCACCTCCACCACGCACCCCCTCCAGTTCACCAACGCTGTGGCGTGCGCTGCCCCGCCCCCCCCAGGGCAGCGCACGAGCGTGGCAAAGCCATGCTCCTCTGATGCTGCCGCCCCGCACACAGTGTAAGACAGGTGCCGGCCTGGCAGTAGCGCCACCTGCGGGCAGATGGGGGGGGAGGGGGGGGGAGGAGGGGGGGGGGGGTGAGGTACGAGGTGTGCACGGAATGCATTCACGATAGGGGGCTGAGGTGGTGAGACAGGGAAGAGTATGGAGGGAGGGGTTAGGAGGCAGAGGCGGACACTCACCTGATGGCCGCCCTCCTCCTGCAGCTCCAGCTGCAGTGAGCCCTTTACCAGCGCCCCATCCACCACTCTGCACCGCACTCCCAGCTCCGCCATTGCAGCACCAGGCAAGCATCCCATGAGCGCATAGCGCGCCACCAACTCCTCCCCTGCACCTTCCCTCTCCCGGACACTGTCTCCCCACTGCACCCTTCCCGCGCCTCGAGGCACAGCCTGCGCCAGCACTGGCCCGCGGCACACCCCCACGCGCTCATGCAGGGGGGCGGTGAGGGGCAAGTGCGTGGCGTCCGTGGGCATGTAGCTCCACCCCCCCTGCTCCACCGCTCCACGTGCCGTTGGGTGGGTGGGGGAAGTGAGGGGGAGAGGTGCAAGTGGGAATGGAAGGGAAGGGAAGTGGGATCAAGCAAGGGAAAATCAGAAATGGCACAGGCTGTCGGGAATCCTGTGACACAAGGCAGAGCGAGTGGCACAATGGGCTGATGCAGCAGCCACCTGGTGCTGTTATCTGAAGCCGTTACCTGATGTTAGCACCTGATGTCATCACCTGATGCAATCACCTGATGCAAGCACCTGATGCAAGCACCTGATGCAAGCACCTGATGCAAGCTCCTGATGCAATCACCTGATGCAGCACGATTGTCCGCTCCGTTGGCTGAAGTGGCTTTGGGCGCTTGTGGTCCTCCCTCACTCCCTCTGCCACTCTGCTCCACGGCTCAACAGACGAAGGAACAGACAATGGTGCCGTGCAACAGACAGAGTCAGGAAGAAGGGGCGGGTTGAAGGGCAGGAAAAAGACAAGGAGAAGCAGATGAGTGGGGATGGGCTAGGGAGGTGTAACAAACGAGGCCTGGAGTATGAAGAAGCATATTGGCGATATCACAAGTGTGGCCATGAGTCCAAGGGAGAGGAGTGGTGTGGGGCGACACATGAAGAAAGGCAGACACCAACCAGTGCAGAGCAAGTGACACGCATGCACTGGCCTTCATGTACCCACCTGGTGCGCATGACAAACGCCTCCCACCTGGTGCGCATGACAAACGCCTCCACGCCCCTGTGGTCCACCACTGTGCGTGACACCCACCGCCCCGCCTGATCTCCACACACATGCATGCCGCACATGCAAACGCACAGGATTCATGCACATAAAAACTCTTGCAATCGGAAACATGAGGACCGTTTCACGGTTTTATACCCTCGCCTGCCCCCTTGCTTGCCAGTCCGCTAGCCCTTTGTTGTTTTCACCTGAGGGTGGTGCTGAGCCAAGGCAGCGCAGAGCATGGCACCGCGGTCATCAGATGTGCACACAAGCACGGCGCGCAGCAGGAAGGGCGCTGCTGTGGCAGGGGTCAGCGACACGCCCACCTGCAACCCTGCCTGCCCCGCCGCACACCGCACACTGCCCTCCGCCCTGCCTCTGCCCCCACCCACCCTCTCCACGCCCCCTTCTTCTGCTGCCCTCGCCGCCAAGCCACTGCTCCCTGCGGCAGCTGTGCTGACCGCAGTGAGAGGGGCTGTGGCAGCAGCATAGACAGCGGGGGTGCAGCCTGGGGGGGCGAGGGGCAGCAGGCAGTGGAGCAGCAGCGAGGGGTGCTGCAGCAGGCGGTGCCACGTGAGCACCGCTGACCCCAGCTCATGGGGTGCAGGGGGGAGCAGCCAGGGCAGCAGCGAAGAGAGCAGCGACGGCGAGTGGGCGTGCAGACTCAGCAGCAGCCCCTCTGAAGCCACCTCCGCCTGCAGTGAGAAGCGGTGCCGCCAGCGCGGTGGGGGGGCTGCCGGATGGAAGGGCAGGGCGGCTGTGCGGGCGGAGAAGGCAGGGGCGGCATGAAGGGCGGAGAGGGAGACGGAGAGGCAGTCAGGGGCGGGCAGCAGCAGCCCCCTCACGGTCCACACGGTGACCTCCACGTCCACTGTGCTGCGCTGCCACAGCCCCAGCCCTGCATTCGCCTCACCCGCACACACACGCCCCGCCACTGCCATGCCCCGCACCTTTGCCCCCTGCTCGCCTGTGCCCCCGCTTCCCACACTCTCCTTCTTCGCATCTTCTTCCTCACTACTCCTCAAATGCTGCTCCACGTGCTGGCGCCGCTGCTGCCTCTCCACATCTGCCCCTGAGGCGGTGTCTGAACGGCACTGGGTGTGTGCCCATGAGCCCTCCTGCTCACCTGCCCCCACTGCCTCTGCCTGCTGCTCGTGGCCCACAGCTGCCCCGCCCATGCGCATAGGTGGTGCCAGGGAGCTTGCATGAGCAGGGGTCATGCCCTCCCACAGCAGTGGCATGGCTCCTGCGCGGGCAAAGGGCACGGCGAACGTGCGCTCCCACAGCAGTGCCGTCGCCCTGTGCGTCGCCTCCAGTCGCCGTGCCCCCGGTGAGGACGAGCCCGCTAGGGCGCAGGGCGAGCAGGCGAGGGCGGAGGGAGCGAGGGCGGGTGTGGGCGAGAGGGGGTCGGCGTGGGCGATGAGGCGACCCGCCAGGTGGTGGCAGTCCAAGGCGTAGGCGCGCGCACACATCTGGGGCGATGCAGGGGGGAAGGAGGGGGGAGGGGAGGGGAGGGGGCGGGCAGCGTAGCAGTGAGGAGGAGGTGAGAGGAGAGGTGGTGAGGCGAGAGCAGGGGTCTTGAGCAAGTGTGTGCATGCCATGACTCCATATACTGCAAGCTTGCAGTATAAGTTCCATGTGCGCATGCTACCATGTGGGCATGCCCC